>JBBMKA010000020.1:11781962-11800417 GCA_037833695.1 Sechiopsis laciniata | reverse complement strand
AATACAAGTATTCACCCAAAAGAAATACAATATAGACCAAATGTTGTGGATGAATAATAATAATAATAATAATAATAATAATACAATAGAGTGTTGTCAAACAATAAATGGTATTGATGTCACCATCAAATGAGTGTAAGGGTTTCAGAGAATAGGGATTTGTAGCCAATGAGAACGTCGGTGGGATTAGAAAAGTGAAAAGCAGGTAAGTTAAGAATGTGGAAGTTATTGTATTGTGGACTTCAAAACGTGGGCAGTCGTGGCCGCCCATAATGAAGTTGACTCTGAAAATTGACTATAAGGTATAAAATGGATTTAAGCAATGCTTTAATAATTAAATTCTAGAGAGAAGTTCTAGTCTCTCTAAAATATATATTGATCATTCACTTTAAGGTAATTATACGACATTCTTAAATCATTATATTTATTTTGTATAAATAATTTTTTTATGAATATTTGATAATATCTAAATAATTGTATTTGTTTTGCACGAAAAATAATTGAGATGACATAAATTGATTTAATGTTCCAAAAATGACTTTAGAATATTCATATAAAATTTATATGAATTTAATATAATTTTAATTTATATAACATACTTATCTATATAAACTAAATTATTATATAATTAAATAAATTTAGTTTTTTTTTTTTTTTTTATAAAATAGTTTCTTATATTCTTATCTATGCTATTTTCTTCGATCAATTAATTCTTGTTTATTTAAGATTCTTAATTAACTTCAATTTTAATTTGAATGTTTTTACAAAATAATTATATATTTAATTGTAGTATTAATGACATATTCACTGTTTTTATATATTTGGTAAATTTTGATATATATATATATATATATATAAATAAAGTATAATCTCTAATCAATCTTAACCAAACATGCATTGATATTTATTATCGACAAAAATACATGAGTAATGTACAAAATTTGTAAGGAACAAAAATGTCTTTAGCGGATGTCCTTTACCTAAGAATCTAAGAACTCATGTTTTAAAATGACATCCAAAATTGATCAATTGTTTTCTACATAGACATCTTGAGGTACCTAGACATCTTGAAATGATTGGATATCTCACATTTCTTCAAAATAAATGAGGTAATGAAGAAATCTATTTCATAAATATCTTGGATTATCTCAAAGGAAACGACTCTAAGAGTTTTGCTTTTGAGCTTTCTTGTGGCGGGTTTAATGGAGTCTTTTGTGGCTTAGTTTGGGAGCTCAACGGGAGCTGAAGTGAATTTCATTGGAGGTCGCGCTAGAGCTATTAAGAGCTTTTTTTTGGACGAACTTGGAGCGAGTTATACATCTAAGTTATGTATACTAAAAAAAATTAGTTTTTTCTAGTACAGGTTGGGTGCGGGGGATCACAAATTCTACAAGAAAAGTATTACTACTCAAATAAATGAGAGTCAAATCCGGATTTTTTGTTATCAAATCCGTGACCACAGTGTTAAATTGAATTACCACTAAACAATAAAATCATAAGGCTACCGTCCTTTCGGTAAAAACTAGTTTTTTTTTAGTTAGAATAAAAAACTATTTTTGTATCTAACTATAGAAGGGCCAATAAAGTAACACTATTATTTGGCATAGGACCCTTAGCTTAAACATCAATCATGAGCTTCAATAATTAGGTAATAGTTGCAAACATCTCTTTTCTTCATCATTAAGATAAAGATAGATAGACTTTCAAAAAATAAAAGATAAGATGGATGACCAATAATTTTGAAGGGGGAGGTTATGTATCTGCATTGGAGGTGTGAGGTTAGAAAAGGGAGAAAAAAACTTGGATGATTAAAAGTAAGAATAAATAATTTAATTAGGAATTGAAATTTAACAAAATATGTTTACAAACTTTGAACAAGATTCTCAATTATTGACGATCATGGCGAAGTCTAAAGAATGAATACATAAATCATGTATCTAAACTTAAAGAACAACTAAAATTTTATTAGTTTTTATTATTATTACTTTCTTAATAATTTTATTAAGTTAAAGTGTTTTTTCTTTTTTGAAAAATAATAATTTATTTTAGTCGACCTTAGATTTGTGGTCTAGTTTTAATTTGATTCCTATATTTTAAAATTGAACATTTTATCTCTAACATTTCAACGCTCACTTTTAATTTATAAGATAACAAAATCGTTAGTTATATAAAGTAATGCTGATTAATATAATTAGATTAATTTAAATCTCAATATATTGATGAAGAAATTATTTTAGTTTTCATGTAAATTTATTATTATTTTTTTTTGTTAAAAAATAAATTTAAAAAACAGATTGAAAGTGACTTGTATTGAAACTAAATCTCAAAATATAAGTCACTCATACCATTTTCTTTTCTCTCTACTTCATTGCCAACCTCTGATTAAGAAAAAAAAATCAGTTCATATTGCTTTCCATTTTTTCTTCTGCATGATCTCTTCTCAACATTTTTTTTTTCACTCTTTGGAGTCTTTTTCTTATGCAAGAGAGAGAAAGAAAGAAAAAAGAAAAAAAAAAAAAAAAACTTTTTTTTTTTGAAAGTAAAACTTCATTAAACAACTAATAAAGTAAAACTTCATTAAACAACTAAAGCCAATACAACAACTCTTTAATAAGGAAACCACAAATTGGACCGATTCCACAAGCTGAAGCATGTCCACCTAGATATGAAGAACCAACAACAAAGCCTAAGATAAATGTAGAACCAAATTTTTGCATCAATGTCTTGAAATTGGAAGCACAAAGCTTTAATTGACCCAACATGTTAGCTATCCTTGCCCCAAATCTAGGGTTTTTCTGATAGTGTTAGAGTTAATCATCAAAGCAGAAGTATAAAAATAAATTGAGTGTACTTATGCAAAATTTTCATGGCTATACTAATTTTAATACTAAGGACATACATAGCATGAAGTTCTAAGCATGTATATGCATTAATTCGTAAGTATACACAGTCAATTACAATTAAGTGATAAATTTATGAGTCATTCTCCACGAGGGCTAGATGTTGAATGTTGATTATAGAGTTAACTGCATGAAAGTAAATGAAGCTTTTTTTTTTTTTTAATGTAGTTTTATACACTATGAAAATCAAATTACCAAACAGCCGTGGTTAACTTTACGGTCCAAATTCTTAACTAAACTGAACTTAATTTGAGGTGAGCAAACTATTCTAACAAAACTAGCTAGAATCAAACTTCAATTTGCAATCAGTGACTTAAACATGGAGAATGCAATAAACATGGAAAAATATACTAGATGATTATAAGGCTCGGGTTGAGATATCTGAATGCAACTAACATGCAACTGAGGTAATGACTTGGTAAGACACGAACTCCACACTACACAAGATCAAATACTTTTTTTTCAAGATGCATTAACAAGGAACTCGAACACTCATTCGAGGTTCTCAACAATAAAACAGTGGGTTGTGTACACTAGTAGGATGAATATCTCTAAACTACCCCTCTAACGTGCCAGAGTTCTTAACATGAAATTAATGAACATGGACAACAGATCACTTAATATTCATTTCTCTTGAAAACTAATGAAAAAGGAACACTAATGGATGGTCAATCAAAACGTACTTTTACTTAGAATAGCTACCATGCTTAACCCAACATCTCCTTACTACCCTCGATACATGCAACTCACATATGTTCCTTAACCGTCACCTTTTTATGCTTAGCTCATATTCATTCTGAAACTAACAAATGTAGAAATTAAAATCGTAAATAAAACAATAAAACATAAAACTCAATTCACAATTAAGGAACACTTTATTTATAGTCTATTACAAACTTGGTCTCCAAGTTCTTTCTATAAGTATTTCCCTCTAATTATTAAATCAATAAAATCTACTAATTCCTTAATTAGTCTCCTAAATTGACGATCCATTAAATTCTAATTTGTCTTCTACCCACTAATTCCTAAATTAACTATTCTAAAAATACATTAAAATATATTTTAAGTTTATTCCAACAAAAACAGAGTAACCATTTGACTATTAATCGGCAGTAAATGAAAAGCATAGAGTAAATGACTTCAATAGAATTAAATTAATTGTGAACGAAATGCAAACACACCACTATAGAAAGACAGGAAGAAACTACAACTTTATATTCTCCCAATGAATTAAAATAACTCAAATTACAGCCCCCTAAATATCCAAAAGTTCTTGACAATATTTGGAAAGGCATAAAGCAATACTAACTATAAGGAAATTCAATTGTCTAGAACAGCAAGCGGGAAGTAAAGGAATAAAATAGATACGCCAAAAACATAGAGGTGACAGCGTCGTCGCCTGAAATTTCCCAAAATCGGTTCTGCGTGTGGCCTCTAATGTCGAGATCAACAGCCCAGATTCTAAATTGAGTGTGCCTCCTGCCATTGAATTTGGTAATCGAAATGAAAGCCAACAAACACAAAGAATGACAACTCGAACATCAACAACAATATAGTTCTGAGTTCTTCTGCATCTCACTTTTTCTAACTCAAATGACGTGATTTTCTTAATGAAAGAGTAGGTATATGAGACCAAAATGAGGAAGGAAGAATACAAAGAGTTCTCTATGATTTTTCTTTATAAAACTTCTGTAGATTCACTATCAATGTTTTTCCTATTAGACAATCAATGTTTTTCCTATTAAGAAACCACGATAAATGAAAATATGAAGGGCGATTACCAAAAAGGTGGTTGGGTGGTGACTGAGATCACGAGCCACTAAATTAATAAGAATTAAATTAAAAATGGATAATCCCTTAAACTATCGTGTTTGTAACAATTACACCTTTAAAATTTTAATTGGACCAATTTCATCTTCTAGTTCCATATCAGTTGCAATTAACCCTAATATCTAATTTAAGTAAAATATGGAAGGATAAAATTGTCGTTTAAAAAAAAAGTTGGGAAATTGTATTAGATGTGTTATTCTCACAAAATAATTACAAATGTAGGCAAATTTTAAAGTATTTACATCAATAATCAATAATACGGCATTATAAATTCTCATTAATATGGTATCATATATTATTAATACACTATTATAAGAAAATATTATTAATAGCCATGACTATAATTATTATTTTTTTTAAAAGTGACCATATTTATAATTATTTTGTGCAGTTGACTAATCTCGTAAGTTTTCTCTATTCTGTACCTTTTGTTTTCTTTCTTAATCCTCATTTCTTCCCGCGAGATGAAAGCATAAAAGCCAAAGAATGGCGTAAAAGATAAAATGGAAAGGATCTATAATTCATTTTTTAGAACAAAAATATGGGTTTGTAAATAATTTGGAAAAAAAGACATATATACGAAGAAAAGTCTCGAGATGTAGGACCTTAAAGTCATCTACTACACAAGATGAAATGAAAGTTCAAATTAATCAAATATTCTCATAAACAATGGACTCATTCAAACTTGTTAACTTAGCTCGAATGGAAAACTCCGCGAAGATAGGAAAGTTCTAATCCCACAAATTTGAAAGAAATCGATGAGAATAAATGAGAGTAAAATACCGATTTTCAGGATGGAACCCGTGACTCTGATATACCTGATTACCACTAAATAATGAAATCAATACGCTACCAACTTTTCAGTAGGTTTAGTCTAACTAATCTACAATCATGATTCAACATATAAATTAATTTAAAAACTGATAGACAATAGCAACTTATTACAAGAAAAGTAGAGATTATGTTTTTATTAGTTGTTTGTTGGATTAATATTTATCAAAAAGTAGGATGAGAATTAAGAAATGAAGATTAAGAAAGAAGACAAAGGGTAGAGGAGGTAGACATAAAAAAAAAAAAAATTCTAAACGACAATTTTAATATTCCATATCTTACTTAAATTAGATGGGAGGTTAATGGTAACACTTATAAAACTTATTTAATTGATTGTTACAAACGTCATAATTTATGAGTAGTTTGGGCAATTTTTTCAATTAATAAAAATAGTTCTAACATGATAGAATCTTACCATTGTTTCACATTAAAAAGATGGAGAGTCCAACAAATATATATATATATATATAATAGATGAACTACTCTTCTCATCATCAATTAATTTTGAGATGGATGTCGATATCTGTCCACATTCTCTAATACGACACTTCATCCACCAATTCCATCAGCCACCTCGTGGTCTCCGTGAATAACCTCTTTTTTCAAGTCTTTAATTTTCTATTTTTTTTTTCAATCTCTTTCAAAAAAAAAAAAAAAAAAAAAAAAAAAGCCAAAAAACAATAACTCAGTCCATTTTATGGGTTTGTTTGTTCTATTTTTCTTTTCTTCAGATCATTTTCTTTAATTGGTTCCAATTCTCTTTTAACAACCGGTTCGATTTTGTAATTTCTTAATCTTCATTTCATGTACGCTCAAAGTCCAAGCTTCACATATTTATTGAAATATTCGATTGTGGGAGGATGTTATAGAAATTACATTAGTATAGATAATTAATATATCATTAGTGTAATTAGTGGTAAAGATTCAATTATTATATTATAAAAGGTTCATTGAGCTTCTTAAGGTTAGAATAACTTATTTGTGTTTTAGCATATGTAGGAACATTATGTTAAAGTTGTATGGTGTGACACATAACCTTCACCATTTCTATTCTCTACCATGAAATCTCTCAACATTTTAATGGAGTTTTCTGTTCTTCAATCTTGTCATTCTAAAAAATCAATCAACATTCAACATGTTAGTTGAGCTATGCTTAGGTTGCCTATAAGGTAATAATAAGTTACTCCAAATCCATATTTGGGATTTTTGTAGCTGGTTCCTGGATTTATTAAAAAGTGGCTCCAATATATATTGATTTCTTAATTTAAGATATTTGGTTTTTGATCTTATGTTTCATGTAATTTGTTGAGATATGTCTTGAACGTCTGAATGTCGTGCTATTAATTAGTCTGGGATTTGCTGCCCGGTCAAAGAGTGGGGGTGTCGTATTATGATGTTCATTCTGTAATTTTCGTCTCTTCTTATAAAATTAGCCACCTCTCTATCCGTAAACTAACTAACACAACGTTGGTGAACCATATAAATTGTTGTGTTGTTTTTCTTCTTCTATATTTTCTTTATCTTCGATTAGCTTGTTGATTATCATTTTCATAACATAATTAATATAACTATAGATTATCTTCGATTTGCTTCTATATTTTCTTTTATCTTCGATTTGCTTCTTGGTTTTCTGGCTAGAAGTTGTTCCATGCATCGTAGAGCTCCATTAAATTCCAAGCGTGCTACCCTCAAAGACTGCATATTTTACACAAGGAAAAAAAATCAAATGTTTTTAAGGCTAAATAATTTTTTATGCATTTTTCAATATCTAAATTTTGTCCACCTGCTTTTTGAAGTTTTCAACTAGAAAAAATAATATTTCTTTTTGAAAATATACTATTCTAATAACTAAACTAACTTTGAAGATTATTCAACTAGAAAAAAAATATATTTCTTTTTGAAAATAGACTGTTCTAATATCTAAACTAACTTTGAAAATTATTCAACTTTAGTCTTGGTGATTTTTCTATAATTTTTATTATAGTCACATCAATACAAATTTAGTCCGGAGATTCTCAGCCAATTGTTAATGGCGAGGCTAATTTTGTAGAATGAAAAGTAGATTATGAGTATATCTTGAGATAGAAGAAGCCATCATCTAGAAAGTGTTGGAATAAAATTTAATGCAATTTATTAATATGATTAATTGTTGTAATTGAAGAATTAGTGAGTAGACAATTAATGAATTAATGTGTATTTAATTGAAGAGCTAATTAAGGAATTAATGGATCCTTAATAGAACAATTAGTGGAAAACGCTTTTGGAAAGAACTTGGAGACCAAACCTTTTTATCCTTCGAATGCGTCTCTTTCAACGCTTTGGTTCGAATCTCCATATAATCTGGGGTATCCTCTAGTTCTACAAAACCTTTTTCGACAACTTCCCATGCATCATGAGATCCAAGAAGAGCTTTCATCTGGAGAGAATAACATAAGGCAATGTCTTGATTCCAAGTTTGGGTAATAAAGAGAGGTGCATTCTCTGCATCAAGTTGATAAATTTGGTGTCTAAATGTTTTGGGGAAAGAGTCTTCAGATGCTTATCCATAGTCTTGCACCGATAGAACTCGTGATGATAAAAGTGGCAAATCACTTTTTCACTCGCAGCCGTAGTGACTTCTCCCAAAAAGTTTCCCTCAGTTACTTCTTGATATGATGTGGCTGAGAGAAAAAATAAAATCATTCTTGATATGGTTCGAGCAATGCTGAAGAGCAAAAAAATGCCTAAAGAATTCTGGGCGGAAGCAGTGCACAGTCTATGTGCAAAATCGATATCCACATGGATTATAAAACACCGCAAGAGCCATGGAGCGGACGAAAGCCGACAGTTTCGCATCTTAGAGTGTTTGGTAGTGTGGCTTATGCACACGTACCTGATCAGCGAAGAACGAAACTTGAAGAAAAGAGCAAGAAGTATGTGTTTATTGGCTATGATGAGAAAACAAAAGCATATAAGCTGCTTGACCCAATAAACAAGAAGGTGATGGTGAGTCGCGATGTGCGAGTAAATGAAGAAATCAAATGAGATTGGAACAATTTGATGGAAGTCAGCATTGAAGTTAGAGAGTTATCAATCGTTGCATCAACGAGTATGCCAAGAGATTCTAAAACAATTGATGATGATGAGGAACCGCAACAACCCAGAATGCGGAGTTTGCAAGATTTGTACGATATGAAAAATGAGGTACATCTTGTGTCTTTTGGCAGCTACGAAAAGTATTAGCTTTGAAGAAGTAGTGCGAGATAAGAAGTGGCAAGTCGCCATAGATGAGGACATTAATGTGATTGAGCGAAATGATACATGGAAGGTGACAAAATTGTCAAATGCAGGTCATCCGATTAGTGTGAAGTGGGTGTTCAAGAAGAAGATGAATGCTCAAGGCAAGATAGAGCGCTACAAGGCGTGGCATGTTGCCAAGGGATAGCATAAAGCGGGAATCGACTATGACGAAGATTTTGCTCCCGTTGTGAGAATGGAGATAATCAGACAGTTGATTTTACAAGCGGCACAATTTAAATGGCCAATTTACCATATGGATGTCAAGACGATAGTGCTTGAAGAAGAAGTGTATATTGAGCAACCACCCGAATATGTGAAAATTGGAGAAGAGAAGAAAGTGCTAAAGTTGAAGAAAGCGTTTTACGGGTTGAAGTAAGCACCGCAAATGTGGAATAATCGTATTAATACGTATTTCAAAGAGAACGGATACAAGCAATGTTCCTACAAGCATGCGATTTACACAATGGAGAGTGGAGGTAATGCGATATTTATTGCTCTATATGTTGATGATCTAATTTTTATGGGTAATAATGATGCTATGATAGAAGAGTTTAAGAGCACGATAATGCGAGAGTTTGAGATGACAGATTTGGGTTTGCTGAAGTTTTTCCTCGGTTTGGAGGTTAAACGGGAGAGACGGGAATCTTTGTATCGTATGAGCAATATGCAAAAGAGATTTTGAAGAAGTTTAAGATGGAAAATTGCAATTCAGTTGTAATACCTATGGAACTAGGTATGAAACTCTCGAAGTTTGATGGAGGAGAATGCGTGGATGCGAGAAAATATCAAAGTTTGGTGGAAAGCCTTTGCTATCTCACATGCACAAGGCTGGATCTCGCATTGAGTGTTGGCATAGTTAGTCGATTTATGGAGGAGCTGGTTTATTCGCATTGGAAAGTATTGAAGCGATTTTGCGATACATCCAGGGAAAAGTGTCACTTGGGATGTTTTATTCAAAAGCGGAAGAGTACAAGTTTATTGGTTACTCCGATAGAGATTGGTGTAGAGACATAGACAATCAGAAAAACACTTCGGGATACACACTTTTTATGGGCAACACAACATTTACTTGGCTGTCAAAGAAACAATCGATCGTAACGCTTTCGACATGCGAAGCTGAATATGTTGCAGCTTTTTAGTGCGTATGAAATGCGATATGGTTGAGAAACTTATTAAGCAAGATGGAGGAAAAACAACTTGGTGCGATAGTGATTCAATTTGACAACAAATCAGCAATTGAGTTAGCAAAGAATCCGGTGAATCATGAAAGGAGCAAGCATATTGATATTCGTTTTCATTTATCTGAGATCATGTGAAGGAAGGAAGCGTGGAATTGAAACATGTAGCAAGTCAAGGTCAAGTTGCAAATATTTTCACAAAATCGTTACCAAAGGTTTTGTTCGACAAATTCAAAAAAATGATTGGCATGACGGATGAGAGAAGCATTTAAGTTTATGGAGGTGTTTTGTTGGAATAAGCTTTAATGTAATTTATTAATATGATTAATTTTTGTAATTGAAAAATTAGTGGGTAGACAACTAAGGAATTAATGTGTATTTAATTGAGGAGCTAATTAAGAAATTAGTGTATCCTTAATTGAGCAATTAGTGGGAAACATTTTTGGAAAGAATTTGGAGACCAAGTTTGTAATAGGCTATAAATAGGATGCTCAATTCATTGTGAAAAAGCAAGAGAAAGTATAGACAGTTTTAGAAAGAAATAAAGAAAATTGTTTATAAAGAGTTTGTGTGCCTTGTCTCTCCAATCACGAAGTGAAAAAGCTTGTGCGATTGTTTTATTTGTGTTTTATTATTTTTTATATTCGAATTTAGTTTCTACAGAAAGATCAAATCTTTGTCTAGTCTTATACAAACTTGTTGTAAATAGTTTACCTCGAGCAACGACACCATTTTAACCTATTCGCCGAATTTTGATGACCATGTGTCTCGAGAGGCAAAAAATTTTATCTCTAGCAATGCTTCAATCAATTAATCACGTCGAATTGGAAATGCCGCTTGCAGTCTCGATGCATTCAGGGTTGCTCCAAGATATGACACCATTTCTAGCCTTTTTAGATTGCCTCACCAAGTTACCACAGGTCACATTGATTTGCATGAACCAAACCTCAACTATCAATATGTTAAGTTGGGAGAGGGTATGAACTTTTTCGAAGGATCGGTTGATAACTCATTTAGAGAGTTGATTAGGCCTTTATTTAAGTATATTCTAGGGTATTTTGTATTCAACTATGATATCTTGAGGTTTAGAATGACATAAGTCTACAAAATTTGACACAATTTAGGATGCATGTTGAAATAGGGGCTCGGATTAGGAACTTAATAGAATTTTAGACTTTTAGGAAAAAAAAAAAACAAAAAACAAAAAAGGATTGTTTGAAGCTTTTGTGTGTTAAATTTTAAGAATCCAAATTCTTGCTAAGTCTTATTTAAAGCTTCATATTAAGCTAGAGATAAAGAATTAAAGGATGCCTCAAAAGATGGAAGATCTAGAACGAAATAGAACAATAGGAAGATCATTTATGTCAGAAGGATTCCAGAAACCAAATTTAAAAGTTTCATTTAGAACTTTCTCAAAAACAAAGTTGGTAATTTCATTAAACTTTCATGGCTTTGTTTTTTGTTTCAGCCAAGAGGTCTCGTATTAATGAAGATGTTTGTTTTCTTTTATAAACTTTGTCATTTATTTAAATAATGTTAGATTACCGCACCACTTTGTTTGTATTCTCAACATTCTCCTTTATTATAAACTTATTTCCCTTCTTTCATTCACTCTATATTATTTCCTTCGTATTTCAATCTTCCATCCAAAGTCTTACTCCACCCTGTAACCCTTTTTTCCCCTCATTTCACATTCTTTTGCTTTATTTAACTATATCACAACAAAGTCCATCTATATTTTTTGTCTACTTGGTTATTGAAGTTGATAGTTTACCTCTCTTTTAATTTTTCCTAGTTCCATTAAAAAATTAAATAAGGTCAAGCCAAGCTATTAAAAGAGAACACATAGAATTTCATATTTCTATGTTTACACTTCAGAAGAATAATTTACAGAAACTTACCTATCAACAATGGTTGCCAAACTTTGACATTTCTTCACAAAACTCCAAGCTTTCTTCAAGCTCCATTTCTTCTTTCTTTCTTTTATTTATTTATTTTTCTAATCTAATTCACTCCCAAAAAGTGGGTTTTTCCCCTCTTCCTCTTTTCTTTTCATTTAAAAGAAAAAACAGAAATCCCTTCTTTTTTTAGAGAAAATATGGCTATAGGGGAACGACATGTTATATATATATATATATTTCTGTTTAACAAAATCAAAACTAACTCATTTGTAGTAGAAAATTTAAATTGATTTCTATCACACCATAGAATTCAATCAGTGATAAAATTTTATCACTGGTTAAGTTCTATCGCACTAATTCTATCACTAGTTGAGTTCTATTAGTGATAAAAAATAATGTGCTATAGATAAATTATTTTAGAAATTATGCTGCAAATATAATATAAGAGGTAGAATGTGGTGCTGAAGGTCAATTGTGTTAGTTTTATGGCAAGCTACTCTTGGAAACTTGCATTTCATTTATTTATTTATTTTTATTATTTCTTTTATTACTTGATTTTCTGTTACTCTTTTTTTATGTAAGTTTCTCTGCTTTTTTATTTTTTATTTTATAAAAATCAAGTGTTACAAAGCATACCTCAAAATTAGTTGTCTTCAACCAACTGGATTTTGTCCGGAAGACATGTCAAACTACCATTTAAATCCAAAATATTTACAAAAATATATTTCAAACAAAACAAATTAAATTACATAGTCAAATTTCATTTCCGTGTGTTCGACTACCACAGCTTTAAAAAATTTGTAAGGTTCTCATCCTTCCTTATCCATGGATCCAAAGCTCTAACAAGCTGCCAATAAGGGCGACTTAGATTACTTCAAAAAAAAAGGTCATCAAATCTTCATTGTCAGTGGTTAGAACATATCGATAAGGATGACAACTCTATCAGAATCTCTACATACTTTATGTCAATGGAGATGGTTGTTATCACTTATATACCTATGATCTTCTCCTCATCTAACTACTTTGGAATACTTTGTTTGCATCCCAACAGATATCTCGAAACTCAGGCACTGCTCTCAAATAATATGTGAGCTAAATACCGATTTCCAGGATCTAATCAGTGACTACGGTGTTGAAATGAATTACCACGAAGCAAGATAACCAACGTGCTACTGACTCACGTTTGTCACTAGGACTTGTCAAACTACCATTTAGATCCAAAATATGAACAAAAATTATATCTATAAATATATCTTTAAAGCCAAACAAATTTCTTCACCTTTCATTTAATTTCAGTGTGTTCCCCTCTCAGCTCCAAAAATTTGCAAGTTTCTCATCCTTCCTTTTCTATGGATCCAAAGCTGTACCAAGCCGCCATTAATGGCGATACAGATTACCTTAAAACAACCCTCCTAGAACAATCCTCAAATCTTCATTCCCACCGAACCCCATCCCTCGACACAGTTCTTCACCTCGCAACAGAATTCCACCATACAGAATTTGCAAGAGCCGCCGTCCAAGCCTGCCCCTGGCTGCTGTGGGAGGTCAACACCTCGGGCGACACGGCTCTCCACATTGCGGCGGCAGAGGATCATGACGACATGGTCTCGTTTTTCATCGACCGGGCACGGTCGGACGTGGGAAATATCGAAGAGGCAGGGCATCCTAGAGAGCTAGTGAGAAAGGCGAACTCGGAGAAAGACACGGCTTTGCATTGTGCTGTGAGGAATGGAAGTTACAGATCTTTGAAGCTGTTGTTGCAAGCAGATGCTGAAGTTTGTGGCTTTGTGAATAATGCTAATGAATCTCCACTTTATCTATCTATTGCCTCAAGATGTTTGAATATGCCTGAGATTTTGATCAATTTTGCAACATCCAATGGCCTTACAACATTGTTGCATACAGGACCTAATGACCTTACAGCATTGCATCTCACACTTTACTACTCCGATTATCGTAAGGATGTTGTTGCTCTCTCCATTTCAACTTTCTTTATCAATTCACAAACTTTCAATTTTTTTCATATTTTTATAGATTTGTTTTGTGTTTAATAACCATTTGGTTTTTTGTTTTTTTGTTTTTTTGTTTTTGAAATTTAAACTTATTTTTACTTAAAATTCCTACAATGTATTTCATCTTTCCTATAATGTATCCATTTTTCCTTAAAAAAATGTGAATGCTAATTAAATTTTAAAAAACAAAAACAACTTTTTGGGAAGTTACTTTTTTTTTTTTTTTTTTTTTAATTTTGGTTTTGTTTCCAAAAATATAGGTTAGATGTATGTGTTTAGGGACGACAAACCTACCCGGATCTCCACAATGGTATGATATTGTCCGCTTTGGGCCTAGGCCCTCATGGCTTTGTTTTTGGGTTTCCCCAAAAAGGCCTTATACCAATGGAGACTTGGTATTCCCAACAATTCTCCCCTCGAATAAAGTACTGCATGCGAGCCTCTCTGATAGTCATTTCCGATTTACTCTTGAGCACACCTTTACTCAAATCACGAATCCTTCCAAATTACACTTGAGCAAACCATAAAGCTCAACCATGGATCCACTCGATTTATGTTTGAGCGCACAGCAGCTACCTCTCACCGAGGCAACTATTTCAGAAGTACTTCCACTGGAGCACACATAAGGCGTCTCAACCACAGATTTTTCATTCTGACTATGTCATATCCACATATTGAAGCTTACAAATCTTTGTTTCATACTCGAGGGTCTTCCGACATAGCTAAGTCAGAAGCACAACTCTGATACCACTTGTTAAGAGACGACAAACTAATCCAAATCTCCACAATTGTATGATATTGTCCACTTTGAGCCTAGGCCCTCATGGCTTTGTTTTTTGGCTTCTCCCAAAAGGCCTCGTACCAATGGAGATGTTTGTCTTCCCTAATAAACCCAAGATCTACTTCTTATTTAACCAATATGAGATTCTACAACACTTTGTTTGTATTCTCAACAGTAGGCACCCAAGTAAAAAAAAACTTATGATAATC
Source organism: Sechiopsis laciniata (assembly GCA_037833695.1). Lineage (NCBI taxonomy): Eukaryota > Viridiplantae > Streptophyta > Magnoliopsida > Cucurbitales > Cucurbitaceae > Sechiopsis > Sechiopsis laciniata. The sequence continues at coordinate 11,785,496 of JBBMKA010000020.1, read as the reverse complement.
AAGTTGTTGTAGGCTTAAATTTCAAAAACTAAAAACTAAAAACAAAATAATTATGAAGGAGGACCTTAGATTTTGGTTTGTTTTGTTTCAATTTCTCTAGTAGTGTTGTCCCTCTACCAAAAACTTTTAAATTAGTAGCCAATTTTTTAAAAAAACAAAAACATATTTTTAAAAGCTTTTTTATTTAGTTTTTCAATCATATAGCTTGGTTTTCTAAAACATGTGTACAAAGTAATTTAGATCATGTCTAGGCATCACCTATGTTTTGAAACACATGTAATTTAGACCACATCTTTTTTTTTCTTTAATGGTGATGTGTCAAGATCATCTAAATTGCTCTCAATTTTATATATATATATATATATATAAAAGACCAATGGGTGATTAGAGGAGTAATCTACCTACCTTATAAATGCATTCTCAATGTAGAATTTTCAATATGTGTCTCTGTAAGATGGTGTCATTTTTGGGCTTACCAATCTTAAATCAAATCTCAATTTCATTTTAATTGAGTCGAATACCGGTTTGGGTCTTATAGGCACTGATACCCTATTAGATAATATGTGGTTTCACCTCAAAACCAAATAGTTATGAGAAAAATAGTCCACCTAACTTATAAATGCTAAGAGATATTCTCATTATCTCAATGTGAGATGCTAAACAATTTGACCATAATTTCTTTCAACAAAAAGTCAAGAATATTTGTGTTAAGGATCCCACGTTGAAAATGTGAAGATAAGTAATAACATAAGATAATTAAACTACTTTTTCGTTGACAATTAATTTGGAAATAAAATCTCCTCTTATGATTGTACGTTGAGTTTTCTACATTGAAATTGTGAGATCTAAATGTATGAGTTATTTCACTTAATAAAAAGTGAGTTTGGGTATCTAATAATTTGCATATTATTATGTTATCAATTACATAACTTACCTTTTATTAATTTTTTCAGCACTTGAAAAGATTAAATTGCTGGTAAAATGGAGAAGAGAAATGATAAGAGAAGGTGACAATTTAGGATTGACTCCTCTTCATTATGCTGCCCTTTATGGATCTGTGGAAGCAACAAAATTGTTTCTTGAATATGATAGCTCTGCAATCTATCTCTTGAATAACGATGGCGAGTCTGCTCTCCATATTGCTGCTATTAGTGGTCACACCAATGTCTTAAAGGAGCTCGTAAATTTTCGTCTCGATTGCTACAATATGATCGACAACAAAGGTCGAACGATCCTTCATGCCGCAGTCTTAGGAAACAAACCAGCAACAATAAAGTATATATTGAATTCGCCGAGGCTTGCAAGGTTGATCAACAAGAAAGATAAAGATGGCAACACACCTTTGCATCTTGCAACCTCTTTTGAAGTATATAGAGCCATTGAGATTCTTGTTAAAAATAGAAAAGTGGATTTTAGAATCAACAACATGAAACAGATGACGCCTCTTGATGTATACAATGAACATGACAAGGTAAAAGTTTCTTTTCTATCTTTTTTATCCATGGCAAGTTCTTTTTTTTACCGTACGTCATCTATAGATACCTTTATTCGCTTAATAGTTGGTTGGCCCCACTACATATCTGAGGCACACATGCTCGTCTCAATGGACCAAGAAGATAATTAGTAAATGATTTTTTAATTAAAACTCACTTTTTGTTTCGAACATGAATCAACTTTCAAGAGAGCGTACTTTGGAGATCCCAAGAAGTATCTACTAACAAGGTCACCATTTGAAAACTATTCATGGCAAAGTGTTCTTTTATTATATCAACCCTCTTTATGAGTTGGGGGATTTGAACATGTATATTCTTGGTCAAGGATTCATGACAAAGGTTAAAGTGCCTTGAATTAGTTATATATTAATTATTTTTTCGATGTCTGGAAAATATTGGAACCGGCCACTTATAGCAACTATTTAACTTAGTAGTTGGCCTCACCACATGTTCAGGGCACCTGTGTTTGTTCCATATCGAATTTAGAAGACGGATTTTTTACAATTATGTTCACTTGTGGGTTTGGAACGAGGTCTCGACCCTTTTATTTAAATTAGAAAAGAGGATACTTCATTCATGAATAAATTACCTGCAAGGAGGCAAAAGAGATTACATGAAGGCAACCCAATGGAAGACTATGCTATTAACATAATAACTTTTTCGTTTTTGAGTTTGTAGTTAGGTTAATTCCGATTAGGGTTTAAGAATAAAATGGTATTGGACCGAATACGAGTTTAATGGGCTTTGATACCATATTAGATAATGTGGACATCAATCTCAAAATCAATTGATTATGAGAGGATCAGTAGTCACCTTTCTTATATATTGATATGAGGTCTCAACTCTCTCTAATGTGGGATCCTAACACTAGAGACATACCTAACATTCTAGTTGATGAACTACATACGTAAACCTATGTCTTGATTTTCGTCGTCCTTCATTTATTCTTTGTTTGTCGATATTTTATTGTTAACAAGACATATATTGCAGGAAGGAATCAAAGCAGCAGTAACTCATTCTCATCTCAGGGATGTAAAGGGTACGGTAAATATGCAGCGATTAGCAAAAAAACGACTAAAAAAGATGAACAAAGAGGCTTCAACAACAACAGGCACAAAGGAAATAACATCAAGAAATAGAGTATTATTCAACAGAGAAGATGAAAGTTCAGAAAATGTTGGAGTACAAAGTACACTAGAAGTGAACTTATTGGTGGCAACGCTTGTGGCCACAGTAACCTTCACAGCTGGGTTCACAATGCCTGGTGGGCTCACCGATAATGGAGAACAAGAGGGACTAGCAAATCTAACAAATAAACCAGCTTTTAAGGCATTTCTAATTTTCAACACATTGGCATTTTGCTGCTCAGTTTTTGCAGTGCTTCTTCAACTCCATACTTCGCTCGACAAATACCATACTCGAGTTCGATACATGTGTATCGCAACGTCTTTGACCACGGTTGCGATTCTTGCAATGGTGTTGGCGTTTTCGTTCAGCACGTACGTTGTGCTTACAAAATCAATCATACTCTCTCTGACTCCTTATGTTATATGTGGTTGCTTTGTGGGTGTGTACTCGTCCATCCCTTTGGCTGATCGTGGCGTTAAAGCGGGCTTTCCATGTCTTAATTTGCTCCGAAAGTTTGTACGTGGAATTATAATTCAATATGGAGAAAAATTTGCCTACAAATGAATGTGTAGGTAAAGCCAACATTTGCAATGTTGGTTGTATGAAAGAGAAATTGTAAAAGTACATATATTTATATCTAGCAATTATTTGGAGACAATAAATTTTAAAGTCTATGTTAAGTGTGAACACAAAACAAGTGGGCCCATGAAGGGCCCACCATTAAATCTTCATTTGTTTGTCCTACTGCCGTAAAGGCTATTATAAATTGCAATTGCAATTTATGTGCTGTGAGGGCGAGTAGGCAGCCGCAAGAATAAAAAAAAAAAAAAAAAAAAAAGTTTTTTTGGTGTTTCACAGTGCCGAAAGAAAGAAAAAGAATTGTAAATTCTTTTATATGATTTTCTTTGTTTTT
>JBBMKA010000020.1:11741543-11781862 GCA_037833695.1 Sechiopsis laciniata | reverse complement strand
TTATATTATATTATATGGTTGAAAATTAGAGAAAGTTTGATGTGATATTTGATAAGATTAGATAAAAGATATTTTATATATATAGAAATAAATACTTTTACAATATCTCCTCTCCAAAACACCAATCCAAGTTTTTCATATCTCTAAATCACTCTACTTCCTCTCCACTTTATCTCCTCTGCTCTTTTCAACTCCAAAATACAATCACCCCCCAAAATTTCATGTAAACAAGCTACAATCATACGACTTTAAAATTTATTTGAACAATTTTTCCAAATTAGATTGTGTTAATAACAACTTATCCCAACCCATTTGTTTTATTTTGTTTTGTTTTTTGTTTTTGAGAACTAAATAAAATTACCATTATTTTTTTAGTTCATTTGTTTTAACCTTTTTAACCTTTCACGTTTAAAAATAAAACATTTCAATATATATACATTTTAAACCTACACAAAGTTGGGAGAAAATTGGTATAATTGAACCCATTTTCCGTTTCCAATAATTAACCGATTCCAGTTTTACACACAGTAGACACAGAAGGAAGCCAAAAAATGGCGGCTTCGAAGATAGCAATGGCTTCTCTATCGCTAACCCATTTCCGGGCATTATCTTCCGCCTCCATGGCCTCCGTTTCTCCTTCTTTCTCCTCCAGGTTGGTTCCACATCCACCGGACCTCATCAAGTGGGTCCGCACAGAACGCGGATTTGTTCACCATTCTCTCAAGATAGCTCAACACGGGGATACTGGCCTTGGAATCTTCGCTTCCGACCACATTCCGAAAGGCTCTGAACTCATCGTCCTTCCTCACAATCTTCCCTTACGGTTTGAATCGCCAGAAGAGGCCGACTCCGTTCTTGTCAATTTGGCTCGCCAAGTTCCTGGTATTACTCGTCTTTCATCTCAAATGCCTCTATTGAGCTGCTTTTTGTTGCTTATGCGTTGAATTGCTTATTGCGATGTTTTTTGTTCTCGCCTTTTCACTTTTGTTTGTGTTGATTTTTGTACTCTGAAGTTCGATTGTCGGGGTTGTGAGCATTTTCTATCTGTGTTATTTCATTTCATGACCTGACAAATGACTGTAATTCGTTTCATTTATTTTAAAATTGAGGAATTATGAACCTGGTAATTTGATATGATGACCTATGACCTATCAATTGTTCATATCCGTGGTACTGGCACAAGTGATTGGAAATTTAGTTCTGGGGTTTTGAAAAACTGGTAGGATGGAAATGGAATGACAAGCACTATATTTACATGAAACCCCCTTTGCCTTGAACTTAAGAGAAGAATTTACTATCATCAAAATCATACAAGTGAGACAGTATTGATAGGAATTTACAATATTGTATAGAAAATTAACAAGAATGTAATAAAATAATAAAGGAAAAATTCATACATAGAACTTTGTGGAATGACAAGAACTTTGTGAGGCCTATATTCTAAAATAAAAAAAATAAAAAATTGCCTACCTTCACCGTTCCCACCCAATCATTTTTTTTAAAAAAATTGAGTGTCTAAGTCCATTTACAATATTTGACTGTAATTAGACAGGTGACCACCATAAATTGTACTTATAACTTTTTGGTTATTTAAAGCTCTCTTAACCACTTGGCCAATCCATAATGGTAACCAAGTCTATTTTTAACCGGCCTTCATTAACTAACTCTTTACTATTGACAAATATATCCTCCTAATATCCTGGTAAAATCCTTAATTTTTCATTTCCCTGCTCATATTCCTAATAGTACTTTGACCCCCAAAAGTTCTATGTTGTACTTGTAGTCTAGCCTTTTTAAGTCGAGCATAATAGCTTCACGACACCCCATTTCAACACTAATTGTTACCTTCTAACTTCATGACCTTCAAACTCAGCTTTTGCTGCTTCTCATGTTTGGCTCTATGTTCTTTGGAACTTCGTTTCTCATACTTAAGTTTGCTTAATGCTTTAATTTTCATAGACAGATCGTGAGATATCCGTACTATATTCTTCTTAGGTATCAATTTTTTTTTGCATAAATACAAGTTGTTTGGTTGACGTTTGAAAATAAGATATCTATTGAATATGATGGAAGAAAATGATGTTGTATTCTGGTGAAGTTTGAAAGACCTCATAAGATACTTGTTTTGTGTTCCATTTATAAACGATGAAAAAAGACCCATGGTTTGCATGATCTGTCCGTTTCAAATTAAGAGGATTTTTGGAAGTTGGGAGTTATACACATGGAATGGACTGAACACAAAAAATTATCCTTTAGCAGCTGGATGTCGAATGGTAAAGTTCAACTCAAACCACCTATCCACCTTTTGCTTGATTCGACAGCTTTTAAGGATAAATAACCTCTGCTGGCAAAATTTTTTAAATCAATGGCATCATTCCTGAGTCTCTCTGTTCGTTGGCTCCATCGGCATCACAAATCAGTCTCAATCCAATCCTTACCTTTCAAAACTTGTAATTGAGTCCACAAATCCTTGATTCCCCTCACTCAACCACCCAACTAGTTTTTCCATCTCTTTCAATGAAGGCTCACCTAATGAACTACAGATCTCTTCCCTTGGTCGAGAAAAAAAAATTTCAACTTCCACCAAATAAACTAAACCAAACTTTCCTTTTGCATCTGATACAAAAGCTTACCATCCTGCTCAACCTCAATTCACTCAGCAATAACAATGGTTTCGAAGCTCAACCTTTTGATTTAATAATTTTTGGAAATAAACCATCAATTGATAACACCTTACCTCTTGAATTTTACCACCCTTGCCTCCCAACCTAACCTAACAGTCAAGTGAAATCTTCAGTTATCTTTGAACAATGCCACTTGGTCTTCACTCCCTACATCATCGATTTATCAAAATGCAGCTGATTCATTACCTTTTATTTTCGGGATATTGCAATTTCTCTCTCAGAATCTGGACTTTGTATTATTGAAATACCACCCTTACGTCCACCTACTCATCCAAAGAAAATTTACTCCAATGGACAAAAGGGGTTGCAGCGGGAATTACAAAATGTGCATACTACTGTTCACTATGATAAGACAGCCACTAAAGATCCGAAGGAGGGAAATAGAGGTGTTCTTTGAAAATATAAGCTTTGGACTATAAAAATGCCAAATTTTCTCCTTTGGATTTTTTGGTTAGACAGAGGCAATATTTTCAGGGTCGTTTCATTTCTTTTTGTTCTTTTGTTGGCTACTTCTCCTTTTTCATCCCTTTTGGAGCTTTTTTTTTTTAATTCACCTACGGGTGCTTAGAAATTTCTCCTTTGTTTCATTCATCAACGAAACTACTTCTTACTCCAAAAATTAAAAGACGAAAAAAATAAAAAATATGATTCTAATTGGTTAAAGGCTTTGAGTGAGAATGTGAGTTATAATATACCAAAGTTGGATGCCATTGTTTATTTTCTCTGAAGTTCAATCTTGTAAGAGAGTTCCGTGGGTGCTAGATTCGATCTTTTTGCAGTGTGATGGCTGAAGGCCAAAATTTACTCATATTCAACATTAGAAAGAACATTCCAAAAAGCTAGACTTGCTTGAGATTTCCCTCTTTTAACTCAATATCTTCTAACCTCAATAATTTCAAATATTTTTTCCCTGTCTGTGGTTATTACCTGCCAAATGCAAAGCTTGATATATGTTTTCCATCTGTGGCTATTACCTGCCAAATTCAAAGCTTGGCAAAAATCATACAAACATTGAAATTCTTTACTTGATAGAGGCTGATAACCTCATCCTTTTCACATTAGGTTTTATGTATTCTTATTCTGAATTACAATAAATTGGACACTGGAAGTATTTGGCAGAGGAACTTTGGTCCATGAAATTGGGTTTGAAGCTTCTTAAAGAAAGGGCAAAAGTTGGATCCTTTTGGTGGCCGTATATTGGCAATCTCCCTGAAGTTTTCAGTGTTCCTATATTTTTTCCTGGAGATGATATAAAGAACTTGCAGTATGCTCCTCTTCTTTACCAGGTCAGTTATTTGTTAGATTGAGAGTCACTGATAAAGATATAGTTAGGGAGGGTTAGTTGCTATGTTGTTTGTAAAAAGAGAAACCCTTTGAGATGTGTATCTGTCTTATTCCAACTAATTTTTCGTCGATACCAAATGAAATCTGCTCATGCTGAATATGGAGGTTCTTAACAGGTAAACAAAAGGTGTCGGTTTCTCCTTGATTTTGAGAAAGAAGTCAAACGTACTCTTGATAGTGTAAAGCCCGAAGATCACCCTTTTTGCGGCCAAACTGTAGATGCTTCATCTCTTGGATGGGCAATGGCAGCAGTCTCATCAAGGGCATTTCGTTTATATGGTAAAAATCTCACGGATGGTACTCCTAACAGTGTTCCTATGATGCTCCCACTCATTGATATGTGCAATCATAGCTTTAATTCAAATGCACGTATAGTCCAGGAGCAAAGTGCAGAATCCATCAAGTGGAAAGTGAAGGTGAAGTTTTCTTGACTATCGATCTTCATATGCTCGAGGATACTAGAAAGTAAGCTGTTCTTTCCAATTTAATCCATTCTCTATCTTAACCTTACAACTTTTGTTTCCTTTGGAATCAGGTCGTAGCAGACACTGAAATTGAAGGAAACGTTCCTTTAACACTGAATTATGGTTGTCTGGACAATGATCTTTTCCTGCTTGATTATGGATTTGTGATACCATCGAACCAATATGATTCAATTGAGCTCAAATATGATGAAGCTCTCTTAGAAGCTGCTAGCATTGTTGCTGGGATTTCCTCAGAAAATTTTTCTTCTCCTGCTCCATGGCAAAAACTTGTCTTATCCAAGTTAAATCTACATGGAGAAGCTGCTCTTCTCAAGGTTTTGATTCCACTCAACTTATTTCACTAGCTCTTATCAACGTTTTTTTTTGTTAAAAAATCATCCTCTTGAGCAATTTTTGCTGTCACTAAAATCCATATCAAAAAAGAAAAAAAATGTCTTCGGCAATATGAAAAAAATTGTCAACAGACGAAATTTAAACATACATTGGTGGTGCGGTTATGTCTCAGTTTGAAATGTTTAGCTTACATATATCATCAGTTCAATTAAAAGAAGAAACGAAAAAATAGATCATTCAACTTGTAGTTAGAACCTAATCTCTCTCTCCTAGAAAGAACTGAAAAAATACATATTCACTATAATGACATATTTAGTGTAAACGATGTTGTAGGGTCAGACAATATGTCTCGTAAGAATAGCCAAGGTGTGCATAAACTATCCCAAACATTCACGGATATAAATTTTTTTTAGTGTCAACAATACGTTAATTGTCTCTTACATCATACCCGTGGGTGCAGCTACACAATTGAATAGGAGACCTAAGTATGGGAAAGAAGCTTTTGTCTTGTTTTTTTTTTTTTTCCTGAAATCAATTTCTAATTGTCTATTTGCTTGATAGGTGTGCATTGGTGGTACAGAAATAATTGATGGCCGCTTGTTAGCTGCCTTAAGAGTGTTGCTCTCGGTTGATGAAGAAATAGTACAGAAACATGACTTGGACTTGCTCAAATCTTTATCAGCTGAAGCACCTCTTGGTGTTGCAAATGAAATAGCTGCATTACGTACGGTAATAGCTTTATGTGTGATCGCATTGGGACACTTCCCGACCAAGATAATGGAGGACGAAACCCTTTTGAAGAAGTGTGAAAAGGAATCATCAAAATTGGCAATCCAGTTCAGAATTCAGAAGAAATCAGTTATCGTAGATGTGATGAGCAACCTTACAAGAAGAGTGAAATTGCTTTCATCTAAGGCGGTCTCTCAGGGTTGAAAATGATGGTATAATGATATGGTATCTCTGCTAGACTGCTCTATTTATTCAAATGCCCATTTACAGTTCTTTTCTTGTCATGCAAGTTATGATAAAATTTAAGGGAAGTAGCAAAAACGACCTTAAAAGAATCCACAAAAAATGATTAGTCGATTTTGAGAAAAATCTATTCCCATTGTTACTAACAAACGATTCATGGGTTCTATAGGGCTGATACAATTTTTAAAATTCAAGTAATTTGAGTCCTCAAGGTACATCATTGGTTGAGGCTTCGGCCTGTGAAGGCATGCTTCCTTGGAGGTTTCAAATTCGAACTCCACGAGTGAGTTTAACTGTAAATTACTTGTTGTCTGGATCCATACCTTGGGATAGGCACGGATGCTCCGGTTATAGTGGAGCAAAGTTTTGATTTCCCGATTTCAAAAAACAAAATTTAAGGCTCTGTTTGATAACTATTTTGTTTTTTGTTTTTGCTTTTTGAAATTTAAGTTTATTTTTACTCATATTTCCTACAATCATCTTTCCTACAATGTACTTCATCTTTCCTTAAGAAAGTATGTGAATATTGACCAAATTTCAAAAACAAAAACAAACTTTTGGCAATTACTTTTTTTTTGTTTCCAAATTTTGATTTGGTTTCTACAAACATAGGTAAGATATAGATATCCATATAGAAAAAACACATAGTATGATAGTTGTTGTAGGTTTAAATTTCAAAAATAAAAAACTAAAAACAAAATGGTTATCAAACAGGGCCTAAGGAATTTGACATCACTTATTTCTCTTTTGTAAGCTTTTCATCTACCATCTAATTTATATGGCATCGTGAGAATATCACCTCTGGGTCATAAATTGTTTATGCTTGGTTTGGTCTATGTCCAACCTTTTTGAATTCCTTTTTCCTAGGCAAAGCGAAACAAAAGAAATAGTTCGATGGTGAAGAATTTAAACTAAGTGGGTTGGAGAACAAAAGTTGGAATGTGCTCTCAACTTAGAATTTCTACTTCTGAGGCAAGATTGGTGGCAGAGATTGTTGCACAATTTGCAGAGATTCATTTTAAAGAAGATAATGCCAGTGGCAGTGGTAGCACTTCCTAGTTACCACCTCAGATTCTCAAAGGTGTGTTGATTTGGACTTGCATGCTTTGACATAAAAGAACATAATAACCATTTTTCTTTTATGTTTCCTGGTTACTCTTGCTACATGCCACAAGAAATAAGCTACCACTTCAAATTCCTAGGGATTTGCACTTTAATTGAAACTTTGCATGCTTTGACATATAACAAAATGTTTAACATTTCTCTCTGTATCTCTCTCTCTCTAGATAAGACACACGACAAATGCCACAAGGAATAACTTAGGTCTGAAATTTAAGCCTACACCCGACATATGGCACAAGGAATAACTTAGGTCCTATGATAACCCTTTGGTTTTCTTTTTATTTTTTTTAATTTAAGCCGACAACTATAAGCCAACATGTGGTTTTCATTACTTTTATATTTACATTTTGCTTTATATTTTTAAAAATTAAACCAAAATTTGAAAGTTAAAAAAAATAATTTCAAATACTTGTTTTGATTTATAAAGTTGGGTTAGAATTTACATATTTTCTTAAGAGAAAATAAAACAATATTTAGAGAATTTGACTAAATATAAGTTGAAATTTCAAAAATTAAAAAAATGAGGAGGCTTATGTATTCATAAAGCACCAGTTGATTAATGTTGGGAAAAACCTCCTACCAATTACAATTGGAATTAACAGATATATAATTGATAAATTAAAAGGAAAAACAACAAAATAAAATACAAAAATTTATGTAAAAAAACTCTAAAATTGGAGAAAATAAAAATTCTACAACCATAATAAATTCTCTCTTGTAATCTCAAAAAAAATAAATTCTCTCTTCCAACCTAAATTACATAAACATTTTCTTGGAAACTAGGGTTATACAAAGTGAATTTATTTAAAGTCAGTGCATCAAATTTAAAATGTTTTTAATTAAAATATTTTAAAGCTAAAGGTACATAGCCTTTTTATAATGTTTGGAGCATACTGCTTCCTTACACATTTTTTATGTGATATAATATATATATATATATATATATATTTTTTTTTTTTTTTTTTTTAATATTTTGCCAAAAACCCAAATATAAAAGATTTTCGAAGAAACTATAAACAGGCGAGATTTCTGAATGTATGTGGGTATAATTCTAAAAGTATGGACGAGTTCGGAGTTGGAATTGGCTCAAAATCTCTTTCCATTTATGTGACAATTGGGGCAAGAAAATGGAGTGATCTTTATGGGAATGAGCACAAGGTAAAAAATAGGAAAATAATAATTATTTATATTTGAGAGCAAGCGAATGATTAATGGAAACCCTTCCTTGAATTTGAGATAAAATGATTATGAGAAATTATTACATATATGGAGTGCAACAAATTATAATGAAAAGCAAAATAGTAAATATAAAAAAATATGGAAAGTGATTAAAAATGAAGCAAAACTTATTCAACCTAAGGTGAGTAAGTATATTGAAAATGTTTGCCACCACATGTCAAAAAATAGATCACATCTTTTTATTATTATTTTTTTAAACTTTATATTTTAGCATTTTTCGTTCTATCAATCAAAATCAATTTTTTTTTTTTAAAGTAAAAAGATATGGTCCAAAGGGTAAGTAAGTATTTCCAAAATACTTACCTACCCTTAAATAAGCATTGCTCTTAAAAATGAATGAAATTATTAAAGAATGACTAATAATTATGTGGGAGATAAATTATAATTATGGAGAATGATTGTATTCACATTCTCATGATTTAATTCACTTGCCCCGAACACTCCTTAGAAGCCGTTTACTTTTTGATAATCTGGATAATCAGAATTTTTGAATATCCGAAATCATAGATACTCGGAATGACAGATGTCCGACATTCTTAGATAGTCATATTTGTTTTGTAAGAATAATTTCATGGACATCTGAGAAATCATTATGAAAATATCTTAAATGCTTTCATAATTTAATTTACACGTTAATTTATATAATTAAAATTTATATAACATATATTTTTTTTATTAATTTAAATATTATTTTAAAATAAATTTATTTAATAAAAAAACTAAAATAAATTCATTGGTGGAATAAGTAATAAAATTCGCTAAATATAAAAATGTATGACAATTACATTTGAAAAATATAAATAAAATTAATTATGTATGGTTAGTTGTTAATACATGCGTAATAATCATATACTAAAAAAGAACATATTATTTTATTTTAAGCTACAAACTACTCACAAAATATGAGAAAAAAAGTTGATATGAATTGATAAAATATAATTAAAAAAAAAAACAATAAAGGTAAAAATGTCATTCGGGATGCTCTATACATGAGAATCCTAAAAACCCATATTGTAGAAAGGCATCCAAATGTCTGTCAAATGGGCATCTTAGGATGCCCGACATCTCAAAATGTCGGAATATTTATCTGCTAAATAAACGTGGTAATCCAGATGTTCATCCCATGAGAATCCTAGATTATCACGAAGTGAACAACCCCTTAAGAAAATTTAATACAATTCGTATACAAAACAATCAACAATACCATCAACTTCACAATTCGTGGTACCATTTCCAATGTACCTAATAGAACTGACTTAAAATGGTATATAGTATATGTTAGGATTTCATAATTGTCTCACATTGGAAAGTGGGTGAGTCCTACAAGCATTTATGAGAGATATGCGTTACTGCTAATTGGTTTTAAGGTGGAACCTCATATTTTCTAATATGGTATCAGAGCTCATAAAACCCAAATAAGTATCGGTCTAATAAAAATGAAAATTGAGATTCGATTCAAGATTGGTGAGCCCAAAAGAGACACCATCAAAAAAATCTTACAATTGTCTCACATTAGAAAGTAGATGAGTCCTACGAGCAATTTATAAGAGATATAAGTTACTCTCCTTATTATCAATTAATTTTGAAATAAAACTTCATTTTCTCTAATAATATATACGTACCTACTTTCTCTTTGAGGAAAAAAAAAACAAAAGGGCAAGAAAAACAAACATATTTTGTAGCAAAGTTCCTCGAAAGAATCATTGACGGCACGATTTTATTTTCTACAAAGAAAAAAGTTTTATTTTGTGAATACACCAAACACATCATCTAATACTTTGATAGAAAACTTTTCAAATAGCATATTGCATTTCTCTCCCATGAAAAAAATACACACTTTCTAGAAAGTCTAATTATGAAAAAAAGGGTTTACTTTGAGAAAAGAAAGAGGTTTTTCTAGAAACGCCATATATGGAAAGGTTCTATTTTTTTTAATAAAAAAAAAACTTTTTAAATTTTCTAACAATAAAAAAAGTTTTGCAAAGTATGTTTCCATATCCAAGAAATCACGATTCGAGTGTAACTTTTAAATTTTTTTTTTTTTTTTTTTTTTTTTTTTTGTAACTTAAAAAAAATAACAAAAAGAGGTTTATTTGAGAAGAAAAAAAACGAGCATTTTCTTTATAAAAAGAAAATTACAAAAAAAGGTTCTCGGAATATAAGAAATAATAATTTCTTTTTTTTAGAACATAATTGTATAAGAGGGAGTGTGGAATCATATGCAAGTTAAATTATAAAAGATATTGATCACATTAGGTAAAATTGTCAATCTTTTGAAAAGTTGGAAAAACAAAATATATAAAAAGATTTTGGAAGTGTGAATTACATATAGAAAGGTTAACTTTTCCCCTTTTTTAAAAAAAAGGAGGCATTGCTTTAGAAATTTTGTATTGTTATAAGAGAAATTTTGATCAAATTTCTTGTATTGAAACTACAATTTTAGTATTTTTTATTCTTTTCAAGATAATGCATGTTTGTTTCTTTTGTCTTTTAATGTTTAATACGAGGAATTATTGGAAAAATCAAAGAGAATGTTCTTTGATAGATGGTTCCGGTCGAGATTATACTAATCTAGATTACTTATATTGTTCTCTTTCGATTGACTTGTTGTTTAGATTGGTATAGACAATCTTGAATCTATAGTTTATGAAAATTCATAAATTTATTATCTTTTCATTTATTTAAGATTAAATAAGAGAATTCTTATAATCCTTAAAGATATATTTTATATTTTAAAAATAAACAAAATCTAAACAAATTTTCTTGTTCCTTAATAAATTTTCTCGAGTGGATAAGAAATTCAATCAATTTTTATTTTCAAAGCCCAGTTCATATAATTTGGCTATTGGCGTCCATTTTGTTTGCTCTTTTTTTTTTTTTTTTTTTCAAAAGCTTAACTATGCATATGTTTAATGCTAAATATTGAAGTCCAATTTCTTTTCTTTTTTTTTTAGAATTCACTGGATGACGAAAGAAATATCTAGAACTGACTTTATCAAGAAATATTTAAAAACTAAAGCCTCATTATTTACTTAATCAGTGCTATAAATTGGTGGTGAGGTGTGTGCTCATTATTGTCAAAACATTTTAAATTATCCTATGATATCCCACATCCAAGTGAGCAAGATTGTTTTTTGTAAAAAAACTTGTTCTACTTAGAGAAAATTTCTAACTCCTATTTGTTTATAGTGAAATTCTTTTGTCATTGAGGTGATTATTACCTAATTTATTTAAGAGGTTTTCTTTTCACTGTCATTTTTTCTCTTCTTCCTCTTAATTATTGTTATTCTCAATCGTAACTGCGACTCTACTCAATTTTTATTTATTCATTTATGTGATGATTTTGAGTAATTTTTTGCATGTAATGTAATTAAGTTAGGCATAGTCTTTTCACAAAAAAAAAACACACACACACACGAATTTATATTTAAATTAAAAATAAAAATATGTATGCATTAATAACAAAATAAGCAAACTTATAATGGGAAGTTGTAGTGTAGATTTATTTATTTTTTTATAAAAAAGTCAAATAATTATCAAACAAAATTAACAGCTAAAATAAAAATTCTTAGAATTAAAGTATTTAAAGTTTAAATTCTCTTTCTAAGAGTTCTATTCCCAAAAGAGCAGGTAACTTGGTTCATTCTAATCGAATTAAGCCTCCCCTGAGGTTGTCCTTCTTCTTAACTTTGTAAATTTAAGCTTTTATACTAATTTGTTAAGTTGAGTACAATTTGATTGACATATTAAATGTATTAATAAGTACCATATAATGTGATTTATAATCAAGGTTCCTCAAATTTGTTATGTATTCAAAAAATATTATTTTTGATAACTTATTATTCGAGTACGTGATCAAAAGGGTCGGCGGCTTGATGATTCTATTATTTAATGGAAATCTAGTTCAACACCATGATCATTGGTTCAATCCTTGAAATCGATATTTGACTCTCATTTATTTAAAAATTGATATACTCTTTTTATAGGATTTGTATCCTTCTCATCCAACTTATATTAAAAAATAGCATTGGAGTACGTGTGGCCTACACCCACAGGTTTGTAAATATTTCTTATTTTTCCTCTCAATACAATTGGTCAAGGGATGTTAGGTGCAATTTGTGTGCCCAAAACTTAGCTAACATTATTGTCAAAGAAAGAAACAAGAAATCAAACTCAGTCGGTTTTAAATTGAAATGTGTATTTCTTTATTTATTTTTTTTTAAAGGAAGAATTGGAAAAATTCGAACCACTAAATGTATAAATAAATAAACAAATATATAATTTAAATTAGAAAGAGGACTATAAACCTGTACTCTTAAATAAAATGACAATCAAATAACGATTCTCATAATTAAATTTATGATATTCGTGGAGTTCAATTAAAATACAATTAATCAATCAAGTTAACATGTTACCAACCATTTTGATACTTACAACATAAAATATCAATTACCTAATGAAAACATAGACATAAAGTATTCAAAATTTTGCATGGAAGTTTGGATGATGTTACATAAATGAAATCCAAATTAACTTAATTAAAGGTGTCATGCCACGTGAGGCGATTTGAAATTAAAAAATCAATTATAGAAATAATAAAATTTTCAATCGGTGATTAAGTTTTAATTTCCACCTTATTATCTAATCATCTGATCCACATTTTGAAAGCGACTTCAAACTTATCTTAGTATTTTAAGAACCAATTTCGTCGATTGTATTTTAACTTATTGTAAGGATAAATAGATCAATAATTTGATATTAATTACGTCTTTCAATTTAATATAGTTATAAAATTTAAGTCTTGATTGAAATAAATAAAATTATTATTATGTTGATAGGCGATGTAAATTATTGTATAAATCAAATTACTAACCCACATAAGGACTCTGAATATAATATTAAAATTAATTGAATGTCAATTAATTATTGTTTATTTTCATATATAATAATGATATTACATTATTTTAAAAGAAAGTCTTGATTATTCCATACAAATTTCAAAATCTTTTAAGTTAAACTATAGTTTATTTTTAAAAAAAGAAAAAATTAACAATCAATTCTTTTAGAGGATTCAAAATCATAACCTTTTAATTATTGAGTTATGCACTATCAATAAAGTTTCACTTGTTTTTGACAATTTAAACTACCATTTACATCTTTGTGTTAGCTTTAATTTTAAATATAATAATTTCTTTAAATTTTGCATCCTTCTCAATAATTTTATTGTTGGAGTGATTTGTAAATAAGATCATAGCTAGAAATAATAGTATATGAATTAAAAAATATCGGTAGAGTGATTTTGATTTTTAAAAAAACTAGTTAATTACGGGGATCAAAAATTAAAATGTATCCGTAATTCATTTCAGCATTTCACAATGAAATTTCCTCTTTTTTATAATTTTTTTAACAGGCTCTTTTTTGTATTCACAAACACCTCTAACCCCTTTCTGTCTTTTATTTTATTTCTAGAAATACGTTTTTCTTTTGGAATTGTACTCTAAATAAATGTTGTAATTTTTACTCTAAATTTAAGAAATGGTTTTTTTTTTTATTATTATTTTTTTTTTAGAAGAATATTGAGAAAAGCAAGATTCAAACCTACAATCTTAGAATTATTAAGTTTTACAAAATGCACGTAGAGTTCAGCTCTTGTGGGCTAAGAAATGGTTACTATTTATTCATTTGATTAGTTTTTCTTTGAAAAACAGGCTAAGTTCTCATATATATATATATATATATATATATATATATATATATATATATTAATAAGTTTTAAAATATGTCTATAATATAAAATTGTTAATTTTAAGGACACATTAGAGTTAAGATTTTTATTTTTTTTAAAGAAAAGGCTAACTTTTTTTTTTTTGTTGAAATTTGTGAATTTTGAAAAAATTATATTAAATAATGAATTTGTGCATGATCAAACTTAATTTTATGTTTATGATTTTTTTTTTTTTTTTAAACTTAATATGTTAATTGAGTTGATTGAAACTATGGAATTTATAAATGTTATTACAATTTTTGTGTTAAATTTAGTGGGCGAGTGAGTGAAAATCGAACATGGGATAAAAATGGTAATACTTGTCTAAATTTATGTCCAATTCAATGAAATTTAAATATATAAAACAAAAATCAATAGAATCTTCACCAATTTGAAGGCCAAAATTATTTTTATTTTTTATCCACATAAATCCATTATTTCAGTCTTTAGGGATATGGTTGGGCTAAACACTGGTATGAATTTATGTTCTAATCCATTCCTTAAGGTCAAATAACTCCTTAATAATATGGCACAACTTGATTGGATCAATAATTTTATGAGAAAGAATATTAATTCTCATTAATTAATGGACATGTAATACTTGCAAATTCAAACAAAATTTTTAATCGTAGAAATAACATTAGACACTGAAATGTTACTTGATATAGATATACATTATTATTAAATATTATAATTCATTTCGAAGTTGATTCCATCCATACGTGAAAATAATATAATGTGCATATAGTTGTTGAAATGTGGGAGAATGCCAACCACATGCATTTATTTATTTTTTGAATTTGAAGATTTTTTTCTTTTTATTTTTATAATTTTAAGAGTCTCTACAAGTCAATACTATTTTGGTTTTTTTAAAAAAAAAAAAAAAAAAAATACCCCAAGTATTAATAAACTTAATAATGACAATAAAATGTTCTGAAAAAGTGGGCGGGTCCATTAATTATTTTATGTTATGTTTATGGATATTATTTAACACTCTTGCATGCGGCACGTGGGAAAAACATGAGACCAAGTCAAATGTTTTCAAATGAAAAACACTTTCCTAATGCTGGGTCTTCCTTTGAATGCGACATCAATTGTTTTTTATTTTCTTTTTAAATAATTTAATTCATTTTCGAGCATTAAAAATGTGATTACTGGTTGATTTATTTGTTTGGATTGAGAATTTATTATAAAATTATTGTAATGAAAAATCCTGATCTATACTTTAAATGAAAGATGACAAATGATAGATCTAATCGGGTAAATTGGATAAAGAGGGTGATTTTTTAAAATATTTACAGAACTGGGGATGATTTGAATAAATTTACAAAATAAGGGTAAAAAGTTTGTTTTATATGAAAGGCACTCTTTACGATGCCTGCTCCTACCTGCTCTGACTACCACTGATTGTGGCAGAAGCCACATTTAAGTTTTTTTTTTTAATAATAAATTCATTTTAATTGAAAATGAAGTTCATTTTTTTTTAGTTTAAATATAGTTAATGTTTTTTAGTTTTTTTTTTTCAATTATATACTTCAAATAAAAATTTTAATACAATAACAAAATATAATAATTAAATTTCTTGAAATTATAAATGAAATCAAAAGTTTTTCTATTCAAATAGTTTGTTTAAGCTATTTTTTAAATTCATTTATTTTTTTTAAAAATTAGTTTTAAAGAATATATATATATATATATATATATATATATATATATATATTTATTTATTTGAAATAAAGAACAATACCTAAAATCACAAATGTGAAATGTCATAGTCCCATGTGTAGAAGAACTCACTCAAAAAAGAAAATAAATTTTTTGTGAAATAAATACTAATAAATAGTATACTAACAAACACCAATAAATAGTAATTAATTTAATTTAATTAAAATTGGCCTACAACCTACTTTTTCCTTTTTATAGCTTTCCATTAAAAAAATTAAAATCATAATAATTTGTTTTAAAATATCGTAAGAGTCGTGGAAACGACCATTTTAAAATTTAGATTTCATTCTTTTTTAACAAATAAACAAATAATTTTCAAATTAAAAATATTATTTTCTATTTTAAATTGTGATTTCTTCCTCATATGAACCATATATATGAAATAAAAAATAATATAAAAATTACGAAAGATACTATTTCTAGTCCATATAGTATTTATTTTAAGGAGTTTTTTTTTATTAGAAATAGGCCAAATTTAAAAAGTATTTATGATACTAGTAAAAAAATAACAATTATAGTCATAGATATTAATAATTATACAGTATTATTAATAATAATCTTATATTAATACACAATACTGTATTAATAACATTTAATATTGCATTAATAATACATAGTAATGTATTAATAAAAAAAATCCTATATTAATAATAAAATAATACTATATAATGAGTATTAATAATACTATATTTTTTTCTTACTATGAATGCAAATATTTTATATTTGACTAGTCTACAATTATTTTGTGAAATTATATTATAGAGCACAATTTACCTTATTTTAATTTAAAAACTATTATTTATGTATTTAAAATAGTAAAAATATAGACCTTAAAATTGTTATTTAACTATTTTTGTGATAGTTGTGAACAAATCTTTATATATTTTTTAACCTTAACAATAAAATGAAAAAAAATTAGGTTGTAAATCACATTTTAATTAAATATGTTAATTAAAAAACTTTAATTAAATTAAACTATTTATTATTTATTAATGTTTTTAGTACGCTATTTATTAGTATTTATTTTACGATTTTTTTTAGTGATTTGTTCTTTACATGGGCCTGGCTATGGCATCACACTTTTGTAATTTTTGTATGGTTCCTTATTTCAAATATATATATTCCTTTTTAAAACTGATTTTTTAAGTTTAAAATGAATTTTAAAAAATAACTTAGACAAATTATTTAAGTAAAAAATATCTTGATGTCATTTAGTACTTTCATAAAATTTAATTATTCCTTTATATATTTTTTATGGTATTAATATATTTTGTTTTAGAAATTTTTTGGTATTAATATCTTTATTGAAGTGTATGATTGTAAAATATAGAGGTGTGAGACATTAATTAAAAATTTTAAATTTTAATATATCTTTAAAATTAAAAATAAAAATAAAAATAAAAACTTAAAGGGTGCCCACGTTATCAAATTTTATTTTCAATTAAAAAATGAATTTGTAATATTTATTTTTTAAAAAAAACTTAATTGTGACATCTGCTACTATCAATGGCAGTGTTCAGAGCAGGGGCAGGCATGGTAAAGGGTGCCGCCTGGTCAAGTTTCATATAAGACAAACTTTTTACCCTTATTTTGTAAATATATCCAAATCAACCCCAATTTTGTAAATGTTTTTAAAAACCACCCCCTTTATTCAATTTGCCCTTCAAACTACTATATATATATATATATATATATATATATATATATAGACACACTCAAGGACGGTCACATTCAAGCACAAGGTTTCAAGGAAAAAAAAACTTTTGGCTTACGACTAAAATTGTAATTCGGCCTCTGAGCGACGTACAAAGTTGTTATTATATAATCAAATTCTTTTAGGATAAGTATAATTTTTTTTGAAGGCTCAAGAAAGTGATAAATTAACACCTAAAACCATGGAAAAGTATAGTTTTAAATTCATGTAATTATTAGAGAATTAGACTATCAATATTTAATTTAGAAAAGTATATCATAGCATCGAATCTGTTAGTCGAGTTAACTATTTTTATTGGTGGTAATCTATTTTAACTTTATGTATTTGACTTTTTATCTTGTTTGTTATACTCTATTTTCATTTTCAATCAATTTAATCTATTCTTTTCAATCCATTTAACATGGAAGTCATTCAAGTCTGTAAAATTTGTTTTTATTAATGAAAATCCGGAAGGTTAATAATAATAAAATAAAACTCTTGACAACTCAAAAAAGTAAGAAGAAGTGCATCAACAACTACCACTTTTTTTTTCCTTTTTTAGAACTCGCATTCACATTCAATAATTCCTTGGGATTCAATAAACAAAAAAAATGGTCAAATTTGGCAAATCCAATAACACCAAGACCAAAAAAATAATTAAAAGAAAAAAATGTATGTATGAATTAGTACTATACACACAAAACTTGGACATTGATTCAACTCAATTATATTCCATTCCACCATGAGTTTCAAGAGCTCAAAGAAGGATCTTGCTTCTGGGTTTGGTCAACCATGGAAGCCGCCGCAAACCCATCAACATTCATGCTAGGAAAGGCTGCACCGGCACCGTCTTCCACCTCGCTCAACGTGCAGCGTCCACGGCCTTGCCGAGGAATAAACGAACACGGATTCCTACCGGAAGGAGGAACCGGGCCTCGCAGCATCACCATGGACATAGATGCCCTCTCGGGCACCGGCAGCCACCGCTCTCCTGTCAAGACTCTAGCTGCCGATACGTCGAAAACACAGAGCAAAATGAGAGCGAACGCCGCCGCCGTTCTCATTACAGAAAAAGCCATATGAAAAAAAGAAACAGAATAGTGAATTGTGTGTATTGGGTTTTGAGAATGAATTTGGAATGAGAATATTTAGATGAGGAATTATATGGTATTTATAGAGAGGAATTAAAAAGGTAGAAATGTGTAGGAGTTGACTGAGACAAGCCGCGGAGAGAGATGGGTTTGAAAGATTGAATAATAATAAAAAGGGAGGAAATATTCAACACCACACATACCCATTGGATTGAGATTTTGGGAACTTGGACTCTACCATTTTGCCTAGCTTTTTGGTTTAATATTTCTTGTCTTCATCCTTTTTTTTTCCAAAAAAAGGCAAAACTTGTCTACACATTGGCAGGGATGTGGAACTAGTGTTTTTATTTATTATATATATATATATATTTTTTTTTTGAGGGATATGATCATCTATTTCAATTGGATATGGACGAGTATAAATATGCTCGTATTTATATTCGTCGATTCCAATTTCAATTATTTATGTAATTTCTTTTAAATTTGATTCATTTAATTTGTAAAAAATTTTAGAATAGTTTTATTTTTGGAGTCGGATAAACATTTAAGGTGAAACCGAGAGATTTGAAGGTTCATTTAAATATCAAATGAAAGAATAAAAAAAAAAAAAAAAAAAACCAAACAATTTAAGCTATGAATGATGCGACGATAAAGTAAACACCCTAGAGATAGAACGATGTCTTAGAGTGGTCTGTCGTTGTGTTATGTTGTGTTGACAGAATGATGTTTTTTCAAATAACATTGTCATAGATCCATTTGTACGTAAAAATACACCCAATTTTTATTTTTTTATTTTTTTTATGGTTAATAGAGTTTTTAAGTACTTATTTTTCTTTCTTTTTTCTCTCTTCCACAAGCTAGTCTCTCCCTCTTTCTCTTTTTCTGCTATCTTCTTAAGGCAGAACTAGTGTATCGCTCAAATTCATGACGTCTAACTTATGGGTAGTACGGATTCATACTTGACTCAAATCTTGTTTGTATGTATAGTTTTATAAGATTTTAAATGCATATTTGGTTTATTTTTAAAATTTATGTGATTAATATATTTTACTTGTCACTTTATTCATAGGGTGTACTTGACTATGCATGTTTTGTCATAACAAAACGATAATCAAATATACTAAATCAAATGTTATAGGTAAGAATCTCGCATAGCTTGTAGGTTAAACTTTTATTCAATTAAGTGCCGAGTGAAAGGTGGGCTTGTGTATGCATGACTTTGAGAGTGCAATTTTCATACGTAATTTTGCATGAAAAATCTAAGAGGTTTATTAATTAGTTAATTACTTAGGCCGACTAATTAATTAAGACTAGCTAATCAAGTTGGTCTTTAGCCGTGGAATCTGCTATTCAAACTGTCACGATTGTTTCAATTGTGAGTCTTTTGCAAATTCAAATTGGACATCACATTTATACTCGTGATTTGATAACACACTTTTGTATCTGCCTTAGTGAATCGTGGATATCTTAGAAATTGTTCAGTCCATTGTCTCACGTTTGTCGGTCGAAGCAGAGAGTACCATGTGATGGCCCAAATCGTTCGTGAGCTTGAGTGGTTGACATCCCTACTTGCATAATTAAGGCTTCTAACGAGGCAATCCTCGATCTCCTATGATGATTAGATGACAAAGCATATTGAATTAGATTGCCCTTTTTATGAGATTAGACAATCTTCTCTATAAGAATATGGGTGTTCTTGAATATTCTTGCCATCTCAATGGGGAAGTATCATATGCATTTGTTAGTTACAAAAAATTAGTTAGGTTGTTAGAGCAATTATTTATCTTTTGATGTATAAATACATTCAGCCAATTAATGGGAAGATGATTATGATTTTTCATTAAACCAAAACCACGTGTTGTATAAATGCAATACTCTTGTTTTCAAACTCGAAAATAAATAAACAAATTACAAATTCATTATGTAAAAACGAATCAAAGAGTAACAAAAGAGAACAAAGATATTATATGAAACAAGTTTTCAATTTGTTTTCTTCTAATCAATGACAAGTTGACAACATGGAAGAAGGTAATTTTCTAAAATGTTCTCACCATTTTTTCAATCTAAACATAAAACGATTGAATTTGTAAAAAGGAGTGAATAAAAGTTGAACAAACAAAGGCTGTGAATAAAATATACATAGAAAAGCTGATGAAATGTTGAATATAAATATTAAATACAAATATAGAAACGCCGATATCAAAGGTTGAAAAGCGGCTGTAGCGGGTGGTTGATGGGTTTGGTTAGCAACTTTTTTTTTTTTTTTTTTTTTTTGAACCGTCCATTTTCTTTGTCTACATTGTGGCACTCAACAAGACAATGAAAATACACCTTTTACTACTAGGCGGCTTCAAAAAGTCAAAATGCCCCCAATAAAATAAAATTAGTCAAAATCAAAATCACTATTATGTGAAATACAGCCTAACACTTAAGATTTGGACTAGATTTACTACATACTTGATATTCCATTTTACCAATGGTAACTCAGATGTAGGGATGTTTTTGGGGTGGGGGCGAAGTGGAGTGAGAATGTCTTTATCGTCTCTATCCCTGCCATCCATTTTAATTTTCATCCCTCTAAAATTCTCCATTAAATTTTGTATGGAACACGTTGGAGAATTTACGGGGATCAGATTCTCCGAATGAAAGTATTTCTACTTCTTTTTTTTCTTTTTTTAATCTCTTTGTTTTTTTACAAACTTGTTTATCTTAGTTCAATAAATTGTGGATAGTTACCGAATGGGGTAGTGACGCGATTGATTATCTGCTTTGGTGTTAATCCATTTTCACCCCCTGATTACGGATTCGATCCCTAGAATCGATATTTGTAATCTCTCTTCCTCCAACTTGTACTAAAAAAAAAATGGAGATAGTAGTTTTCTTAAAAAAATCACTTTTAATGAGAAATATTTTGTTAATTACGTATGAAAGCTATTCATTCAAATAAATATTTCAAATTTTTTTATGGTATATAAATGTATTAAAAAATAAAATAAAATAATAAAAATATATAAATGGAGCGAGAAATAGGATGAAGAATACATTCCCTCATTCTCATCCCATTTAAGTCGCGGAGAATTTTTTATCTCATTCACTTTCTCATTTCTCGGCTAAAAAGATATTCCCCACCTCATTAGGGGCGGGTCCCAACTGGCTCCGACCCCATGGAGAAGATGGAAAGGCTTTCCATTTATCATAGTGATCACCAACCAATACAACGATCAAATAACTGTTACAATATTCACAAAAAGACCAACTTTTTTTACATTAAATTCACTACAAAAATGGAAGAAAAAAAGAAAAATTAGAAAATGCAAAAGATCAGAAGACAGAAGAAGAACAACAAGCTTAATCAACTCTTGACTTCAAAGGATGAACCAGAAAGCAAGGGCTCACCCAAACAGCAGGAATGAACTTTCCTATCTTGCCTTGTTCAAATTGTATCTGTACTCTCTCAATTATCACAATATATCAAAATTATTTGTAGGGGTAAGAGTTAAAATCCTAAAACTGGCAGTTGCTACACCAAAAGAATTAATGAGTTTACTTTCAAATCCTTTGAAAATTCTTCATATCTTTGGAGAAAACGAGCTTTTGAAACTGTACAGTTGTCCGAAATCTTGCTCGGTTAACGTTGTTTTTCTCCCCTGGATGCAACTGGATAAAACAGAATTAGTTGTGAATATGACAATGGTATAGCAGAAAGAACGAACATATTATCAGTAAAGACTATGGAAATGAGTATGAGTATATATATATGGATGACCTTGCAAGCGGATTTTCGAGTCGAAAAGCTCACACTCTTAAGATTGGTTTCTTTGAAGCATATCATCATGCTGTCCTTCAACTTTTATTACTCAACTTTTATTACCGACTTTTCGTAGTTCTCGCAAATGGGAAGCGATCTCTTGAACAAGCTGAAGCCCCTCCTCTCCTTTTCTGAGTGAATTGATTGTGAGCTCGAGAAAATTCTTGTCGGCTTCAAGCACTTCCATCCTTTTGTTAAGATTCGATATCTCACTTCTCAAAGAGGCGAAATCCGCCATTCCAGTAGCCAACGGGGAATTCCTATCACTACAATCAAGTTCACTACTTTCTTTTTCGATTGTAGGACTAGCAAGTGAGGGAAGATGATCCTCATCGGCACGATGATCTTCCCCATTTTCGAGTTTTCTATTATCCAAATCAAGATCATTTTCCCCACTTGAAAAACTTCCAAGTTGTTCACCATTGCTGAGATCTATCTTGACCCCGTTATTCGAAAACAAATGCAGCATATTCTCCAGCTTCTTAAGAAGTTGCCTGATGTCCAACTTTTCATCCTCAAACTCTAACAATAAGTTGTTATATGTGCTGCCTTCACTTCCAACGTTCTCGTCGATATCAGATTTCCCTGAAACCAAATTTCTGTAACCGATTGCTCCCATCTGATTAGACTCTAAATGAACAACCCCGATATCTCTTTCCTTCACATTATAAGCCTCCACTAGATTATCTATTGTATATGCATTAGGAAAATTAATCCGATAAAATTCTAGTTCTGCTTCGAGATCTTGTATCTCCTTGTCCTTCTCTGTAATGAGATCATTTGCCTTCTGCAGGGCATCATCATCATACTCACCTTGCTCTTCCATCATTCTTATACAATGCAATGCCTCCATGTGAAGACTTGCCTTCTCCTCTTGCAGCCTTGTAATCATGGCCATTGTCTGATTTGCAGCAATGGCAGATGCATTTCTTTCTTCATCCAATTCCTGGTATAAAGAGCTCAAAAGCATCTTATCGTACTCGATCTGTCGTTTCAACTTATCAACCTCATTTTCGCCTTCAATTTCATTCACAGTGTTTCCATCTAAATATTCTAAACTGGACACATTTCTTTCGAGCGGAAACCTTTTAACCTGCATCGCAGCAGCGCTCACGACATCAAAGTTCCTCGGCTCATCACCATATATGGACAACCTTGGACTCATTTCCCGTGAATGGTCGTTCGATCGATTGAATGACAGCTGCGTCAAGAAAAGCTTCAGATCTTCGCTAGGTTTTGAAGAATCCTTCTCGATCCATTTTTCCGAAAGCTTTCTAGACAATTCTCTTCCTCTAGTTCCTACAGTTGGCTTATAAGCATCACCCAGCTCCATTCTATTGGGTGCCATCTGAACAACATTATTTGAAACTGCTTCAGATGTCGCTTTTGTCGGCAAAATTTCAGCCTTCTCAGTTTTCCTGCATTCCATCTGGTATTCTTCACTAGTAGTAGCATCTACAATGATTAATAAAACATACATAAATGATAATGTTTATATCCACCATGTGGGGCTTAGAAATTTGAAATGTTTAACAAGTAGAATTAATATTAATAAAGGATGAAAAGACTTGACAGAGGTTTGAAGTGAGAACTTCTTCCAGATCTAATACCATGTTTAATCATGTTAAATCACCAATCAATCAAAAAACTTAATCAGATAGGTTTGGGTAAATTTAATTCTATCAACCTAAGAGATCATTACAAAGAATTTAATCTGATTTCACTTGCTCCAACTATAAGCAAAGTTTGACAAGACTGATAAGATGTAGCCTATGTTCTTATTCCTATTGCATAACACATGTTATATAGCAATAAATAGATATCATCATTTTGGATCATTACATTGTTAACCTTATAATATGCGAGAAAACTGTAACAATAACCAAGATTGGTTTTCTTATTTCTCATCATTTTGTGCTGTCCTACAGCTTCACGTAAAAATCTAGAACTGAGTGGAGAAAAGAACTCACAGCTTTCATCCAAAGCTTCAACAGAGGTTGCAATGGTGTTTGAAGAAGGAAGCATTTCGTCGAGGGAATGGAGATCGGATGGTGAAGAGAAAACCGCATTAAGTTCCACGTGCTTTGGAGTCAATTCATCCAAACCACGCTCAATCTCGACACCACACTCTACAGGAGGCAGTGTATCACCTAATAAGATTGGTGGCTCTAAGAGCAACGGTTCGGGTGCTGTAGCTGGCTCTACTAATTTCGTCGAGGTTAAACTACTGGCCATACAAATAAAGTCAGGCTCCGTATGAACACCTTGATCAGTGAGATCATCCTTAGAATTGGCTTTTTCAACTCCCAAAGTGATTCCATTCCCATCAGATTCTTTGTCTGAAGTGATCTTCAGCTCTCTGTATTGAACATGAGGTAAATGATTACTCGGAGACTCTTGGAAATCATCTTTACAGCGGACAGCGGAAGTTGCCGACGAAACATTGACATCACCTATCTCCAATTCACTCGATCTAGTCCGGATTAACGTTTGGACAAACCCTCTTGGAACATATGGTTCCTTACAACATGAACATCGTCTTTCGCTCAAGGTATCATGCTTTTTCTCCGCAAGCAAAGGGTCTCTATCAAATCCAGGATCAGGAACCTCCCCCAATTTACCAACCAATAATCTATAAGTCTCAGAATTCAACTTATTGATCAATGCAAATGAAAAGACACAGCTTTCACACATTTCATGAACATTTACAAGTTTGTTGTGAGCATGACAAAGTACCAAGGATGAAATCTCCAACTTATGTTTACCACAAATTAATTTCCAAAGGTACCCTCTTTTCTCAGACACAAAAACATGATCAAGTCTTGAACATAGCAGGCAAGGGGTGGGCAGTTTCCAAACACTAGCAAATTTAGTGATGAAGAATGAGAATATGGAGTCCACAAACAGCATACAAATCAGCAGACATTCAGAAACAGCACACAAGAAAGAAATAAAAAGGCGTCTTCCGGTACACGCTTCGACAGATGAAGTCCCCATTGTATAGCCAATGTCCCAACAAAACCTTAATCCTCCAGAGCAGTCCAAAGGGAAACTCAATCAATCAATCAATCATCAGCTGTAGGGAGAAATATATTACAACACTGATCAATAAAAAGTGAATAAATGCAGCATCATTATGAAGAAAACAACCCTTCTCCTCCCATATTTGAACCCGCCGAACGACAACCAGGTATCGAACAGCATTCTTGAACAAACCATGAAAATAACAAATTGAATCAGAGGCTAATATGTTGCACAATTAATTAAGGAATCAAAAAGCATGAAATGATTATAATACAGAAATCTCAGCCCTTCTAACCCAATTCTCATTAAAGATCATACCCCATAAAAACCAGAATTAAACAAATGATCAGACGAAAATCCAGCAAATAAATTCCACAAAACCAACAAAGAAACAATTCAAAACAAAACACAAAAAAAATCAACGATGAGAACCCAAATTCCAAAAACAACAACAAATTCAGATTCACAGAACGAAAATTACCCATAAAAAATGAGAAGGAGATCCCACTAGAGAGAAGAAAGCAAAGAACAAAACCCAGAAGCAGTTTATTTGTATAAGATTAGGAAAATAAAAAGCCCACCAAAAAGGTTGACAATCCAACCAATTGGGGACACAGTAATTTACATTTTAATTAGGGGATTAAGAAAATTAGGCATGAACAAGAACATGCAGGCCGACCAGGCAAAAAAGTCGGCTGCAGATCAAAGGGGGAAAAACGATGAAATTTAAATCTCACAGAGGAAGGAAATGAAAAAAATAAAAATAAAAATAAAAATAAGAATTACTTTTCTGATCTCTGAAGAACACCAGAGAGATTCAGGTAAGATTTAGCGGTTAGTTATTATACGGTTTCTACTTTTCTCTTTCTATTATTCTCTTCCGTCTCCATCAAATTTTTCTTCCTATTTTTCTTTTGAATATAAATATGTTTAATTTTTACCAAGGTATTTTAAAAATAAAAAATAGAATAAATTATGAGTAAGTTATTATATTTGAAATCTATGTGGATTTGTCGTTAAACTTTCGAGAGTTTCGGACGAGGGACTTATTGATACCAGAAATTGGATCATTTAATAATTTGTATTTATCGAGGGAGCGTCACTCTGAAGACATGGGCTTACCCTTGAGGTTCAACCGACCCACCTTATTGGCCCATCCTCATTGGTAGACCTTCTTTTGACATCTTTGGGCCGGACCACTCCAATGTAGCCCATTTGGACCTTTTCACATATTATTGTACTTTCTCGTTGGACATTGTTGTTTGTCTTGGGTGACTAAAATTCACCTATAATAGCTTTCCTTGCTCTAAATTTTAACTTAATTCTTAGTTAAAACTTGAAGTGTACTTGTTACTTTGTCTGAGTGCACCGTTTCTCAATCTTTGCTATGCATTTCTTAACAAACCTTTACCTTCTTTACTTGGTCCAAGAGCACTACTTGCTGGCTTGGATATGCACTTATATACAAGGCTTTGCCTTGAAATAGCCTCAAATGACTTGAAATAGATTTACACAACTTGTCATAGTTAGGCATAACATGACACAAATTAGCACTACTTAACACAACTAAGTGTGATGATCCAACTTTGATGTCCTCGCGAAGTGATCGTGAGGCACCTTCTCTAACTTGGAGAGCAAGTCAGCAAAATGAAAACACAAAGTGGATGGCACAACAGCTCCAACCTCCCTCTCGGGTCTTGAGGAAAAAGTTTCCAAAAAAGGGAAAAAGAAGATTTTGAAGTGCTTGTCTTTGAAAGGGTTATACAATATAATAAATACCACATCAACTATATTGCATTGATCATATAACTTGATAGGAATGAAGCTTAAAGAAGTCATACTCCCTATAGTACATTCTGAACCATTTTTGGTGTGACAGGCTTGCATATGAATTTGGCGACGAGTCAGACACCCAACAAACAATAAGGAAAACAAAACAACATGCAAAACCAAACCTATACTAAGAAAGCATGATAAAAAAAATTTTAAAAAAAAAGTCTAAGCTGGCATGCGACCATGTTCAATATGGACAAGCATGACCATGACACTTAACACGTTTTAACATAGCTTGGCACTGTTGAAAAAAGTTTAAAGGTGCATGCGAGCGTGTAACTTGTGTTTAGATATGTTGAGGGCATCCTACAGGCGTCACTTCGTGTTTGTCAACGTGAACGCCAGTAGTCTACCCTACACCATACACCCGAGTGTTCATTAGCAGTCCCATGGAAGGCCTCAGTCTTACTATCTTAGATCCATCAAGGGCGAGCCTCAGCAGGCACTTGCTTGCAACACTGACACACATCTTTTGTGCTTGCCACCCAACCACTGAGTGCGTTGTGCTTTACGTGCCGCCGTCACCAATGCCATCCATCCCATCATACCATTGCCTTGTTTTTTGTTACAAACCTAGTTTCATGCATGTTGGTAATTTCTTAGCCCTGACCTCCTTGTTGAGTTGATTTTAGATAGTGTGAGCCTAATTAGATGTAATAACTTAGGTTGACTTTCCTATTGAAGACCGATAAACTCGTTTAACACTATTTTGTAACTCGCCAGGTAAGGGCTTCCTTATAATTGGTTTGTGTGGTTATAATGTGTAGTTTACTTGAGACTAAATTGTCTGGTTATATATGTATATCGTGTTCGTTTGCTTATGTTTCCACTGCTACAAATTTTGTAAGAACCCGACCTAGACTAGGGTCTAAACATAAGTCATTAGCTCTAAATGCATCTTCAAAACGAAACATCTTCAAAACAACTTTGAAAGAAATATATTTATAAAACAGTAAATTCGATAAAATAATCATAGGGTATTCAAGAGTCAAAACATAAAAACTCAATAAAAACGTGTTCAACTTATCATGCTCATAAATAGTTCATGCAGAGAGAATAAACTGAAAGACTCTAAATAGAATAATGAAGCGGGTCATATGGGCGCCTACAAAGAACATTAATCACAATTTGCAGAAGAAAAAAAATGGCAAATATGTTTGTAAAAAAAAAAAAAAAGGAATTGCAAATCCCATTTTCTTCAGGATGAAATCACAACTTACCAAATCGCAAACTCAATCGAGGCCAACATCAATTGTCTTGCAAGAACAATAAGTGCAAAATTGCATAACAATCGTAGAAACAATCACAAAATGGCAGAAATAATAACAATCATACAAACAATCCCACAATTGTAGAGAAAGATGTAAAATCACTGATAACATCAACTGATCAAATCGCTAAAATACAAGCTATCAGACGCCAAGGTCGCAGACGATGAACTCATATGGAAATCACAAGATTTTTGTGAAGACACAAAATTCGACTCAGCCGCAGAAGTTCAATTAAAAAAAGAATTGCACAGGATCTTTAAGAGGTCTTGATACCAAGTTAAGAAAACAATAACACCATAATGTATGAGAAAACTTATGTTGAATATACTGCTATAATATGGTGCTCATACATGGAGAGTTCTGAATCACAAGTAAAAAAAAATAGAGAGAGCTCTCTCAATAAAGATGAAAAACTCATATAACTAATTATGGGGAGAGTAACCTCTATCAACACACACTAACCCTATTAGGCGTATGATAACTCTAAAATAAAGTTAATACTTAGTATATTTTAGAATCATTTTTTTACTTCAATTCCGAAATCTAATGCGGAAAAGGTTAAAATAATGAATAAAAAGGTGAAAAGGCTAATACTCACGTATTAGGGGTATGAGCGAAGAAAAAAGAATTATAATGCGGAAAAAAGTCAGTTTTTATTGAAAATGAATACTAAAGGATAGCCACACACTAATAAGCGATTTCTACATGAATGCTAGAGCAATGCGGAAAGAGAGTATCAATGGAAAATCGAAGAATGAGATTACGAATGTTGAAGAGCAGAACGACGTAGATGCGAAGCCAAATATCAAAAAGAAAGGAAAGAATCGAAAGTGAAGTACACGCTAGCTAGCAAACAGGTTGCCAGTTAAACAAAATGCGATAATCTCGGGATTCCTTTCCTTAACCTTCAAAGACATGGTTGACAATCCAATCAGAAAGAAATCCTCTGCGCAGGTCAAAACCCTAACTAGCCTCGAGATATTTCATCGCGAGATTTCAAACCCTAGCAGGAGGCTATAAAAGGAGAAGTCGAGAACCAAGTCAAGTGTGAAGGGAAGTGGAGAGCTCTATGCAATAGACGAAGTGCCACGACGTCTACCACATCATTCTGTCGATAGGATTAGAGTTTATTTGCTTTTGTAGTTGAATTCCTAGTAGTTGTTATTTGTTTAAGACTCATTTTGTAATTGCGTAATACAATGTTCAGTATGTCATTTTCCATGTCGTTTGTTATGTTTAATTTTCTTGTTCAGTAGGTTAGTGTTGAATTATGTTAAATCACCAATCAATCCAAAAGCCTAAGCTTATGGATTGTTGAATAAGAAGACGAGATAACCTGAGGCTAATTTTCTTGTTCAGTATGGTAGTGTTGAATTATGTTAAATCACCAATCAATCCAAAAGCCTAAGCTTATGGATTGAGGTAAATTTAATTATATCAACCAACAATTAGTATGAAGTTTTTTATACTTTAAAAAAGAGTTTAGGGATAAATATTTTACTACTGCATACAGTGCGTTGATTTACTTTCTACATTAACTCGCAAGGGGAGTTGGTTTTAGTGTGAGCGAACGTGGAAGCTGCCACTTGAATAACGAAATATGATAGCTATTCCTTATCGGATCATTTCCCTTAGAACAACGAATGCATCCTATGAGTACCTTAGTTGAGTCTTTCTAAACTTCAATTATTGGTAAAATCACAGTCCATGTGGAGATCGATATTAATTTACTTATTTTCTTATTTTTAATATAAGAAAAGAATCACATAATTTTATTCAGAGAGACTACATATATATAGGCTCAAGGAAACCATAGCTAGGAATGGGAAAAGCTATAAAGGACAACACTTAAAACAAAATACTAAATAACATATAACACTTATCACTTGCTATAGACCACGTATACTTGCGCGTAACCAAAGTGATTCTAGGAACACGAGTCTGTACGTCAGCTTAAAAGGAATAAACCATTAAATTAGCCCATAACAATGCATGCCCCTACATGGGTTTGGGCCGAACATACAAATATTGGCTCAATGAGCCTCTATCATAAGAAGTACACCCATTATTTTTTTTTATAAGAAAATTGAACCAAACATGGAAAGTATCAGTTTTCAAATTTTATGATTTCCTCAAAATTTCAATCTTTTCTCATAATACCGAGGGTATCACCGTTTCTTTTTTTTAATCCATAAAAATTTCCATCAACAAATATGAATAGAGGCTAGCAGTGAATATTGTCGAGTGAATTAACACAAAATATTACCACATTCAATTGTCAATAAAATCTATGGCCGAATAAAATCTCAGGAAATTAGCCTAAATCTTGATCTTTAAGCTTAAGATCTTGGATTTTGAATCCACAAATTTATTATTTATATTATGTCGATATCTAAACTAAGAAATCAATCACCAAAATTTCTTTAAAATACTTGATATTGACTAACCCATTAGACAATCGAACTGGCATTCCAAGTTTGCTTGATACTGCTGGCGTAGCTAAATCCTCTACCATTGATGCTTTGTTCTCTATAGTCATCTGTCGATAAAGAACGTCGGAGCGTTGTCATCGGACGAGACTAGATCGAGTTCCACCGCCACAAAGTTTGAAGTGTCGCCATCTTTTTCTATCTTTTTTTACCTTTATTTTCTTTTTATGATACTTGATACAAATTTCCTTTTTTCATCTTGAATTTCTTTTTTTTGCCTGAGTTTAAAACTCCATGATAAGTTTGATTTTATTTACTACTCTCTTTCTAAGTTTGAGATTGTTATTGCTCCCTAGTTGAAAGCTCTAGAAAGCTTATCTTGGAGTTAATTCAACCTGCTTCTGTTAGGTTTATTCACCTTATGTGAAGGCCCACAACCAAAGCCTATTAGGGCGCTAGTGTATTTAAAGTGAAAGTTTTCACTTTGGATTTTATCGAGAGAAAGAACAGTAACGGCAATTTGAGAGAAAAGGAAAAATAGGAAAAAAATAGGGTTTCGCCCAAGTTCGGTGTTTTAGCGATTTTAAGGTAACCAACCATCGGGTCTACAATCTGAACGGTAGAGATCACTATAAGAAAATGGTATTGGCCGACGGTTTTTTTACCGTCGGCTACAAACGGTCGCATAAAACCATATTAACCGATGGTTTTGAAACTATCGGATAAAAGAGAGTTTGTCCGGCAGTTTTGAAATACCGTCGGACAAAATCACTTTTAACCGACGGTGGACAAACACCGTCGGTTAATATTTAATATTTAAATAATAATTAAATACTTAGGGGACGTTTCTAAAAAACGTCGGCCAGTATTTCATTTTCCCGCTGAAACTGCTTTTTTTAGCAAGAATTTTTGTTTTTTTAAAATTTTAGCTGACAATTTTTAAGGTTTAGCCGACCTTTTGTAAACTGTCGGCTAATATTTTAAATAAACAGAACCCGAGCTTCTTCTTTCCTTTTCCTCTTCTTCCTTTCTCCGATTTCCTTCTTCTGCTTCTTCGATTACATCCTCCACCATCTCCAACGTCGTCGCTACCATAGAAGATTCGTCGCCGCTAACACCACCACCTTTCCTCTTTCTCCTCCTTCGATTTCGCGCCGTGCCTGAATTTAGTTTATTATGGGGGAAGAGAAAGAGTTATTTTGTTTGTTCTTTAGGTTGTTTCTTAAAATTTATTGATTAAGACCGTAATTGTATAGAGTAATCATAGTTCTCACAACTTATAGTATTATTCTAAGGCTGATCTGTTTAAAAATGTGAAAGAGAATGCTTTTAGGGGCAGTGTTTTAATGAAATACTTATTCAACTGCAGTTTTAATATATATATATATATATATATATATATATATATATATATTTATTAAATATATGTGAGTGTCTGAATCATTTTACGCACATCTCGACTAATGTTGGTTGTCAAAGAAACCAATAGAAATTAATTCCTTAACATGACTCGTGATGGAACACCTTCAGTGAAACAATAAAATTTTTGAAGTATTTTTTTGTCTGTCATAGAAATAAAAAATACAAACATTATACAGAAGAGAACAAATAACCTCCGTCCTACCCCACTCCTCCAAAAAAAGAGAAAATGAAAAGAGTGAATGAATCCTCTTTAACAATCATGTCAATCAATACTATGTAAAATCGAACCTAATAACGGGAAATTAAAAAAATGTAATAGTTTAGATTTATACATACCATTGTGAGCTTTCTCAACAGTGTTCAAAACCTTTCCAGTTTCAACACTTAACCACTGCAGTGTGGAACAATGCGTAGCTGCTGTTGGCTTCAATCGATTTTCAATTGTGTGCATGTACTTTTTCAATGTTGTTACTGTTCCTCCAGAAAATGGAATCGGAGCTGAGAATTTACCTTTCTAGGAGAAAATTGGTGATGGAAATCTACAATGAATGTTGTTATTTAAGATTGGAATGCGTATGTGTTTGCGATGCAAGCCATAAGTTATGTATTGTGTTTCCATGGTGTTTCTGATTTTGTTCAATAATTTATGTATTGTGATTCCATGGTTTTTTTTTTATTTATTTATGTATATTAATTTATGTTTGGTTCATTATTCAAAAGAATACAAAGAGTTGTTGACTTGTAGATTTCTAGATTTTGTTCAATATCTTTCAATGCCACTCTCTAATTATTCGTCTAAATTCTGTAGGATAGTACGACGTTAGAACCTGAGAGTGGTTATTGAAAGAGATTGAAGATGAACAAGGATTGGGTTAAAAATAAAAGTAGGTTGTCTGTAGAGTATGTTGAAGGCGTCAAACAATTTTTAGAAATGGCAAAATCTCATGTTAATACTGTGGAAAAACTAGATGTCCATGCAAAAAATGTATGAATGCATTGTGGCAAAGTATTGAAGTGGTAGAAACTCATTTTTTCATATATGGGATGGTCGAATCGTATAGGGATTAGCTACACCACGGAGAACCGGTCAACTTACCTAGGTATGAAACTCAAAGAGTTAGCCCAGTTCACATCGAACAGGTCAATGTAGTTGAGTCAATTGTGCTTAATGAAGAGAATGAAATAATAGAAATGTTGAACTACATGAACCGTAGTACTTTGAAATCTATTATAGCTGAAGAGGAAGATAATAATACTTATGAAAATGTTGCACTCAATAATGGTGGAGAAACTCGATCAACATCGTTTGATGATTTGATCAAAGAAGCATCTATTCAATTATACCCAGGTTGTACTCGATTCTCAACTTTCCATTTTTTGGTGAAATTGATGCATCTGAAGGCCATGAATGACTAGACCAATACATTATTCGTTTCGTTGTTCAAATTATTAAAAGAATCGTATCCTGACAGTGCTTGTATACCTGGTTCATTCTATGAGGCTAATAAGAAGTTTCGTGCGTTAGGATTGACTTACGAATCAATTCATGCATGCAAATATTATTGCGTGTTGTATAGGAAGGAATGAAAAGATGTTGAACAATGCCCTACATGTGTAAATTCTTGATATTGGATCAACAAGGATAATTGTAAGAAATTTCCCCCACAAAGTTTTGCGATATTTCTCTTTAATACCTCAACTAAAGAGGTTGTTCTCTTCAAAGCATTATGCTTCCAATATGAGATGGCACGAGGAAAAACGGGTTCATGAAGCAAGAGTTTTGTGATATCCATCAGACAGTGAAGTTTGGAAACATTTGGACCTTCAATTTCCTAAATTTGCATTAGATTCTCGAAATGTACGATTTAGATTGTCCTCTAATGGATTCGACCCTTATGGTCATATGAGTACCACGTACAGTATGTGGCTTATACAAAATTCTTTACAATCTACCACCTTGGAAATGCATGAAAGAAACCAATATCATATTATCCTTATTAATTCTTGGACTAAAATCACTAGGAAAGGAGATTGATGTGTACTTGCAACCACTAATTGATGAGTTGAAAGAGTCGTGGAATACTGGTGTTCGCACGTTTGACTCATTCAAGAAGGAGTACTTTTAACTTTGTGCTTGTATGATGTGGACCATAAATGATTTTCTAGCGTACGGTGACTTGTTTGGTTGTAGGACAAAAGGTTACAAAGCTTATCCTATTTGTAAAGAAGAAACCTCGAGCATTGGTATGAGGGGGGAAACGAGGTTACATTGGACATCGGTTATATCTACTTAATAATCAACCTTGGCGTATAAGTAAATTATTTGATAGGGAGAATGAATCTCGTGAACCTCCAACGACATGGGATGAAAAGAAGATCTTGCACCAAGTTAGGCATATGTGTTTTTATGTACTTAGCAAGCATCCTTCTAGACAAGATAAGAAGAGAAAACAAACAGAAAATAATTAGAGAAAAAAGTGTATTTTCTTTGAGCTACCATATTGGTCTAAACTTCTAATAAGAATGTGTGTGAGAATTTGCTAGAAACTATACTTAATATTGAAGGGAAGACAAAAGATACAATGAACGCTAGAAAAAACCTCGAAGATATGAGAATACGAGGGGAATTGCACATAAAAAAATTAGGAGATAAAGAGCAGAAGCCGCATGCAACATATACTCTCACTAAAGACGAAAGAATTGAATTTTGTAGCTTTTTAAAATTTATCAAGTATCCTGATGAATTTGTTTCTACTATAGGACGATGTGTTATCGATTCAAAGTTAACAGAGTTGAAGACACAAGACTGTCATGTTCTGCTTCAGAGACTAAATCCTATCATTGTTCGAAAATTTTTACCTAAGGAAGTGTGTACTACGGTCGTTGAATTTTGCCACTTCTTCAGTTCTTTGTGTTCTAAAATATTACGGGTGGCTGATTTAGATCGGTTGCAAAAAGATATTATTATAATTCTTTGTAAAATGGAGAAAATCTTCCCACCCGCATTCTTTGACGTAATGATTCATTTAACCATCCATTTGCCATACGAATGTAAGTTGGTTGGGCTTGTGAATTATTGCTGGATGTATCATTTCGAAAGAAGTTTAAGAATATTAAAACTATTTGTTAAGAATAAGACACGTCTAGAAAGGTCGATTGCTGAAAAGTACGTGAACAGAGAATGTTTGAACTTCTGTTCATTATACCTCACTGGGATTGAAACAAGGTTCAATAGGGCAGACCGCAATGATGACCAGATTCCTAATAACGAACAGCTTGGGGAGTATGAAGTGTTCAAACAGAATGCACGACCAATGGGAGAAATGACACCAAAGACTTTATCTCCTATTGACATACGTAGATTACATTGGTACACTTTTAATAACTGTGATGAGATAAATAATTATCTTACTCAACATTTAGCACTAATTCGGCCTGGTGTGCTAAATTCTACCGACTTATATAAAAAACACGCAATTTCCAGGATGGTTTTAAAATGAAGTGCTCAAATTACGACAACATGGGAATAATTTTGATGATTTGTATGCAATTGCGATGGGACCTAGTAGGTTGGTTCAATCGTATGAAAAATGCATAGTTAATCGTGTTAGGTTTCACACTGTCAAGGTTGAAGAAAATCTAACAACATAAAATAGTGGGAACTGAAGATGATCCCATAAAATATTACGGGGTACTAAAGGAAGTGCTCGATGTTGTGTACGTTAATAGGAGACGAGTTATGATTTTCAAATGCGATTGGTACAATACTGACAACAAAAAAGG
Source organism: Sechiopsis laciniata (assembly GCA_037833695.1). NCBI lineage: Eukaryota > Viridiplantae > Streptophyta > Magnoliopsida > Cucurbitales > Cucurbitaceae > Sechiopsis > Sechiopsis laciniata. Next base: position 11,745,840 of record JBBMKA010000020.1, on the reverse strand, counting down.
TAGATTACATTTCGAGCTAGGTCTGCGCTCAATTAACACGTCTTAATTTTGGTACAAAGATGAGCCATATATCCTTGCTACACAAGCATAACAAGTTTTTTTATATAAGCAATTCAAAGTATGGATGCAACTGGAAGGTAGTGCAATTGTTATCGAATAAAAATTATGGGATGTGCTAGAAGTGGAAGAGCTAGAGAATGAAGAATTTCATGAAATACAACTAGAAGGTCCAACAACTGTCGATAAGTGTATAGAAGAAAATATTTTTACAAATGACCAATGTCAAACCGATCATAGTTGAAATAACAGATAATAGGAGACAATCATCGAATAATTCTGACAATTTCATTAACAATCAAGAGATCAAGGATGACCAAGATACGTCTTCTGAGAGCGTCTCATTCGATGATGGTTATTCTGACTAAAAGTATAGTTACGTTTTATATCATGAAATTAATTATGGGAGATTTCACTAGTTTCATGATTCATATAACCAATGTTTTTTTTTCTTTTGTAGTGTTGTCATGCCTGCAAATTTATCTGGGAGGTTGAGCTCGTTCTTCGAGGAGACTACTGATGATATGGATGTTGTTCCTGCCACTATGCCTTCTAGGGGGACCGATGGATCGAGTATGATTTCATTTCTTTTTCATCATTCATACTTTTTTTTTTTAATTTCTAACATTAAATCACGTGCAGGTAGTACATCTAGACATCAACACGGTAGAGGTATTACGAAGGGAGCTGAGTTGGAGAGAACTATAAATCGACACAGTCTAGTCGATGTCGAGTTTAGTGAAGAGTATGGAAAGGCTGTGGGGTAGGAGGCAAACAGTTTGAGCAAGCAGATCGACGTGCTCGTGCGAAAGATATTTCCTATGACTCTCAACACTTGGAAAAATGTGAACCAGGATCTTAAAAACTTGGTGAAACATTGACTCCTGGTATATTGAAAAACTTATACTGACTATTTTAGCTACTATTTCTTAGTTTTAATTATTTATTCGTATTTATTTTTAGTCTCATTTTGATCTTGACCTGAGTAATCGTATGGTAAATAAGAATATAGAAGATGTGATGAAATCCACGTTCAAGGAGTATAGATTTATATTGCACAAACATTACAAGTAAGTAAGATTTGAATTATTACTTATGTTTACTTAAATTGAGAGTCACATGAAACTAATATGATCTTTAAAGGAGTCTCGATCCTACGTTTCGACGCTTGGAGCCACCTCATACCATAACAAAACCAGTTGATTGGGAGTATTTGTGCAACAAATGGGAGGATCCTAACTACAAGTCCAAGTCTAAGAAGGCTGAGGAGAGTAGAGCTTAGACTCAAAATCATCACCGAGTAGGGAGTCATTCTTCTCTGGCCGTACTATATAAGGTAATTATCTTACGTTATACTTTATTAATGCAAATGCTATATTAAATACTAACTTAGTTCATATATGTGTACAGAAAAAGAAGGCAAGCCAAGTCATGGGTTTTATCGAACTATTTCAAGAAACTCATTACACTATTCAGGATGGATGGGTGGATAAGGATTTGGGGAAGCTTCCGTAAGTTTGTTGGTTTTTTTTTTCATTCAAATGTAATCTCAATACTAATATATGTTTTATTTGTATACATGAGCAAATGATAGGGATAAAAGAGGGACTCATTGCAACAAGACTCCTTTACGATGAGATAGAGATAATTGAGAAAGTTCCTGGGATTAGGACAGACAACATAAAAGGCCTAGGACGACTTCCTTATGATGTTTGGGTTAAAGCAAGAGGTAAGAGGTCATCGTCGTCTTCTAGTACTAATGAAGCAACTTCATAGCATGAGACATATCTACAACAAGAGGTCAAAACGCTCAAGAACCAGTTGGCTAGTGAGAAAGAGGAAAGGGGTAAATTGGAAGATCTCGTGGCTCAGACTCGCGAGGAATCTGCTCAGACATGCGGCTACATGATGGAGCTTAGAGCGATGATGAAGTCGTTTAAGAAAGCGAGGCCATGACCAGCCATTTAGGTAATTATACAATTAAAACTTATCGGAATGTTTTCCAAATTTTATGTCACGTGTGACTATCCTGCTGCAAAGGTAGCCACAAATTAGATTATGTTATGATTTACAGGTTTATAACATGTGTACTTTTTTTTGGGTATGTCCATAGTACGTCGTTATGCTGCCCAAATTTCTAAAAGTCACAACTTTTACAATTATAAGTACTTTTAAAGATATCTAATTTATGTTTCCTTTTATATTTTTCAGGTGACTCACACTTCTGGAAGGTCTTCATTATCAGATCCAACTTTTAGGTCTTTCATTGTATTTCGTTAATTATTTTACAATATATTTGGATTACTTTTTGTAAGGAGATGTATTTCGAATCAACGGTGTTTGATACTTTATTGGATTTCATAACTCTTGGTGTTATATATATATATATATATATATATATATATGTATTGTTTCATTTTCATTCGTAATGTGTGTATGTGTTTGTGACATGCGTTTTAAAAAATGGGTAGTTTAGAACGTTTTCATAACAAATATAATATGCATATTGCAAAAAAAAAAAAAAAAAAAAACCAAGATTGACTGACGGTTTAGGATATCGTCTGATAAAGCTTCCTTATCCGACGTTTTTAAAACCGTCGGATAAGGAAGCTTTATTCGACGGTTTTCTAAACCGTCGTAAGATCCTTTAATAGGCAACTGCGTGTTTAAACCGTCAGATAAACCTTATCCGACAAACCTTAGCCGACTCCAAAATAACCATAGGCCAACGAACACCTGATAGTTTTCAACGTTTAACCGACGGTAAAAACCATCGGGTAACACCATTTTTCTTGTAGTGAGATCGAATTTGGAGGTTTCTACATCCAGATTCCACTGGTGATTCTGTTCCACAATTTGTGAGAACTTTCCATTTATTTCTTTTTGTTTGTTGCCAAGATTGTTTATTTTGAGTTATTATATGTTGTATGTCTCTAGTTGTAATTAGGGAGAACTCGTTGTAGCCCTTTTTTTATTATTATAATCGAGATTTTGACATCGGTCCGTGATTTTTACTTCTCAACTTGTGAAGGTTTTTCCATGTTAAAATCATTGTGTGTTGTGCTTGATATATCTACCATATATATGCTTATTATTTTTCATTAGGAACACAAGAGAGGCAATAATTGATCATATTAGAATAGTCTTTATTTCCAACAGTTTCAAGATAAATATATTTTTTTCAACTTCAAGGTTTGAGACCGAAATTAATTCAACCCATCAAGTATTTTGAGGTCGGGTTGAATTCAAACCTCGAGGATGAGAATAAAAAAAAAGTTATCGAACTCTTGGGAATAAATATTTTATTTGCAAAAGAATGATTAGAAAAAAGGAAAAAAAGGGAGGTAACCCGTTGTTCAACAAAATGGGAAACAAGTTTATAATTTTGTAAATTAACTTATCAAATAAACACAAAAACTCTTTTCCCGTTTATAATTTTGTAAATTAACTTATCAAGTTATCAAGTTTATAATTAACTTGTCAAGTTTATAAGTACTCAAAAAAAAAAAAAAAAAAATTTATCAAGTTCATAATTTTGTAAATTAACTTATCAAAGAAAAACCCTTCTTCCTGCAAGCTATAGCAAGCCTTTTTTTGGAGTTATAAGCTCTGGCAAACAAAAATTCAATAGCGGCAAAGAAAATCAAGGTGAAAAAAAAGGATCTCATTTGATTCAAGCTTCATAAAATTAAAAAAAAAAAAGAGATAGAAAAGGACAAAGTGTAAAGATCAAGATTTGGCTAATTTCGTGAGATTTTATTCGGCCATAGATTTTATTGAGTTGAATGTGGCAATGTTTTGTGTTAAGTTACTTGACAATATTCACTGCCAGCCTCTATTCAGATTTGTTGATGGAAAATTTTATGGACTAAAAAGAAGAAATGGTGATTGTTACACTTGATCTTTTTTATTTTCCTCTTGTTTAGGAACAAATAAAAATAAGATTAAAAGAAACAAAAAAATAATATAAAGAAATTAAAATGTAAAAATAAAGGTGAGCTTCTACTGTAAGCTTTATATACATGTACAAGAAAAGAAAATATGTGTGGCTTTAGAAGCCCCACGTTGGAAACTACATAAATATCCTTATAGGAAAAAAAAAAAAAAAAAAGAAAGAAAAAGGAAAAGGAAAAGGAGGCTTTGAAGGGTGTCGGGAAAGAAAGAAAGAGAAAAAAAAAAGGGGAAATTGCTTTCCTCTCAAAAACCCTCATCCCTCCTTTTTTTTGGCTTTCCACTTTGT
>JBBMKA010000020.1:11721274-11739544 GCA_037833695.1 Sechiopsis laciniata | reverse complement strand
CAGCTTGAGTTTGGGCTGGAGCTCCAGCATTAGCCATAAAATTCTGCAATGCAATTAAACAAGAAAGTTTAAAGGTGTGCCATAGATTGCACCGAAGGGCACTAATGTTGCTTTCAAATTAATATTAATCAGGCCTAAAATGGATTGAGATCCATATCTGCACCAAGTTGTTTTAAAACTATGATATATGTGCCAACAAAAGTATAGTTCAACCCGCTAGTTTGCCCATGACCAAGAAGTCATAGGTGGTTCGAATCCTCTAAACACATCTAGAAATTCATCAAACTCATTCCCTATCCTATCCCCTTCCAGAAATTTAAGAAAATAATAATAGTAACACATCTATAACCGTAAGTGTTCGAGCCAGCATACGCACATCTCAACTATTCTCACGAGAGATACCATCTGAACCTACAACATTTAGATGTCAAGAAAACTTGTAGAAAATTAATTAATAGGTAAATAACCACGATTAATTAAAGCCATAGCCTTTTGATTTCTTATTGGAAGTTGACATCAAATCTAAAGCTTTCATAATAAAGAAAGAAGATGCAGTCAAGAGCAAGAAAAAAGAATTGCCTGTATAAGCTGCTGGGCTGCTTGAACTTGAGAAGCAGTTCCACTCATTTCTACCGTCATTTCTCCAGGGACTCCCCTCGTTTCTTGGATAGTAACAGTTGCCCCACTAGCACGACGAATGTAGCTGATATTGGAACCAGCAGTTCCGATGACAGCGTCCGCAAAAGATAACGGAATCTGCATTTGTTGAGTTGTCTGCAAGTACAACAAAAACCATTTTGATATCTTAAAACATTCAACAACAAGTCTCTCAAGGACCAACTATTGGTAAAATAGAATCTGAGAAACCATGAGATTAATCCAAAGAAACAATCTCCCCTTTTCTCTCATTATAGCTATGATTCTCTTCTTAACAATTGGAGATCTCTTTTGTAATTCTATGGGGATTTTTTCGACTTTGAAATTTCATAATTATAATGAAATTGTTTCTTATCCAAAAAAAAAGAGATTAATCCAAAGAACAGGTGTTTAGTGACCGAACACTTTTTAACCCAATGACTCAGATGATGGCATGGCATGCAGTTAACATGTCTCTGTCTTTCCTTTTCTTTTCTTTTTTTGGATATTCGAGAGTATCCGGGCAAGCTTACGCACACCTCAACTATTCTATTTCTCACAAGACAAACTATCTGACACAACAACATTTAGATGTAATGAAACCGTTTTACCTCAACTATTGTCATGAGATACACTGTCCAACCCTACAACATTTGAATTCAACTCGTAGGAAATTAATTACTAGGTAAATTTGGCTATCATGGATTGAACCCATATGTTTCATTGTTTTAGCAATTAAAAAATAGGATAGAATCACCACATCAGAACAAATTTTGAAAAAACTTTTAAGACTTCGCAAAGAGCCACATCAAATATAGGAGTTCAAAGGCTTATCTAACCTGCGTGACAATTGAAGGCGCTGACTGTGCATTTGGCTGTGGATGAACGCCCACAGGTGCTTCTCTTCCATAAGCAGAAATTCCATGATGAGGTTGCTTATCCATAACTGGTGGCATATCAGCAGGTGGATAATAATTGTCGAATTGACGAGGTGGTGGCGGCATGTATGGAGGGTTCGGTCCAAAGCCCGGGCCACCCCCAGCATTTGGTGGCATTCCTTGAGGCGGGCCCCAAGATTGGTGTGGTGGTGGTGGCATGTGCTCCATCTGTGGAGGATTTGGCCTCTGCATCTGAAGTTTGGGCGTTTGGGTGGGATGAAAGTAGGAATATTTAAGACGTCAAAGCTTCTAAAAGTGGAAATTTTGAAAAAACCATTAGGAAATCATACTCACATTCATTTCAAAAACTGGGATAATGCTTCGGTCAACGAGAAACTTTCTAAGATGAGAAGCAACGAGTTCCACCGCTTTGTGGACACTGGCTGGATCACCTAATACTTCAACAACTCTATCGTCTTGGAGAGCAAAAACAGGTAAATCTTCTGCAGCAATTTCCGAGATGACAATGACAAGTATGCAATGAAAAGGGAAAATCAAGATCGTAAATACAGACATGTTTCTAATCGACAAATATGAGAACAATAAAGCGGAGAATCAAACAGGCATCTAGAGACATCGACCTGATCCAAGAACTCTGACTATACAATTTGACTCTTCTTGAATGGATTTGACAGTCCCTCCTTGCTTCCCGATTAAACTTCCTGCTTGTGAAGCTGCCACTAGCAGTCTCGTTGAGACTTTTCCTCCCATGTTCGGATTTTGAGCATTATCGCCCTCCAGACCATCAACAATGCGTTTATGAACCCTCAAAAGTCCATCCACTGCAGGCGGAACAGCAGAACCAGGTTCCTCCTTCCCAGACACCATTACCTATTAAACGAAGCATACCAACTTATGAGAGCTAAACATATAAATCATAAATTGACCAACTACCACAAGGAGAAAAGCCAAATGGGTATGAAGTACTAGAATCTGAAATTTCCTGTTCTACAGAGATTACTCATATAACAAATCAAAAGCAAAAACAATTCGTCTAATTTCAGAGCCAGCTACTGAGCTCCACGACAGGCAAACACACAAAAAGCTCAACCAATAAAAAAGATGGATTAGTTTAAAACAAGGATTGCCATCCAAAACTTCCACAATGAAGAAATAAATTTATCTGCAAGTGATAAAGATGCCACAAAATGTGCATGCACTACATAAACCAAAGTGACCTTCAAAAACTATTCATATTAGTTTCCATTCAGATCTCCAACTAGATGTCCAACCCTTAAAACAAACGTGCTTAACATCTTCATTGAATTTTGACTCTTAACATTCCAAAAATAGTTATGAATTTTGACCCTTAAAACAAACTTGCAATTAGAATAATGAAGTTGCCAAAACTATGAGGCAGGACAAACATTCCAAAAATAGTTTCTCCCAAGCTATATATCTGAAGCGGCAAGGGCCGAAATGGTGGATGATTTCTTCCTATCTATCATGCAAGAGACTATCTTAGAGGCTGCAAATATATTCTGGGATAACGGATCAAAAGAACCGTGCAGCAAATTTATGTACATGGAGGTTAGTTACCAGCTTTAAGGATCTTAGAGGCTGCAAATTTAAGGATCTTAGAGGCTGCAAATTTATTGCTGCAAATGTTTAAATTTGTGAGCCAATTTTGAACATGGAGGTTAGTTACCAGCTTTCTTTTTTAAGATTAGTTTACTAGTTTTCTTCTTCGTTTTTTGAAAGGTTTATTTACCGGCTTTCTATGTATCAAGAAATTTGATATATAATTATGTTTTCCTCATTATTAAATTAATGAGTTCAGGTTTTCAAAGTATTGCTTCATATGTTGTTGGAGTATAGACACAAAAGAAGCATAAGCAAAAATACATCACTTCTATTTGATATTGATTGGTCAGTTTTAGTGCCTCAATTTATATTTTTAGCATATCTTTAATCGTGTATAAACATCTTTAAAATTACTAATTTTTAACTCTTAACGTTAATCAATGTGTTTCACCAGTTTTTAAAATTATTATCCCGTTGGAAATCTTGACATCTTCAGAGCTAAAGTTACCAGAGATATTGCAGTGCTTCATGGTACAAAAGTTCCAGATGCCAAAGTGTTATTCAGATCGGCTTTTCAGAACTTTGTAATGTTGAATGCTGATCCCCGCATCTGGAAGGATCTTTGGTTCTTCAAATATGGGATCCTATTGAAGATTGAGTAGTTGCCTTAAAATTTGCACACAACCTGCACAGATTCATTTTTTTTGTTACAACAATCAAGGCAACTGTATCCATATTTCGGGTTTACCTGGATTAGTCTTACAATTCCTTTTTGTTTTATTTATGTTGTTGTTTTTATATGTTTAAAGGGTCAATCTTAGTTTCTGGACATTTTCTTTTGGTAGATATAAAGGTGAAAGAGAATCATGTTTAACACCCATTTGATGGGGTGTAAACAAGCAGACATCTTGATAGATGGAGCTCAGTCTTCCCCACAAATGTTAGCAGATCCATTTTAAGTGAGACGAGTGGTTAAATAATCTTTGTTCCATGACTCCGGAAGAATTTAGAACATTATCCAACTTAACTTTTTTTTAATCAATGATTTAATGGCTTTTAGTACAAGTTCTAATCAAAATATTGATTATAATATCTTATTAAATCTTTATGGTCTGAAATTTTCCTAAGGATCTTCAGTGTCATATTTCCATCATTACACGGTCATTTAACTGATGTGACGTGCTTAAGTATAACAAACCAAGAGAATCAATAGAGATTTGACAATTGGCTAAAAAATAAATAATCACCCAAGCTCAATGTTCGAGCAGATTGAGCTAATCAAGCGATGCAATACCCAATATTTGCCTACCTTGAAACAGGGTGTCATACATATTGAGATTACAAAATTAAGAAAACCTAAAACAATAATTTTTAATGAAGCATCAATATCCATTACGATAGGAAAAAAATTGGACTGATCAGACTAATTTGATGTTAAATCATATGCACATGCACCTACCTAAATCAAAATAATTAACACAAAAACACTAGCTACACCGTTAGAGAAAAGTTATTATCAGAAGGGGGAAAACTTACAGCTCTTTCAGCTGTTCCTGGAGGACCATCAAGAATTTTAACCCGAGCTCTTGTTTCCTCAACTATTTTCTTGATAAACTCACCTTTGCGACCAATTATACTACCAACCTTTTGAGCAGGAACCAACATTCGGAAAACACTCTCTCCCGGCCATCCAGGCCACTTCTTCTCACCTACTACAGCCAGAGGATCCTCATTATGCACCAGTTTTGGCTCCAACTCTACGGTTTCTGGTACATGTTCATTCTCAAGTCCAAGCAAGTTTTCTGGCACCTGTGTATTCTCCTGCTCCAATGTATTGTCCTGAACCAGAGCATTCTCATATATTTGTGCATTCTCGTCTATTTCATTACCGTCTACATGCACATAGTTCTGGTCCACGTCAGCCATGTGTTTCTTACAGAACAAACTGCAACAATCAACCATACTCAGTACAAAAAAAACTGATATAAAAATTGTTTTCATTCGCATCAAAGTGCACTGTATAAACTTTAAGAAAACGAATATAGAACACCCTGAAAATCCTTAATACTCAACTCCTATTAACAAGTGAAAAATAACGCATGCACGCCTCAAGAGTTCCAACAGGGAAATTAAAGTTTATGTTGTTAGCTTTCTAGAAGAAGATAACAATATCCTGAGAAAATAACGGAAGTCTAGTATATTCCAGAATTGAAAGGATAAAAGAAATCTACTCATACACAAGTGAACTCTACAATTAACAAGATAAAAAGAAATCCCACAAGGGCAACAACAAGAACATACAGAAATTAAAAGGAAAATTATCATTTTAGTCCCTAAGTTCTTGATGTAGTTTCTATTTAATCCCTATGTTTCAAAAATCAACTTTTTTTTTTAACATCCGTGACTGTCCGGACTAGTTTGCGCACACCTTCGACTAATGTCACAGGACATAACACCTCCCTACAACATTAAGAAAATCCATAAGAAATTAATTCCTAGATAGATAGTCACCGTGGCTTGAATCCACCGCCTCTTAGTTTCCTAAAACCTTTTTGACCACTAGACCACTCCATAATAGTTAAAAATCAAATATTTTTAAACTTCACATTTCAATATTGCTCAATTTAGTCCATATGACAAAATGTTAACTAAAATAGTGACTAAACTAATTTTAAATTACAATGTATTGATGAAATCCTTCAATTTTTTCTTAACATAATTTAATTAAAAAGTATAAAGTAAACTAAAAACACACACACACACACCCAACAACTAAAAAATGAGCACATTGAAGTGTAGGGTTAAAGAAAGTAATTGATTTAGAAACATATATACCAAATAGAAACTACACCCCAAAACCTAGGGAGGATAAATGTACTTTTCCCGAGATTAAAACATTCAAAGTGAACAAAAACCCAATCTCCAGGCATCAAATTCAACCCTACCCCGTCGGAACTCAAAATCCACACCAATTACCACCATTCCGCAACTTCCGTCACAAATACTAACGCAGAAAAAAGCCCGAGAAACGAACGGAACGGATAACAAAGAACGAGAACAAACAAACAAACAAACAAACCCTAGATATAAATTCAGAAAGGAAACAAGCTTATTTGATCATACCTAGTGAAGAATCGAGGAGAGCTGCAGAGAGAAGGAGAGAGTCGAGTGGTCGGAAATGGCGTTTTAGGGTTTTGGGGAGAAAGAGAAAGAGACCGAAGAAGGCGTACGACACACAATGGTTCAAAGAGCCGGTGGATTTTATCTTAGAAGTCTTGTTTTTTTTTTCTTTTTAATCCAAATACATATATGACAAAATAAATGTTTCCTTTTTAACATTTATTTTCTAAAATAGAAGAACAATGATAAAAGTATTTATAGGTTAACATGTAATCTCCCCATTTCTAAAAAAAAAAAAAAAGAATGTCAACTAGAGCGTAACTCAACTGCATCAGTGTATATTTAAGGACTAAAAAGTCATAGATTCGAATCCTCCAATTATTGTAATTTCAAAAAAAAAAAACATACAATTTTAAATGTATTTTAGTTTTTCTCTTCTATTAACCATGTAAAATATTTAGAAGCCATGACATGAAATCTTTTGATTAAAAATGTAGATATACTTTCAAAAAAGTATAAAATTACTCAAAAAATAAAATTAGTCATAAAGTATAAAATTAATAATTATATATGTATCCAACATACTCATATACTTCATATATGAAAGTTAATTGGATTATTCTTTTTCAACAAAAAAAAAAATAGCTTATCATAATGATTGGTTTTAAGTTTTATTGTAGGACTAAATGAAAGTATTTTTGTCATTCAACCATATTGATGAATAACTATGAATTAAGAAGGTAGTTAACTTTAAAAAAAAAAAAAGTAAAAGAAAATTTGAATTTATTTCAATTTAATTTCTAAAAATTTTAAATGTTTAATTTTAATTTATGTATTTGATTTTATAATTTGGGTTTATTGATTTATTTAGTCTCGAAAATTTGATTAGATATACTAGATCATTTCAACTTATAATATTGAATATTGATAGATAACTTTAGAAGAGTAATTTATCTATCTTTAAATACTCTTCAAAATAGTACCTCTTTTGAATTTACTAACCAACTAATTCTTTTGAGTTTAATGGGTTTAATACTATAATAGATAATATAAAATTTCATCCCAAATTAATTGGGACAAAAGGAGTAACTAGTCTATTTTATGAATAGGTTTTTTTCATTTTTCTAAGGTATGATAACATTATTCCTGTTTGATAGACTTAGCCATATAAAATAAAATGTATTAGGATTAATAAGATGAAAACTTGTGAAGTATTATTTTAGTTTCTTCAACTCTTTTTGCAATTTTCAAAAAAAAAAAACAACTCTTTTTGCAGCATGAGATCACAAAATGTCTATAGGAATCAAAATACTATGTCTCATTTACAATCGTTTGATTTTTGTTTTAAATCAAACTTGTTTTTTTTTTTTAATTTATCCAAGATTAATTTTATATTTACGCATTTTAACCTTTAACAAAAATTTCAAATTCCAAAAAACAAGTGTTCAGTTTTTTTTTACTTCTATAACTTGTCTCGGTTTTAAAACGATGGTAAAAAAAAAATAGATAACAAAAAATGGTTATTAAATCTAACTAAAATGTTTAAAAGTATTGGAATGAAATTTAGTGTATAGTTTGATTGTGTTTTTTTTTCTCTCTTTTTTGAAAACTCTTTCTGGTTTTTTAATATATACTAGAACTAAATTCTAATGATATATTCAAGACCGTATTTGAATAAACTGGTAAGTGATTTGAATGTGAATCAAAAGTTTATATATTCATGTTACTTTTTGTATTGAAACATATATGTTAATTTTTTTAGCTATTATTCTTGTTGAATAAATTAGTAAGTGATTTTAAATGTGGATCAAAACACATAAATTGACAATCAAATGAAGAAATATCTACATTAAAAAAATGAAGTTACAAACTTAGCTATACTGTATAGGTTCCCATGTTTGTACACAAAAAATGAGGTAACAAAAATTGAAAGATAGAGTTGTAAAAACTTACTTCATTTAGATGAAACTGAAATGAAGTAAGAAATGCAAAACAGAAAGGCTCATTTTTCTCAACACAGTTGATTGTTGAACACATATCACAACTGTGAGTGACAGTTGAAAAAAAAGGGGTAAAAACTAGAGAGCAATTGCTAATAACCATTGCATAGTGATTCTTAAACTACAACAAATTGTAACAATTCAGATTCAAATTTCTACTCATCTCTACTGCTCCACCGTCTTGCTTTCCTCTGCTTTTTTTTCTTCGCCAGCAGCCGCAAGGGCGACCTCTCGGGTCGCTGCGGCCGTTGTCATTAGAGAATCAAATTTCTCCGACTTCCCCAGAACAATCTCAATCTATCAAAATTTTTAAAAAAAAAGTTTCAGAATCTCAAAAACTCTTAAGACTGCATAAATGATACCAGAATAAAAGAAGGAGCTAAATAGGTAACCAACATCCGGTGCTTAGGTGTACTTTTTTACCATTCGGTAATTAGTTTCTAGTTTTTGAAAAGCAAGTCTATAAATACAACTTCAATGTATGGGTTTCGAGTTATGTTATGCACTAACCGTCGTATAGAGTAACCTAATGGTCAATATGGCCTTGAAAAAGTACGAGGTGAAAGATTCCATCCATAATAATCACCAAGTTAGAAATGAATTTCCTACGAGTTTTTTTTACATTTATGTCCCGTAAATATTTTAGAAAATAAAATCAATGGCAGAGAGTTGAGTTAAAAGAAACAATAAGAAAACAAGTATTCCAAAAAACTAAATAATTTCCAATAATCACAGAGTAAGAGTAGTTTAGCGGTCAAAAAAGTCTTGGAAAACTAATATATAATGGATTCAATCTATGGTGGTCATCTATCTATATATTAATTTTTTATCGGTTGTCTTGGGCAAGGCAATATATTCTGCAAGTGGTTCAAAGTCGAACCAATCAATCCCACGTGAACGATCTCAACAGTCAGAACTAAAAATGAATCTACCTTGGCTTTCTGAACCAAACGACCTTTGTTCTCATCCTTCATGCCGACTGTCGAAGTCAAAACTTCTGTTTATCATGATTCAAAACCATACAAATGTATAAGGGAATGAATGAACATAACATAGAATTAAAAGACAAAAGCGATAATAAATGAATTACTCTTCTCTGTAGCCAGCCCATTGTTCTTTAGAATCTCCGCAATTATGACAACAGTAGTAATTGCTGTAACGATGCAAGAAATCCAAATTTTCATCAGATATCATAAATCGATAACAGAAAAACTAAAAGATGTTCAAGAAAGAAAATAATACCCATTCCCAATGCAGAAAGCTCAACTTCATTGTGTTGTTGAATGTACCTCTAAATCAAGAATAAGAACAATTAATGCAAGGTCTCAATGAAGACGATTCAAATTTCCAATAAAACATCAGAGAAACTAAAATCAGACGATGATTATGCAAATAAAATTGTTCAAATATGAAACAAAACAAAAGAAACACACTGATTTATCGGTTAGGGCAAACAGAAGATGATTCGATTTTCCAGTACAACCAAGAAACTAAAATCAGAGACGATTATGCAAATAAAACTGTTCAAATAGCAATATAAATCAAGAGAATCACACTGCTTTAAAGGAAGATGCTAAATTATACATTTCGATTTCATTTCTCAAGAACCAAACGGAAACCTAACGAAATCGGAAGTCTCAAATCTCAGTCATCACAATCAAATCGAAGAATCACGCTGATTTATCAGTTAGGGAAAACATAAGACGATTCAAATTTCCAATAAAAACAACCAAGAAACTAAAATCAAAAGACGATTGCGCAAATAAAAGTGTTCAAATCGTAACACAAATCAAGAGAATCACACTGATTTATCGGTAGATGCTACATTACACATTTTGATTTCATTTCTCAAGAACCAAACGGAAACCTAACGAAATCAGAAATCAGAAATCTCAAATCTCAAATCTCAGACAATACAATCAAATCGCAACGTAAATCAAGAGAATCACTCTGATTTATAAGTAGACGCTATATTACACATATCGATTTCATTTCTCAAGAACCAAACGAAAACCTAACGAAATTGGAAATCAGAAATCTCAAATCTCATACATTACATTCAAAACGAAAAATCAAAGAACAGAAGAGAGATGATCTTATGCTTTACCCTCGCAAGATTAACGTAGAAGAAGAGTGGTTTCTTGGTGTTGGAAACCTGAATTCTGTTCTTCTTCTGTGTTTCAGCGACTTCCGATACTGCAACAGTCGCCATTTCTAGGGCTTTTGTTCACTCAAAACTCTTTCCCTCTCACTGTATATATTTCTCCTTTTTCTCTCAGATCAAACAAAGAAGAAAGAGATTCTCTCTCGCGGGAAAATTTTTCTGAAGAGCTGAGAAAATTGAAGGGGCTTCAGGAAAAATAGTTGCAAGTCGTTAAGAATGGCTTTTATAGTGAGAAGAAAGCGGGAAAGTGACACGTGGCGGTGTTTGATTGAGTGGGAAAGTATTAAGTTAGCTTTGTTGAGTTAACAGCGGAAGAGTCAGTTATTTAGCCTGTTTTTAGATTGCCGAAATTACCCTCTATCTCTTTCTCTAGGAAAGAGATTTTGTTGTTTCTGGGGGCTTTGTTTGTCATTTTTTTTAAATATATTTTTTATTCATCCAAAAGCGAATTACAATTTTACATTGTATTATTCCAAAAAATAATTATAAAAGTAGGTAAATTCTAAAATATTTACTTTTATAGTCATTAATGCATTTTAAATTTGTATTATAAATACTTGTTAATAATATAGTATTACTATTAATACCAATGACTATTAATTCAAAAAAGGAAAATTGTACTAAATATTCACTTTCCAATAAATATTTATCAATCTATTCAACCTTCTTACCTTATTACAAATTTGATTTTCTATTTAAAAAACCTACAATATTATTTTTCAATAATCTCATTTTGCCCTTAACAACATTTAATTCAATTATTCAAAATCTCATAATTAATTCCCTTTTAATTAGCTATTTCCTTCTTAAAATAGCTTTCCTTAACAAACTCCACCAAATCCTCTTACACGGTTTTAACCATCATTCTCCGTAAAATCTACCCAGCAACTTTCCCTTTCATTGACGGCAGCAAAAGATTCTAATCCGAAGTTTTTTTTTTCACTGTTGTGGCTCCATTTCCGGCAATCAAATATTCATTTTTGGCATTCCATTTGCGTCGTCGTAATCTGGTAACAACTTCCCCATTTGTTTTCGTCTGCTCAGTTCCATTTCCGTCTCATTCTCAACTTTTCCGTCCATTTCCAGTCTCATCGTTATTGTACTCCCACAGATTTTTACGTCGTGCATCCTTATCGCCCTATTATCTTCAACTTCTAACTGGTTCCGTTAAATTTCATCAATGATGCACATGGTATAATTTGGTATGTTCTTCTTTCTGTATTTATCTAACTGTACCGTACTTTTTAATACTATATTCGCATTACATACTATAGTTCTATTTTTATCACAAGGTCTATAATCCAAATGAACAGTATATGCTATACCGTACTTTTTAATACTATATTCGTATTACATACTATATTTTTGTTTTCATCACAAGTTTTGTAATCCAACTGTACTGTATGGACTATACGTGCCTCTTATACTGTGTTAATTACCTTAAACAGGTTAGATCCGTATCTCTATTCTTCAAAGCAGTATGTTTCACACTATTATTACACAGAAGCATTAAGAAATACTTATGCAAGTCTGGTTCACCCTTTAAGCCCACAAGATCACTGAGATGTACCACATAATAAAAATCTGCTTCCTCCTACAACGAAACGTCTGGTTGGAAGGACGAATAAACAACTTATGCGATCAACTTTAGAAGTTAAACAACGGTTGAAATGCAGACGGTGTGAGGAACTTGGTCACAATAGTAAAACATGCAGGAACTCCTTCACTGAATGATCATTTCCCCTAGTTTATATTTATTTTATATTTTGCATCATGAAGAACAATTTTTTAATATAATTCCGTTTCTCGTACGGTCTTAAATATACAATACTGTTTCTACTATTTTTCGAATAATATAAATTTCAAAATCATCCTTAATATCGGTTACAATATTGTATTGCCATGTTTGGGTCTAAAATGCATGTACTAATTATGAATTGTATAGCATAAAAATAAATACCAATACAATAAGTACGTTGTGTTGTTCCAACATCATTAACATAATTCCGTATAAAATAATGAATAGTTGTATAGCAAAAATAAGGAGTAATTCATGGTTCACACAGATAAACGTTTAATACGTTCCCGCAACAAACACAAAAATAAAAAACCGTACAAAGTGTCTATACTTCCACACAAAAATCGACACACAACTACAAAGTGTAAAATGGAAAACAATTTAAAACTGGGATGATATTTGAAAATTTGAGGCTCTAGAAATTCCACACTTTCTTTGCCATCTGCATTTTTTGCCTTCTAATCTTTGGCTGCTTTGATCTTAGATGTGAAAGGAGATCTCATTATCTTTGTCATCACATGCAGAAATCAGCACACTAAGTATAAAACTATATAGTATAACAAACAATAATTTTTTAATAGTTAGTATTTACGAAATGACTTAAACTTAACTTCCATACAATACAGAACACAAAACCAAAATCTACTAAGTAATACATCGCCTATAGTAATGACCGTATTTTCCTTCTTTTGTTTCGGGAAGTAACTTATAGACTTATCAAGTGTTCTTTGGCTGCGTCTAATTGTCTTTGGTGTTGTTTCTCCCCCCTTCTCTACTTTCCCCATTTATACCTTGATAAAGGAAAACACCCGACTAAACTATATCAAAAGAAGTTTCGATTTTTCAAACATTCAGTAAACAACAGCAGGAATAGTGGAAATCTGATTAGTATTAGCGATAGATCGTACATGCAAATAAATCTATACATAAGATAAAATGCACCCCTCATACCCATTGTCGATTCTTGTTCTCAGACCACCAAATTACGGATCATCGTTAGTAAAAATACCGCAAACCCTAAAAACCTATGGTCTGAAAACCCCAACCACGAATCATAGAACAGAAAAAAAAATGTCCAACACATCTCATACCGATGATGACAGTAGGTTATCCGACTAAACTATAAATCTCATACCGAACACAAAATTAAACTAAACATCAATAGAAATAGTGAAAATTTGATTAGTATTATCACAATACCGTACATGCAATAAAATCTGAACCTAATATACAATAGCCCCAGCATAACCATTGACAATTCTTGTTCTCGGACCACCGGAACACAGATTGAAACTACTAATAACCCCCTAAATCCTACCAAACTATTGTTTTGAAAACCCCAACCACGAAACATAAAACTTAACTAATTGAAATTCCAAACTAAAATCATACCAATATGGAAGGTATGTCTACTTCTTCTTTCTTTTCAAATGTGATTCCGATCGAAAATACTCCGGAAATAAGACGGAATGTCGCCGATTGAAAGACGCGGATCATTTTTCTTTGATGAGAGGTCGGACGCAATACATAGATGGGAGATTCGGGAAACGAAACGGCTGAGAAATTTGTTTGACAAAATAGGCTATTAATGTGGAGCAATTTTAGGTGTGATGGTTAAGGAAGTTAGAGGGGTTTTCCCTTTTTTTCTTTATTATTTAAAATGCTAATTAAATTTTGTGGAGGGTATTAATGTAAATGAATAATTACGTTAATTAGGGATTTCGTTAATAGAAAATAGATTTTCTAATATTTTTTTAGAAAACTAGATTTGTAAATATTTTCTGTTATAGACATACTTGAAAAAAATACAAAAAAATACAAAAAAAGCTCTTCAAAAAATATATCAATGACTATAGTTGTTAATATTTTTTAAAGTGATAATATTTGTAATTATTGTTTGAATTTGACTAATCTCGCAAGTGTTCTATTATTTATTTTTGTAAGAAATTTATCATAGATAACTATGAGATCTATTATAATTATAGCATTTTTTTAAATAATTAATTATAGTATATTTCTTTTTTTTTAAATGTCAATTCTACCTGAATACTATCAATGAACTGATGGAATATTTGAATCCGCCCATTTTTATGTTACATGCATAATCTTTTTGAAATATTGATATTGATGATTTTTTTATTTTTTTTTTGGTTTTTTGCCATATATATATATATATATATATATATAAAATTCAACAACAAATAACCGTAATGGAGTTATTGGGTTCTTTTGGCGTGAATAAACCAATCGTGATCGATTAATTAAATGAAAATTGAATGAAAAATCACTGATATTTATCTAGACAAGATTGAGATTGTTATGTGGAGGTAAAATTGTTAAGAAAACACAATGGAAATAAATCATCATAGATTGGTCTACGTTAAAGGTTTTGTAAATTTTTTACATGTGTTTGTGGGAATATAAATCATCATAGATTGGTCTACAATGAAGACTTTGTAAATCTTTTGCACGTGTTTGTGAGAATTCGTGTAGGTTGAATTGGAATTTTAACCCTTTTTATTTGGTAGTTCAATTCAAATTCTTGAATTTTCCCTTTTTTATCATTAATTTATAAGTAAATAATATAAGTTAAATTATGATAACCCAATCATCCGTTTCAATTTATGACAATGCAAGTGTCCGTTTAAGTAATTGAGGCCAAACATGGTATGAGGGAGAAATAAAGGAATATTTCCCCAACTCCTAAATAAATATTTCCCCAAACATGCTATGAGTTTTAAAACATGGAAGAGTTGGGCTGAAAAGGTTAGAACTTAAATTGAAATGAATTAATTAAATTCAGGCTATTTACAATTTTATAACCAAAAAAAAAAAAAAAAAATCTAATTTACCCACAATAGCACTTTTGTAATGTTTATGGATGTTAGAAGTGATCTCTACTTGGCATACAATATTCTATAAGTTTATCATTTTAGACCACTTGACATTCACAATTTAAATTTTTAATTTAATTATTTTTTCTTTCAATCTAAAGATAACACGACTGATTCACGCATATTAATTAATTTATAACAAATTCCCACAAATAATGTAATATTTTAAATTCTTGATGTGATTAAACATTATGAATAGAAAATGTCACCATAACAAAAATATTCTCTAAGCATATGATTGGCCCTAATTGGCAATGACATGTCAAAGAGGCCAATTTTAGACAAACTTTTTCACCTTTAAATCCCATTGAAAATATTTGATTGGTCCAATCTTATTTTCTAATTATTTCTTTTGTTTATAACTGAGCTAGAGAAGTTCCATAAATTTTAGTTGGTGGGGTCCAAAAATATTTTTAAGCCTCCTTTCATATTTAATTTTATTTTTGGTTTTATATGTTTTTCAAAAGGAAAAATGGTGTTAGTTTATGATGGTTTTGTAATTTTTGAAAATAAATTTTGTCGACTTCGTCCTGTTAATAGCCATTCAATTTGTCAAAATATTATATTAATTAATTATTTAAAAAAAAAATAGAAGGAGTATTTTTTATTAAAAAATAGAAATTGAGATCCTATTAAAAAAAATAATAAACTTAAAGAGGAACCATCTACATGATGATGATTTAACATTTTTTCTAAGATACATGTGAAGAAGTAATATATTTAGTTGCTAAGTTGTTGGAGACTTATCTTTTAGAAGAATTGTTTGTTGGAAATTTATTTTGGGGTAACATTTGTCGTATAGAATCAGATGTCTCTTGAGCGATCTATAGAACCATGGTTGGGGTTCTGCAATATTTAACCAACACAAGGCCAAACATTATTATATAATATACCAACACGAGGCCAGACATTACGTATATAATAAATCATTTGAGTTAATTCCTCAAATTTCTGCCTAAGTTAAAATGGTCATGTAATACTTATCTGCAACCAAGCACTTAAGGCTACTTATTCAAATAATATGTACGTGGACTATATATCTCCTTTTTCTGATGTTGACGAGGCATCTAATGTCGATGATCGTAAGTATAGTGTGGTTTACTATGTTTTCTTTGGGAACAATACTTGGTCTCCTTGTTGTCAAAGAAACAAACTGTGGTTGTTTGCTCTAGATAGAATTTCAAGCTCTTGTTCATGCACTGCATCAGAAGTAATCTAGCTCGAACAGCTGTAGACAGAATTAGGCATCAAGTTGTCATCCACTCATGTCTTGGTGTGATTACATCGATGTTGGGTCGTTAGCTACTATTCATGTTTGCCTTAAACACATAAAGATTAGCGTATATTTTATTCGAGATCATGTTCTTCATGGCCACTTTGAAGTTTGTTATATTCGTTGATTGATTGAGCAACCAACGGATTGCATGACTCAATATCACTATCTCATGACCAAACTTGGGTCATTAAACTTCTCCTCTCTTAAGGGGACGTGGAAGGATTAATATTTGGTTGTTTAGTTGTTGGACATTACTAAGTAGTGTTTTTAACTAAATTCTTAAAAATAAAATATTAATGTCTCGTTTGATAATTATAATTATAGGTTTCTATGTTTTGGTATCATGATGCATTAACCTTCTGAGATCTATGGTTCATTCTCTCAACTTTTTATTGTACTTGTAATAAAATAAAATAAATAAATAGGTCTGTTTGATAGCCATTTTGTTTTTAGTTTTTAGTTTTTGAAATTTAAGCTTACACCAATTATCATACCATATGTTTTCTTCTACATGAATATCTACATGTTACTTATATTTATAGAATCAAACCAAAATTTGGAAGAAAAAAAAAGTAGCTTCCAAGAGTTTATTTTTATTTTTGAAATTTGGTTAGGATTCACATACTTTCTTACGAAAAGTTAGATACATTGTATTGTAGGAAATAAGAGTAAAAATAAGCTTAAATTTCAAAAAAAAAAAAAATCAAATGATTATCAAACGGGGCCTAAAAAACTTTTTTTTTTTTTTTTTTTTTTTGAAATTTGCTAAAATAAATAAAATGATTTCTTAAAATAATGAAAATCATTTTAGAGGGATAAAAATGGCATCACAGCTTGAAGTTATTAAGTAGGTTCTAATAAATAGTTATCAGATGAAACCTTAAACCATCAATAATATATACTTAAAAGAAACCAACCACACCTATTAATATTTAATATTGTATCATTTTCATGCTATAGTTTATTTTGATATTTACTTGTTCTTTTTTCTTTTTTTTTTTGATATTTGTGAGTGTCCGGGTTAGCTTGCACACACCTCGACTAATATTACAGGACATACCGTCTGACCCTACAATATTTAGATATCAAATAAACTCATAGAAAATTAATTCTTAAGTAGGTGATCACTATAGATTGAATTCAGGATATTTACTTGTCCTTGAACTTTCCAACTTATCAAAATGTCTTACTTTATTTTCATTCTCATAGTTCTTCCATTATCACTTATATACCACACAAATACTATAACTTTGAATATGAGTATTATATGTTGATACAATTATTTATTAGAGCCTAGAGGCAACATATATATACACTCTTGTTATCAGGTATATTAGTTAAAAATAAGTTAATTTTGGGTAGTTTTTAGGTTACTTGATTTTTACCATTTTGCCCATAATTTTATAATTGGCTCACATGACTTAACCCTAGTATCAACCCCTCCTCGCATTAATATTTATGAGGAGAAAACGTACACATTTATTTTTAGTTCATGAGGAAAAAATATACATGTATAAACCTTTGTGAATTAAAAGTTTAAATTTGCAAATTTATAATCGAAAATACAAGTCAATTATCGATAGTGTTACAAAAACAAACATCAATCAAGAAAAATTATAAAGAATGCGACACAAAATATATAGATTTACATGATTCATTAATAATATGTTAGCTACGTATACAAATAGAAGAAAAAACTATTTTATTAGAGATAACGTTAAATTAGAGCTAGAATTTGAAGTGAGTTTAAATAGTGCACTTTCATACAACCCTATTACAACATTTGATCAAATGCATAAAAGTTCAAATACGAAAAATAAACGCAATTATATATTTCGTCTATTGATAATAATCGTGGAACATCATAGTTCAAATATTACATCATCACAAAAAAGTATTTTGACTACACACATTATATAT
>JBBMKA010000020.1:11702570-11721174 GCA_037833695.1 Sechiopsis laciniata | reverse complement strand
GGCGCCTAAGTCTTGGTGACACTGTTGGTACGGCCTGCTTTGCAAATGTTGCAAACAACCTGATCCTGGTTGTTCATGTAGAGACATGTAAGTGGGGGTACCTATGCAAAAAGGAGTTTTTTTGCATAAGACGGACCAGAAGTTTTATGATCGATATAGTAATTCCGTTATAAAATCTTATCAACTACTTCACTAATGATGATCGTATGTTGATGTGATCTTAATCTTTAGTGGGTTGTGAACTTCTGCTTTATGAAGGCATCCTTTGATGTGCCTGGGTGAGACTAGCCAAATAGCGCTGGGTCAATAAGCCTCCCACGTTGGGGATTGTCGTAGTGAGTGGCTGGGAACGCAACATCACAAAAAGGAATTCACGCCTTCCTGAAATTTGAGGAAGATGTAGAGTTGTTCCCTTAAGAACTGATTCTGTGGCTTGGACAAAGGGATCCCGCCTCTCATTGGCCCGAGAGGACATTGATTTATAGTTGGAGTATAAACTCTTGTTCAATAGAGGAATCAATTGCGCTTAAGGAGAAAGATGTACTCACAGGAGTAGAACGGATTTGTTGTCCCAACTGTGAATTACGAACAAGCTCGTGAAGGATCATATGACAGATGATTGATTATATCTGTGGACGTTAACTTGTCCTATAGTGCGAAAGAGTTCAGCACATGCCTTTAGTGGAATAAGCCTGATGTTAACGAATAGGGATCGGATCCCAAGTCGTTGTAGCTTTCAACCTATAGGTCCACCAGTCCCCAGGCTAGCTCATACTTACTAGTACACTGTTTTATTAGAAAGTGAGTTTGAAAAATTCAAATTCACATATTAATTATGTGGGACATAATTAATAGGAGCATAAAGTTTAAATTATTAAACTTGCAAATTAATATATTGGATATATTAATTGAATAAATATTAATAAGGAGAAATTGATTTATTTGATAAATTAATTATAAATAATTATTTAATTAAGAGATCACAGTAAATTAATATGTTGGACATATTAATTGATTTAATAATTATTGGATAATTACTAAATGAAGAATATTGATTAATATTTTGGACATATTAATCGGGTTAATAATTATTGGATAATTATTAAAGTTGAGAATTAATATATTGGATATATTAATTAGATATAAATTATTAAACTTGAGGTTTTTTGTTTGGCATTAGGAGTTTTATAAATTCTTAGATCTTGTATAAACCCAAACATTTAGGTATGGGAAAAACTTCGTACATTTTTGTTTTTCAATTTTATGCAATTTGGAATTGGCAAAAAGATGAAGAACGCGAAGAACACTAAGGATGAGATTTTTTTCTCCATAAAAAAATTGAGATTTTTCTTAGAATATTTTTGGAAAATATTTGGGTAGGAAAAATATTTTTTTAAATTGAAATATTTTTTGAAAATATTTATTATCTTTTAAAACCTTATACTTTTGGAAAGTATCTTGAGATTTAATTATGGTTAATATTTTTTTTTAGAAAATATGGGTAACCATAAATAATTAAAGGATAATTAAATAAATATTTTAAAATTAAATCAATAATCTTTGGAAGATTTTTTATGGGATAACTTTAAAGAAATCTTTATCTTAAATCATTTAAATATTGAAATATTTTTGGAACATATTTTAGAAATATTCAAAGGGATTTGTTCTTGCTGGTTAAAGTTTCCAGAAGATCAAGAAGTGAAGACAAAGATTATTCTTGGAGAATTTCTTCAGCTATCTATTTTTTAATAGGGTTTCCTCCCACTCAGATGAACTAGGCTAATCTTGTTCATCCAAGTCCCAATCTTTTATCTATCTTGGTTAGATTGATTTTTAATGTGAATTGCCAAGTTTTTACTCTAAAACTAATCACATTATTTGAGCCTACACAAAATGATCTATAATTCTTGGTCGTTTCAACTCCCAAGTCGCGTTCCTAAGTAGAGGTGTTCCATAAACCGTCATCTTAAATACATCTATCCTTCGGCAGAACCTTCCTTAGGCAGGGTTCCCTTCCAACCAATCCTTACAGAATCAAATTGCTCTTTAATTATTCCTATTAACTAAAGATTTAAGTGATAGCAATTGATCCTATTAATTCTATCAAGCTTTTATGGATTATTAGGCTCTACCCCTTTTAAAACCATTTTAAAAGAATATATACATTGTTGTAGTAGATTTAAAATGAATATTGTTTAGGTTGTATTTTGAAAAACCAATTTTCAAATATATATATAATCCATACATTCAACATAATCAATAAATAAACAAATCCATACATTCAACATAATCAATAAATAAACAACCATTATTCATTTTAAGAACTACATGCTGAACAATCCTAAATATGGAATCCAATTCCTAAAAAAATATATATCTAATATATTTAATACACATTTAGGATACATGAATCTTTTTAACCTATGGTAAGATTTTAAATCTATATGACATACTTTATGCAACAACCAAAACATGCAAATAAGTAACATATAATTTAAACGGTTAATGATCGATTTGATGTTTGGCAAATTTCAAGGAAATTTAAATTGCGACATAAGATCAAACAAAACTAATAGAGGTAAAATCAAACCAAAAGTAAAAGAGGAGAAGAAACTAACACACCGATGAAAAGTGGTTCAGACTAGCCTACACCACTGTTCAGAATGTGAGACGATACTCAATCATAATTGCCATTGAAGTGGTTTCAAGAGCTCTCAAATTTGATAGCTAGAGTTTCTCTCAAAGGTTGAAGGAGACCCAAATGGTGCTTTATATAATAGCACGATCACACACCTTACATGGTTAATTAACTTAACCCAAAACTAACCCAAGTTCATTAAATTCACCAAATGGGTTAATACAAGATGATGGGTAATTTACCAAATAACAAAATACCCTCTTGAAGTACATATCATAAAAGGCATCAAAATGACAAAACTTTATACAAAACTGGATCATAACTTTACTCGACACGAGCAAATCAGAACGGTCTTCAAGACCTCATAATTCAGAACTTCAGCAGGACAGTGAACTGAATCCACCAACGGCAACCTGAACCTCTCTTCAAACGAACATCTTCGAAAACAGACAAATCATAAACAAATGTTGCCAAGGAACATGGAATCAAAACAAATGGGACAATACACTCTCAAACGACATAAACTACACAAACTAGAGTCAACAAAACTAGTATAAACTGACTCTTCAAAAAAAATTTAATTCAGAACCATAATGACCCTCAAATAACAATAGTCCAAATAAAAAATATGAATGTTCAGAACGCTGCACCAAAATATGTCAAATCCATGTAACTACTGAACAAACTAATAAACTGTGCTATTAGAATGGCAAGAAATGGAAGTACAAAACAAATATTCCAAACGAACACAAACAAACCTCTTCCATATCAAACTCACAAACCAAGAAATCTTGAAATGACAACAAGTCAAGAGATCTGTAAACTCCACAACAAAACAACCAGATACAACCAAAAAATCATCTACAAATGGCCAAAAAGCAGATGATGCAACTTGCACAAGTAACCTCGCTAAAAACATAATGAGCAAAATGATCTCTTGCAAAGCTATAGTCAAAACAGATTTCTCACAAAAGAGTAGACAGTCATGAAAGAAACTCAAAAGACTGCAACCAACACTGATCAATACAATCAAAGCCCAACAGATAGGATACATACAAGAACACGAAAGAACATCAAGAACACATCAAGATCATTTTTTAAATAAATTAACATTTATTTATTAATTTTTTATCTTCTATACTAGAAACCTAATTTAATAATTTTTTTCATGACCAATTAAAATTCAAATTGGAACACGTAGAACAAACTAAATTAAATTTTATATATAAATAACAAAACTTATATTTTTTGTTAGGTGAACATGTTAGTTAACAAATGACTCAAGTAATTTTATTTTTTAAATTAAAAATATAAAATTAAATGAATAAAATATAAAGAAAATTATATAAATGTTGAGCAACACTTACGTTACCAAGCAACAATCATATTTCCCAAAGTCTTACTTTATGATTTTTTTTTTTTTCTTTTTTTTAGTAACCAAATAAATTTCTTTCTGGTTATCAAACAGTTTGCGTTTTTTCTTAATATATATACTCTTTTTATTTTTTTGAAACGCTTAATATATATACTCTCTCTTTTTTCATTAAAAAAAAGAAAAAAAAATCATTTCTTCTCGTCCTTTGATAGACGGAATAGTTTTGCTACATAAAATAAGAGAATTGGAGCACATTTTACTGTTGTATTATATTTGCAATATAATTTTTAAGTTAATTCTCTATAGCACATGATTTCTATCAGTGGTAGAACTCAGCCAATGATAGAATGAATCTATCACTGATTGAAATTCTATTAGTGATAAAACTCTGTTGGTTATTGAATTCTATTGACAATAGAATTCAATTTGAATGTTTGCTACAAATAAATTAATTTTGATTTTGTGCCGTAAATAAAAATATTTTACTTTTTTTATGATACATGCAAAATTTTCATAAAATACTTTGCTTTTTTTTATTATACATTTGTAGATTTGATGTCAGATAAAATTATTTGATAAATAAAATTATTTGTGTGCCTGTAAAATATGAGAAGAATTTAAGTGTAGTCCGGGCTGCACCCCATTATGATGTCATTCATGTAGAGTCACACATTTTTTTATAATAAATATATTAAAAAAAATTTTAAAAAGATGAGATGTGTGGTTCCAAAATGCCACATGGGTGATTTCATGGTGAGGGTGCAGCGTGGAAAAATTCTTCTCGCAAAATATAAAGCTTAGTTTTTGTTTTTAAGAAAATAGAAAAAAAAAAAAAAAAAAAAGTGGGAGTTTTCGTTTGGGTTACCGTAATTGGGAAAGAAAAGCGCGGGATGCAAAGTCCTTAAGCCATTAGCTCCACTATACGAAGCCCATGACCGCGCAATTTAAATAATAGCCTTAAGAACTTCCCAATACCCAGCCATCACCGCCAAGTAAAGCACAGATTCGCCGTCGTTGTTCACCACACTACACAGTTTGGGATCAGCTTTTGCCAGAAATTTCCTACATCTCAAAATCCCCTCCCTCGCGGCGCAGTGCAGCGCCGTATCGCCGTCGCAATTCACCAGCCGAAGCGCCCCATATCCGATTAACTTTTGGAATAAACTTAAATGTATTTTTGGAATATGGAATAATTAATTTAGGAATTAGTGAGTAGAAAATTAAGAAATTAATGGATTGTCAATTTAGGAGAGTAATTAAGGAATTAGAAGATTTTATTGTTTTAGCAATTAGTGGGAAATACTTATGGAAAGAACTTTGAGACCAAGTTTGTAATAGGCTATAAATAGAGAGTTCCTTCATTGTGAATTGTAGATGCAATAGTAGAGCAAAAGAGAGTGAAGAGAGGAAAAGTTGTGTAGAGAGTTATAGAAAAAGTTTAAATTGAGAAATGAAAGAAAGTATTTTAGAGAAATTATTGTGTGCATTGTCTCTCCAATCCCGAAGCGAAAAGCTCGCACGATTGTTATTTATGTTTATTATTTTGTTTTTCGAATCTAGATCTTACACGAACAACTCCACGAACTCCATTAGATCTCCCCTTGCTACCACGTGCAGCGGCGTATCTCCAGGGTTGTTCTGCTGCCATACCAGCGACCGGTAAGTGTTCGACACGTGGGTGGCGAACTTCAGCTGGCCACGTGGAGGATGGTGTTTTTATTTAGGGCTAATTGTGATGGCATCTCCGATTTCTGCTGTTCTGTTAGGTCTTCGAGATAGGCCAAGTTGCCTGTTGTTGCGATGTTGTATAGATTCGGATCCATATCTGAACGACGTCGTTTTAATGGGAAGCCCTCAATTGATGATGATGATGATTCAACTGCCCTTTTTCACTCAGCACGACTTTATTTATAGGGGATTTTGCATGGAAAGTATTTCCATTTATAGCACAAAATCAAAATTAATTCATTTGTAGCAGAAAATCAAATTGAGTTCTATCACTGGTTGAGTTCTATTAGTGATAGAATTCAATCAATGATAGACTCATCGTATCATTGCTTGAGTCTTCTATCAGTGATAGAAATCCAAATTGAATTCTATCTCTAGTTAAGTGATAGAAATCAATGTGCTAGAGATGAATTATTTTAAAAATTCTGCTGCAAATATAATACAAGAGGTAGAATCTGCTGCTGATGGTAAATTCTCTTGTATATATGAACATGCCCTCTTTCGGTCAATGGTAAAACAATTTACATTCTTTTTCCTTTTTTTTAATTTTAGTAGATGTTGAACTTATAGTTTTTTAAACTCAATTGATAGGATCTCGTTTAATAATCATTTTGTCTTTAGTCTTCAATTTTTGAAATTTAAATTTATAATAATTGCTTATTATATATTTTATTTTATTCTATATATCTTCATTTTACCTATATTTTTAGAAATCAATCATAATTTACAAGGGAGAAAACGTATAAGAGAAGAACACATAAATTTACAAGGTTCACTAACAGTGTGTTAGCTACTCTAAAGGCAGAGAGGGAAAACATTTTATTAAGGAGGAGTCGAAAATACAGAATGTCATTCATGGGGATAGAGTTTAATTCGAGTTTATATAGTGCACTCTCATTAAATCCAATTACAGATAAGACCCAAATACATAAAAGATCAAAAATAAAAAACATGATTACATATTTCGTTTAAGTTTTAGAGGTATTGCCCTCAAACCCCCACCATAAGCCTTATCCCTAGGACCTCGACTCGCTGACCGAGTCTGAATCTACAACATTTGGATGTCAAAGAAACTCGTAGGAAATTAATTTCAAGGTAGATGGCCACCATGAATTGAACTCATCACCTTAAATACTCTTAGACCCTCTTTAACCACTTAGTCACTTCATGATGCTTTAATTTTGTACAATATGTTTCATCTTTCTTTAAGAAAGTATGTGAATATTAACCAAATTTTTTGAAGTTTTTTTTTAATTTTTGTTTGATTTTTTGAAAATATAGCTAAGATTAGATATCAAAGTAAGAAAAAATATATGATAAATTAATTGTTATAGACTTAAATTTCAAAAATAGAAAACGAAAGATAAATTGATTATCAAATGGAAACTTAGGGCATGTTTGATAACTATTTGCTTTTTTGTTTTTGGTTTTTGAAATCTAAGTCTATTTTTACTCAAATTTCCTATCATGTGTTCCACATTTCCTACAATGTATTCATCTTTTCTTTAAAAAAATATGTAAATGCTAACAAACTTTCAAAAACAAAAAACAAGATTTTAAAAGCTACTTTTTTTTTCTAAATTTTTGTTTGATTCTACAAATATAAGTAAGATGTAGATATCCAAGTAAGAAAAAATATATGATAAGATAATTGTTATAGACGTAAATTTCAAAAATCAAATAGTTATCAAACGAGCCCTTAATTATCCAATTATACATAATGGTAATTAAACTCACCCTCTTGACTCCCTTACAAAAATAGATTTTAAATATTGAGGATTTTTTTCAATTTTTGTTTTTGTATTTTTTATAACAAGAAATATTAAATTAGAAAACAAGTTGTTTATTTGAATGAGGATTTGAATCGAGATCTAATATTGACTTTTATTGACATAAAAAACAAGTTGTAAACGGTAGGTGAATGAGTTAAATATCAACAATTGGTCCGATCAATGGCTTTAAACTTTTTTGTTCTATTTTTTAGATAATTTTTTTTCAGCAATAATATTTCCCTGTTTCATGTTGTATATTGAGATTGGATATAAAGCATCGTGAAGTAGCAGTCAAAAAGGATTTTGAAGTACTTAAGGTGATGAGTTCAATCTATAGTGGTCACTTACTTAATACTTAGTTTTCTTCACATTTAAATGTTGTAGGGTCAGGCTGACCCGACAGTCACGAATAATGTGGATTGGATTTTGTAATATTTTTGTTCCTATTGTGATTTTGAAAAATATAATGGAGAATCTCTTAGTTGAGAATTGAGATTTCTGGACAATGATGAAATTGAGCTTCGGGATGAAGGGAGAGAAATCCACGGCAGATGGAGAGAAATGGGTGGCACGTTAACCTTGTTTGATTTTGTGTATTTCAATTTAACTTTAAAGGTTGCAAATGGGTGGGTATTTATTTAAGGTATGTTTGGCTAGGGTGGCAAGAGATGGAAAAGGAAGAGAAGTGAAGTGAAAGTAAATTAACTTTGGATGGAAAGAAAAAGAAAAGAAAGTGATAAATTAATTTATGTTTGGTGGGAAGGGAATGAATGTAGTTTTTTTTAATAAACAAAGTTAGATATTTAATATAATATTTATATATTTTTTATTTATTAATTTAGTTCAATTTATTGTTTAAATGAAATTTTAAATTTAATAAAATTTTATCATTAAAATTATTGGATAAAAATGAAATAATTCAAATAATTATATTTAATATTTAAAATAATAATCAAAAAATTTGATCAATATTAAAATATATAAATAAAATTGAGTTTTAAAAAAGAAGCAAAACAGGTTAGAATAAAAAATAAAATATAATTAATCTAATTAGTTAAAAAAAATTACTCTAGAATAAATATAATAAAAATGTAATTAACACAACAACTAATAAAATTAAAGAAAAAAATATTTAATTGTAAACTAAAATTATATTTATAATAAAAAATGTATAAGGAAAAACATTTAATTAGAAACTAAAAAGTGTATATATAAATATATAAGTGAAAATAATAATAATAATAATAATAATAATAATAATAATAAAATGTATGAAAAAAAGAAGTTTAATTTGAAACTAAAAAATATACATAATGTTAAAAATAAAAATAAAAAATAAAAAAAAAGGAGGAGCTGGTTAAAAAAAAAAGGGTAAGAAAACTCCACCCACCGGTACAAAATTTCTCATACAATTTATTTTTTCCCAATTACCCAAACATAAATTAATAGTCTAATTCTTCCTTTCCCTACTCAACATAGCCCTCAAATATGCCTTTAATTCGGATAATTTACTTTTGAATAAATAAAATAATAATTATAATTAGAATAAAATATCATTTTGGTTCCTGAACTATCATGATAATTCAATTTTGGTCCTTGAACTTTCAAAAGTCTAATTTTAATCTTTAAAGTATCATTTTTATTCCATTTTGATCCTTGAACTTTCAAATGTATAATTTTGATCCTTGACCTTTTTAAAAATTTTAAAAAAAGTCCTCGAATTAAACAAAAAGCTTAACCATGGTTAGAAATAGATGAGATGGCAAAAAAGATAATAAATATATTTATCATCTTCTTCACTCCTCTTACCTCTATCTCACTCCTCTCAACTCTCTCTCTCTAAAAACTGTACTTCAAAAAAACAGCATAAAAATTAGACTCCTCTTGCCTTTCTCTCACTCCTCTCAACTCTCTCTCTCTAAAAACTGTACTATAAAAAAAGCATAAAATAATTGAAGAAAAGGGGTTGCTTCTCCTTGTCCGAATCTATTACTTGTCGAGAAAGTTGCTAATTTAATCCTCCACCATTGGTTATTTTAATAAATCATTAAATTTCAATTTTAAGTTCATCTTTAAAAAAAACATTTATTCTGAGTTCTTTATGCCATCCGCTTCTAAAATATGTCAATTTGGTCATGAATATTATCTAGAGCTTTAAAAAATTGTACATGTAGTCGGTTCGTATTTTTGTTTGCTCCACTGTTTAATTGGAGGGGGATAATTTCAATTTCCAAAAAAAAAAAAAATTAGTCTTCTCCTTAACTATAATCTGGTTCAATTTTAATTTCATGGAAGCAAACACAAATGCAATTTTCAGCCAAGATAAATAGTTATACGACAGCGGCGGAACGAACAAGATAAATACGACAGCGGCAGAAGCATTTAATCCATTGAGAGGAGTGAGAGAGAGAGGTAAGAGGAGTGAAGAAGATAATAAATTTTTTTTTTTTTTGCCACCTCATCTATTTCTAACTATGATTAAGTATTTTGTTTAATTCAAGGACTTTTTTAAAAATTTTTTAGAAAGTTCAAGGATCAGAATTAGACATTTGAAAGTTCAAATGTCAAAATAGAATAAAAACGATAGTTCAATAATCAAAATTGGACTTTTGAAAGTTCAAGGACTAAAATAGTATTATCATGATAGTTCAGGGACCAAAATAATATTTTACCTTTATAATTAACAAAAAAAAATTAAAAAAGTTTAATTAGAAATTACAATTATATAAATATAAAACTCAATAAAAAAAAATTGAAAAACAAAACATTAAATAGAAAGCATATAAGTAATCAACATATAAATAATCAAAGAAAAACATTAAATGAATAAAAGTATTTAAAGAGTAAATGAAAAAAATTGTATAAAGAAAAAAGAAAAATATTAAATGTAAATAAATAAAATAAAATAACTAAAGGTAAAAAAGATAATTTAACCAGAAAAGAAGGATCACAGGCCAACTTATTCCTTGCGTGCCGTTTTGTTTTTTCCAAATGGGTCAAACGAAAATTAATTACTCTTCCTTTCCCTTCCTTACACAAACCTCTTCCCCAAAAATGTCCTTAGAAGAATGGGTTTATCATCTTCGAATTATGAGGGTTTGAACTCTAAAAAATAAACGTCGTCTAATTTGCTTTTTAAAATGTAATCTATTAAAACATTAAAAATTAAAATTAAAAAATTAAAAAAATAAAAATAAAAACTACTTATACAAATTTCCAAAATTGTGGGGGTAATGCAAAGAAATTTTTAATTTGAAAGATGAATAATTTAATTTATTATGTTATAATTCAATAATTATAAAAATTTGGTAATTAGAATAGAAATTATAAATATTGAAACTTAAAGAATAAAAAATATATATTATTTCAATTTTTTGTACTATATTTTGTTGTCATATTGACAAAAAGATATTTTGCTTGAACCAATAAATTTGAATTTGCAACCATGAATAATTTAAATTTATGATTTTTTATTTAATTCAATAATTATCAACTTAAAAATTGAATTAGAAATTAAAATTTTAATTATAATAATCAAAATAAAAAGAAATATAAAAAATTATTATTTCAATTTAAATTTTGATAAACTTATAAATTTTTTAACTTTTTTAAAAGTTTAAAAATATTATTAGAACATTTCTCATGGTAATTTTTTTATCTCTTAAACCTATTTTAACTTAGTTCTTTTGTATCAAATTCAAATAGTTAAATATGTTGACTTATAAAGAAAAATCAAATAAATTGTATAAGGAAACATGCACTAAAATGAAAGTGAGATTTTAACAATTATTTTTAGAAATTTTGTAACAGCTATTTTTACAACCATAATTATAGTTCTTTTGAAGTTTCGTGTAGCTAAATAATGAAAATAGTAAATTTGCACACTCAGTCACGACTTATTGACTTGAGAAATTGGGATGGTGAGTCGTTGTGATCTCTACTTCGCATGAAATATAAATTAAACAATATAAGAATCGCCCACCATAAAACTTATTCAAATTCAACGTAATATTAATTTGGTCAAAATTTTCGAATAAATTTTGTTTTTTTCTAGTTTGTCAGTTCTTTTCATTTTGTTTTTTTTTTTTTTTTTTTGAGTACAAGTTGGAAGAAGAGGAATTACAAATATCGATGGGCGTGGAGTGAATTGGATTAACACCAAACTAGATAATTCGTCAGTTCTTTTCCTCTGTCTTGTTGCTTTCAATAGAACAAATAAAAACTCTATTGCGTACATCTTTTTTGTTATATTTTTTTTTTTAGTAACTCTCTCTTTCTTGTTTTTTATTTTACTTGAAGTCTTGCCTTTTGTGCCCTTTTAGAAAACTAGGATTCTAATTTTCTACGAAGCATTTAAATGAGGAGTTAATTTGAAAAGTTATTTTGAGTAGCTAAAAATATAAAGTTGTAACCAAAAACTCAATTGAATACTGTTTTTTATAGAAGAATTAAAAATAATAACTGGTTTGGATATAGATTTGAAATCAATAGTTAAAAATGAATTATTTTAAATAGTTAGAAATAATTAATTAGAAATAAGTGGTTAAAAATAATGAGTTTGTTTGAGTAGTTAGAAATAAATTTATGTTTTTATAGTAAAAATGATGAGCTATTTTGAATAGTTAGAATAAAGTTATTAGTAAGTAGTCATTTTTAAATTCTCTATAAATTCAACAAACAAACATCCCTATGGAGCTGTTTGAATCACGAACAGTGTCATTTTCTTCTCCGACCTTACTTCTCTAATGGCGTTCGAAAAGGCCCCTATCTAAGATCCACTTTGCTCGTGTTTCACATGTTCATCCAATTCATGAAATCGTAATTTTCGGCATGGCTCTTTTTTTTCTGATGGCCTTGACTTGTCAATTGTATCATTTTCTTTTGAAAATTATGCAAATTACATCTAATATGCAAAGAATATTTAACTCAATAGATAATCTTTTTTTACCTTACAAGAGATGATGGATTTAATCACCCAAGTGTGCAATAATAATAATAATAATAAACATTCAAGACATTCTAACCTCATACAAGTTTGAATTTCTTCTCTTAAAATCAAGTAGTCAAAAATAACTCCATGCTTAAATCTCAAAGATAATGAATTCGCTAAACCATACAAATAGGGCTACCAATGCAGAGAGAGAGAGGTCCAAAACGTTAAGGTAGAATATGTTCAAACAAAAAGGAGGCTACATCATACAAATCTTTCTAGAGTTTTTGAATGACCAATGCCATCGATCTTCACCCGTATAAACATCATACAAAGCCTTAGTATCCATAATTCGTACCATACACAGAGCCATAGCCAGCAGCAGCAGCATGATTTGCATGGCCCGGGTTTGCAGGGGGAGACGCGTAGACTGAACCATGAGCGGCATATGAGTTGTTGTAGCCTTGCTCTGTCGAACCCCCACTAGCTTGGGTCTGGACTTGAGCTCCAGCATTGGCCATAAAATTCTGCAACCAATTAAATAAGGATGATGCTTTAAAGGTCATAACAGATGGAACGATAGAGCAGTAATGTTGCCTTCAAATTAATATTGGTCAGGTCTAAAAATGGCAAAAGGTTGACATCATATCTAAAGATGCAAAATCAAAAACAGCCAAAGAATAAAGAATTGCCTGAATAAGCTGCTGGGCTGCCTGAACTTGAGAAGCAGTTCCACTCATTTCTACCGTCATTTCCCCAGGGACTCCCCTCGTTTCTTGGATAGTAACAGTTGACCCACTAGCCCGACGAATGTAGCTTATACTCGCACCGGCAGTTCCAATCACAGCGTCTGCAAATGATAATGGAATCTGCATTTGTTGAGTAGTTGTCTGCAAGTACAACAAAAACCATTCTGAATATATCTTAGAATATTCACCAATATGGAATTCTGAGAAACAATGACATTAGGCCAAATCGCAAGTTTTTTATGAACAAACGCTTCCAACCCAATGACCAACTCTCTTAACATGTTTCTTGTCTTAGCAATAAATAAAATGCGATAGAATTAGAAACAAGGAGGCAAATGTAACACAAGCACAGTAGCTTTCAAAAAACTTGATAGAATCTGCGAAGCAGTTCCACACATCAAATATAGGAGTTCAAAGGCTTGTCTAACCTGTGTGACAATTGAAGGCACTGACTGTGCATTCGATGATGGATGAACACCCATAGGAACTTCCCTTCCATAAGCAGAAATTCCATGATGGGGTTGCTTATCCATAACCGATGGCATATCAGCAGGTGGATAATAATTGTCAAATTGACGAGGTGGTGGTGGCATGTACGGAGGAGGATTCGGTCCAAACCCA
This sequence comes from Sechiopsis laciniata, assembly GCA_037833695.1. Taxonomy (NCBI): domain Eukaryota; kingdom Viridiplantae; phylum Streptophyta; class Magnoliopsida; order Cucurbitales; family Cucurbitaceae; genus Sechiopsis; species Sechiopsis laciniata. Next base: position 11,707,361 of record JBBMKA010000020.1, on the reverse strand, counting down.
GGACCACCCCCCATGTTTGGTGGAATTCCTTGAGGCGGGCCCCAAGATTGGTGCGGTGGTGGCGGCATGTGCTCCATCTGTGGATTTGACATCTGCATCTGATTTTTGGGAGGGCGCAAGGGTTGGATGAGAGAATAGGAATATAATATAGTTAAGGCTTCAATACTTATAAAACTGGAAGTGCTTGAAACTGAAAGTTCTTTAGGAAATTATACTCACATTCATTTCAAAAACTTGGATAATACTACGGTCAACCAGAAACTTTCTAAGATGAGAAGCAATGAGTTCCAATGCTTTGTGCACACCGGCTGGATCACCTAGTACTTCAACAACTCTGTCATCTTGAAGGGCGAAAACAGGTAAATCTTCTGCAACAAATTTCCGGATAACAAGAATAAGGATGCTTTCAAAGGGGAAAACTAAAATGGAGTATATAAATATCAACTCAGAAACCAATAAAGTACATAGAAAATAAACGTGTTTCAAATGGTATGTAGAGAAATCCACCTGATCCAAGAACTCTAACTACACAATTTGACTCTTCCTGAATTGATTTAACAGTCCCTCCCTGCTTCCCAATTAAACTTCCTGCTTGTGAAGCTGCCACCAGCAGTCTCGTTGAGACTTTACCTCCCATGTTAGGAGCGTTATCACCCTCCAAACCGTCAACTATACGCTTATGAACCCTTAAAAGTCCATCCATTGCAGGAGGAAAAGCAGAATCGGGTTCCTCCTTTGCAGACACCATTACCTATAAAATAAAGCATACCATCTTGTGAGAACTACAAATTTTCACACATGTTGTCCAACTACCACAAGGAAAAATATCAAATTGGTATAAAGTACTAGAATCTGAGATTCCCTGTTCTATAGTGACATTTGACAAAATTGCTCATATAACAAAAAAAAGCTAAAACAATTCGTCAAATGTCAGAGCCAGCAAGTGAGCTTCACGACAGGGAAAACACATGGAAAGCCCAACCAATGAAAAGACATGATTAGTTTATAACATCTATAAGAAAATAACCTTTCTGAGAAAGATATAAACAGTAGCAGATCAGTTTATTTGCACTTGCACAAAATTCCATCTGTATTAAATCCTAAATGCACAGATGGATTGAGTTCGGCATGTAATCGTAAAACAAATGTAAATGACAGAAAAGCCCACTCATGGTCCCACGGTGTACAATAAAAAATTAAATTTATCTGCAAATGAGGACCATAACGATGCCACAAAATGTACACACACCACATAAACCACAATGGCCTTCAAAAAAATTTCATAATTTCTAATCAGGCCTCCCACTAAATGTCAAAACCCTTACTCATCAAACGAGCTATACATCATTGAATTTTGAGCAACTTGCAATTAAAATAATAATGTTGCCAAATCTATCAGGCAAAGCAAACAACTCAAAAACAGTTTCTCCCATTGAAACCTCAAAGATAAGGAAGCGAAAGCACTATATATCTGAAGAGGCAAAGACCAAAATGGTGGATGAATTAATACTATGCATCAGAGCCTGCAAATATATCCGAGGATAATAAATCAAAAGAACCATGCAACAAATGTCAAAATTCGTAAACCAATTTTGAACACGGTGGTTATTTACCAGCTTTCTATGTTTCAGAAAATTAGATAATAGAACTTCGTTTTCCTCATTCACGAACTGATGAGTTAAGGTTTCTACAGTATTTACTTCATATGTTGTAGGTTATAGACCCGAATATTGGCAAAGACACAATAGTAGCATAAGAAAGAAATACATCACTTCTATTTGATATTTATTGGCCAATATTAGGGTTTTGTTTTAAGTATTTCTTTAATCGTGTATGAACATTTATAGAATTACTAATGTTTTAACTCTTAATATTTATCATTACGTTTTTTTCATTTTTCATCATATTTATTTTCCCGTTGGAATCTTGACATCAATCTTCAGATCTGAAGTTACCAGAGATACTGCAGTGCTTCAATGTACAAAAGTTCCAGATGCCTAGTGTTTTCGGATCAACTTTTCAGAACTTTGTAATGTTGAATGTTGACCCCCACATCTGGATCTTTAGTTCTTGCCTTAAAATTTGCACACAACCTGCACAGATTCATTTTTGTTACTACAATCAAGGCAACTGTATCCATATTTCGGGATGACCTGGTTTAGTCTTACATTCCTTTTTGTTTTCTATATGGTGCCACTTTTACATGTTTGAAAGGTCGATCTTAGTTTCTGGACATTTTCTTTAGGCAGTATTAAAGCTGAAAGAGAATCATGTTTGATGTTGATCACCCATTATGGGGTTTAACAGCCTCTTGAAAGATGGAGCTCAATCATCCCCACAAGTGTTAGCAGATCCATTTTAAGTGTGTCAAGTGGTTTAATATAATCAAATGCCCGTCCCGTGACTTGGAAGAATTTTGTAGCATTATGCATTATCCGACTTTAAATTTATTTTAAACAACGATTTAGTGACTTTTATTACAAGTTCTATTCAAATTGTTAATGATAGTATTTTACTAACTTCGAATAGTCTGAAATTTTCCTAGGGATCTCCAGTGCTATATTTCCATCATTACACAGCCGTATAACTGATGTCACATGATTGAATATAACGAACCAAGAGTGCAATAGAGATTAAGAAATTGACTAAAAAATCAAGAATCACCCTAACTCAGAAGCTCAAGCAGATTTGACTAACCAAGTGATGCAATGCCCAATATTTCCCTACCTTGAACTAAGGTGTTATAAATATTGATTACGAAAAATTAAGAAAACCTAAGACAATAATTTCTAAAGAAGCGTCAATATCCATTAGAATAGAAAATAAAAACCGGGTACATCATGTTAATTTGATATTAAATCATCTGCACCTTCCTAAATCCAAATAATTTACACCAAAACATTATGTCAATTACTAGAGAAAATCTTTTAGCTGAAGGGGGAAAACTTACAGCTCTTTCGGCTGTTCCTGGAGGACCATCAAGAATTTTAATCCGAGCTCTGGTTTCTTCAACTAATTTCTTGATAAACTCACCTTTTCGACCAATTATACTACCAACCTTTTGTGCAGGAACCAACATTCGAAAAACACTCTCTCCAGGCCATCCAGGCCACTTCTTCTCACCTACTACAGCCAGAGGATCCTCAATATGCACCTGTTTTGGCTCCGGTTCTAAGATTTCTGGTACGTGTTCATTCTCAAGCCCATGTAAGATTTCTGGCGCCTGTGTAATCTCCTGTTCCAGTGAATTGTCCTGTACCTGAGGATTCTCATATATCTGTGCATTCTCATCTACTTGATTATCTTCAACATGGGTATAGATCTGTTCTACGTCAGCCATGATCTGCAACAAACTATCATATTCAGTAAAAAATTAATTCAAAACAATCGTTCCCATTAGCATTAAAGTGGGATGTTTAAATTTTCAGGAACCAAGAAAATCAACATGCCTTAACTCCTATTAACAAGTGAAATTAGAAATAAAACATGCACATTCCTCAACCACCATCGTTTTCTAGTAGAGGATTACAATATCTATCGTAATCCATATTCGAAAAAGAAAACTCAACTCATTTTAAGTGAACTTGGCAATTGACAAGATTAAAAAAGAAATCACACCAGAAGATATAAAAATTAAAATATTCTAAGTGAACGATAAAAATCCAAGTAACCCGTAATCTCCAGGCTCATTCCCAACAAATTGAACCCTACCCCCACCGGAAAAGAAACCTATACAAACTAACGAAGAACGCAAAATCAAAACCACCATCGCTTACAAAAACGCAAGAAAATCAATAAACGAATGGAATAGATAACAAAGCAAGAGAACAAACAAACCCTAGATATATAACTCACAAACGAAACAAGTTTATTGCAATATACCTATTGAAGAATCGAGGATGAGAGAATGGATTAATTCGACCTTGAAAATCGAATGTGACCTTCTAGGGTTTTAGAGATTTGGAGAGGAAGAGAGCGAGAGAGAAGGATGCGTGCAAAGACAATGCGGTCTTATAAGCGTTTTTTTTTTCTTTTTCTTTCTTCTTTTTAGAGGCTTTTTCACGAAAAATTATTAAAAATAATAATATTAAATGTCAGCATTTAAAAGAAATTGTAAAAAGGCAAAAAAAAAAATTAGTCATGTTAAAATAACAAAAAAATCATATGTTTAGTAATTTCAATTCATGACATTAAAATCAATGGGTGATATTATTGAATCTTCGATGACATTGGATAAAATCAATCGTTGATCTTGATTGCAATCGATGACTTTGATTAAAACTGAAAGTTAATATTGATTGAAGTCAATCGGTGACAATCGATGACATCGATTGAATGAAGATAAAAGCTCGTCATTTCTTTATTTTGTCTTCAACTTCGTTTATTTGGTGACCGCTCATGGCTAATAACTTTCTCGACGAAACTTCAAGGAGCTATAACTTTTGATACAAAGGTTTGTTGATACAATTTTTTATTCATCTCCTCCTCTATTTCTTATGATATCTTACTTCACTTCAAACCATCAAATTTTGGCTTCTGTTTCGTGAAATTTCAAAACTGCTTTTGACTTATTTTTCATGTTACCTACAAGACTACAATAAGAAAAATATTACAAATACCAACAACACATCAAGTTGAGCAAATAAGACAAACACACTCAATCACCCTCGACCATGTCAACACATAAAGATCTCACACACAATAGTGTTGAACACAACTCTTATGTGGGAAACACCAACACCTTTTATTAAGACCACTAAATAAGAGATTACAAGACAAGTGTTTAGAACT
>JBBMKA010000020.1:11670467-11695414 GCA_037833695.1 Sechiopsis laciniata | reverse complement strand
TATATTTGTTCAATCTTCAATTGAATATTATTTTTTACCTTGTTTATCCTTTGAGAAAAACAATTAGTTTAATTGCAACTTCCTTCTATTTCATATTACTTTAACTTTAAAGTTAAATAAATGATGAAATAAGACATTTCCCCAGTTCAAAATAAATAAATAAATAAATAAGACAAAAATATGATTAAATAATGTTGAGTTGTGCTCGCTTTATCATGTAAAAGGAAATTAGTAAATAGCCCTCAAACATGACAGACAAATTTCATACAAGAAAAAAAAAAATCATTATAGCATGAAAGCGATTTTTTTTTTTTTTTTTGAAGATAAATTGGGAGAAAAGAACTAACAAACTCGATAAAGAGGGCACATTTACTCTCAACAAACCATGAAAGCTATCCAGCCAAATTACACTAATGACCAAGACCATGGCTAACCAACTATTATTCTTATTAATTTTTTTTTGAAAAAATAATCAATTTTCTTATTAAAACATGTTTCTCAAAAGGAAAGTATTGATTTTACTATATTCTAGTTTCGATTTTAATTTGAATATAAATTTAATGTAAAATGGATTCATTTATCCATGTACACCAATAAAAAAATCAAATAAAAGTGAAAAATAAGCTAAAAAATATATGTTAAAATTAAAAAGAGAATATTATTGCTTTCAAATAAATGAATGTCAAATATCAATTTTATAAGTTCGAACTCGTGACCATGTTATTGAATAGTAAAACTAACCAGCCACCATTTCTTTTAATATAAATATCTATATAAATATTAAAAAAAAAGTGATTATAATTAGTTAATAATTATACGTTTTTTTTTTTGTTGACAAAATGTTTTTATTTTTAATCCACAAAATTCAAAATAAGATTCTCATTTCAGGACTGGGACCCATTTTCGAAAAATTTTGGGTATATCCACTAATCCTAGGCAGTGAGTTAAGCTAAGAATAAAAATAGAACCACATTTTTAGATCAGATTGAATTGCATTAATTAATTGTGATTGAAGCCTTTGAAAATGAGAGATTACTAAAAACAAACAATTACTAAAAACAAATCGATAAAAGTTTAAGACCTTTCCTTGTCTGATTAGCCCAACTGAAAGCAACTAACCTTATTCACAATTCTCAATCCAATCCATCTATTTTATTTGTAATCATTTTTTTTGTAAAAAAAAAAAAAAAATTTAGTATTTTTAATACAATAATTCATAATTCAATATAATGATAAATATCATTTTGAAATTTACTTCATTTCATTTAATATTTAAATAAAATTTAAAATTTAATACATTTTCTTTAATAAAACTACTAAATAATAAAATCAATATTACGAATATATAGTTACAACAAATTTTAAATATATATTGTCAAAAAAATCAAATGCAAAATAGTTACAAATATTATTTAAATACATGGCATAAAAATATGTTAATTGTTTTGAAATTTATTTAGTTTTATTTATTAGTTAAATGAAAATTTAATTTTAGAAATAAATTAGAAATGCATAAATATTCTTTTATCAATATTTTTTTTTTAGAAATTCATTACTTTTATTATTTTAATAAAAACTCTAAATTGAGTGCAATCTGATTGTTAAAATTACCAAATAAAAGAAAGAAGTCAAGTATTCAAATTAATTCAAGAAGTATTATAGTTAAATAAAACTTATTTAATTTAGAAAAAACCTAAGATAGATATGCATTTAAAAGAAATAGATACTAATAAATAATATATAATAAGTGTAGAAAAATAAGTTGAGATGATAGAGTTGGTAAGAAAATTATAATTTAATTTAAGATAATCTAAGAGAGAGTCAGTTTAATTTTGACAATTTATTTTGGAATAGATCTTTTGATTAAATATATATAATTAATAAACAAAGATTTTAATTGAATATAAATGTAATTGGTAAAATAAAATAAGTTTTTCTAACTAGTTTAATTATTTAATAATGATATTTATTTCTCAAACGATACAATAAAAACTTAATCATTTAGTTATTTAGTAATCAAAAGATCATGGTAAATATTGTTTTAAGGATATAATATATCTAAATAAAATATAATAAATATTACATTTTAAAAGAAGATACACCTAATTAATAATAAATAAATATAATTAAATAAGTTAAATAAATGAGTTTCCAGTGTGTGAACTCCACTTCGAAATAGGTAGCTTTAACAGTGGGCCAAAGACCAAGATGGAAAGACTTCCTTCTCACCGAAAGGATTAGTGGCCTAATGGTTTCATTGTTTGAAGGTAATCTAGTTCAGCACCAGGATCACAAGCTCAATTTTCAAAATTGATATTTTGTGTGCTATTTATATATGGTTTGTTGGTTCCCCAATTTGTACTTACAAAAAAAAGACTTCTTTTCATTTCTTGGATGCTCAAACATGCCTTAAAGGTTGATACTTTAAAATTTATAAATTTTTTATTTTTATTTTTTAGATTACAACAATTTGAGGGTGTGAGATTCAATTCTATGACCTCTTAGTTATTGAATGTACATTAGTGTCGTTAAGATACTGCTGTTATTGGCTAAATTATTGATCTAAGTCAATATTATTTTGAACAAAAAGTCGCAAAATATATATAAAATGACATTGAAGTTGAAAACTCAAGCATACTAATTTGGATCTTTAAAATAGATTATTCATTTAATTAGTTATTTTTCCATGAGAAACATTCATTAATTTTTTTAATTATATAGATAACCATTAATAATCTTTATTTACTATATTTATTTCTAAAAAAATATCTATTTGAAGACAAAATTTTAAAACATTAACGTACATATATAATTTCAATATATTCAATCATCTAAATTACTAACCATACAATTTTATTTAAATGATAAGATAGGTTATGAAAATGGATCATTCTGTATTATCATTATATTACGAAAAATTTCATCCACACCCTCCATGAAATACAAAAAAAAAAAAAAAAAAAAAAATCTCTTGTCATTCTTGTCTTAATCATATTACACTAGTAATTTAGACCTTATAACATATCACGTTTTAAACGTATCTCGAGGATTATCAAACTTTTCCAGTGGAACTAAAAAAGAAAAGAAAAACAAAAATCTTATCAAGTGGCCCCCAAAGAAAAAATTGAAATATTTAATTCATAAATTTTGAAATTTATTTCAATTTAATTTATCAACTTTTAAAAACTTTAGTCAATAAACCATACAGTTTGTTTTATTCTTAATTTTAGTCTTTGTATTCTTAAAAAAAATTTAAATTGATCTCTATGTTAATTTTAAAATTGATACAAATTGAAATGGGTTCAATTCTATTAATAATTTTAATATAATTGAGATAAATGTAATGAAAGATGATAATACTTTTGAAAGAAAAATAAACAAAATTTTCTCCTAAAGATCAATTCTAGCTTTTATGAAATTTTAGAGATCAAAACAAAATAAATTTTAAAGTTTAGATATTAAAATTTAAATTAAAATAGAACAACCAATTGAACTTTTAAAGTTTAGGAATGAAAAATATACCAAATATTGAAGATGAATACCAAAATATTATTTTAACAGTATATAAGTTTTTTTTTGTACCGAAAAAGAAACCGTGTATAAGTTTTTGTCTTTTTGTGGCTTTTTGCCTCCACTAAAATTTCAGACTGTATCTTTATAACCCGACGCCGTCAGGCATAATAAACACAATGCAGCACCCAATTAAAATTCATAAAAAAAAAAGGGTTAAAAGTTAAACTTGAATCTATAATCTACCAAAAAAAAAATTAAAACTTGAATCTATAAATAGCTCATCCAATCCAACAGGAAAACACCGACAAAAAAGATTTTCAATCCAACAGCAAAACACCGATAAAAAAAAAGCTTTATTTTTTGTTGTTGGGGTTTATTTTCTTTTCCGATAATTACGCTAACGAAAAGGAAAACCGCTAAACATTGATTTGTAAAAAGTAAGAAAAAGAAAAAGGCGAACAAGAAAACCCATTTTCAATATTTTGGTTTCTTATTTGCTTTTTTCTCCGATCGTCAAGGGGGGCTGATTTTTGAAGGTTCCTTCTTCTTTTTATCTGTTTTTCATGGCTTTTACTTGAATTTTTAAATGGTGGATTTGGATTCCTTTGTTTTCCTTTTCATCTTCTTTCTTGTAATGGGCTCTGTTATTCCTGATGCTCTGTTTCTGTCTCTACTTCTGTTTTTTTTTTTTTTTTTTTGATATCTTGTGTTGTTTTTTAAGCTTTGGGGAAATTGGATTTTTCTAGTTTTTTGTTCTTTCCAATCTTTGCATGTGTTTGTGAGAATTGGGACTCTATATTAGCCCTTTTGATTTTGTGGCTCAATTCAAAATTTTGAATTTTCCCTCTCCATTTTGGGCTTATATTTGTTATTTTCTTCCTAATTTTGTACATGGTATTTTGAGGATTTCCTGAGTTGGGAAATTAACTGCTCTCTTTATAATCTGTTTGGTTGTTGTCAAGAGACTTTTTGTTTCTTTTTAACCAAAGGTTTATCATGCTGAGTTTAGATATGTAATTTTGTGTATATGATTGTTTATTGGAAACAGATACCATTTTCTTTGGGGGATTTGATTGTGATGTTGTTGGTTTATTTGGTGCCAGGGTCATGGGTAGGGAAATTTCTGGTGTGGAGGAGAAAACAGATACTGTTTCTCATGATGAAGTCCATGTTTCCTCGGAGGAGTTCGAGGAGAAGGAATCCAGCGAGTCGAATTCATTCGACGAAAATCATCAAGAAACGCAGCACGACGTATTAGCCTTCAAAAGCACCAACCTCGACGCTAGTGTGCCTGCGCCTATACCTGCTCTCGAGCCCGAGCCAGTGCCCGTGATTGTGCTTGAGGAGAAGAAAGAGAAGAGGACAGTAGCACAGAAAATAAGTGACTTTAATAAGTCTAACTCACCTGGGACTATAGCTGTTGCTCCGAAAGTTATTAGGGTGAATCACAAGATTCAGCAACCAACTGCCCGGGCACCGGAAAAAGCAGCAATGTACTCACAAACCATCGAGACTGAGCCTGCTCCAACTCCAACCGCAGTCGTTGATACTTCACCGATTACTATCGCATTGGAATCAAAGTCTCCCAGCCCAAACAAGAGTTCGTTCGTGAGTACAACTCTTAGAAGCATCAATAGAACTGCATTTTACTAAATATATAAAGAAGGGCGCGAACTTTTTGTACGCTGTATACCACCTTTTTTGAAACTTTATACCAATTCATGAGCGATAGCGGAAGCCAAGCCATATAACGGGGAAGGGACGAAAGCCCAATGTTTTGAAAACAGAACACACGATTTACGTAAAGAAAAACCAAAGAAAAACCGTAAAGAAAACGTGAGACGAGCACACAGATTTACGTGGTTCACTAACGATGTGTTAGCTACGTCGACTGGCAGTGGCCCTCGACTAAGTAATCGTGGGGCATCACAAAGTTCAAGGCATATCTCAATACCCAACAAAAGCCTTAAACTACTAGAAGAAAAGCTTATATGCATTATGCAGTAGGAAAAGTAACATAACTTTGCCCTTTTATTCAATTCATGTTTTTGTTGTCAATAGTTTCAGCTGGAAGTAAGAAGACTAAGTGTCATTAGGGTCAGTTACAAGTTTCAACCTTAACTTCGATTTACTTCGAGTCTATGTGATTTAGGGTCAGTTACAAATATTACTATGTGCATTTTTGTTTTCTCTAATTCTAAAAATGGCTGATGTTCATAAGGAAAATATATACTAGCTGTACAATTTTCACAAGGTGAAGAATAACCTATCCTCCTTAGACCTTTTCTTTCTGTAAGAAAATGGAAAAGAAGATAGTAAAAATTCTGATTTCTTCATGTTTTTCTTGTCTGCAGTTGAATTCGCCTCAATCGTCATGGGAATCTTCACAGAGCGAGCTTAAGAATCATCACGAAGAAGAACACTGGTCTATTGCCCACTCGTATCCTCTTTTTCACAACTATCTCACAGGCTAAAGTTTTTTTGTTTTGTTATGTAAATGTTTGATTCATTCATATCATCAGATCTTGTTATCCTTAGCCAATTCATAGTACCATTGCGTCTATTCGACAACTCAAATCTAAAGTTACTATCGGACTGGCTCCCACATTTCGATCGGCCAAACGTGCTGATAAACGGAAGGAGGTACATCTGTTGTGTGATGCAGACATTGCCTCTATTCAATCTATGATTTTCTGTTTACTTATGAAATGATTTTCTCTGTTAAGTTCTATGATAAGTTGGAGGAGAAACACAAAGCTATGGAGGCAGAGAGAATCGAATATGAAGCGAGAATTAAGGTATTTCCCAACGACCATCTTGTTTATGTATTGTTTCTTTGTTTTTCCTGGCATATCTTAATCTTTTGCACTTAGTATTCACAAGATTTTCATGTAATAATCGAACAATCGTGTTAGTTTCGTCTTTGATTTACTGCATTATAATGCTTTTAGGAAGAGCAAGAAGCAGCAATCAAGCAGCTTAGGAAGGGATTAGTGGTCAAAGCAAATCCGGTGCCCAGTTTCTACTATGAAGGACCACCACCTAAGGTTGAACTCAAAAAGGTCAGGCATCGAAACTCGATACCGATATATCGTTGTTGTCTTAGGATATGCCTACGGGTCGAGTAGTTTCGAGTACTAGAAAAATGAGTATGTTTCTGGGGCATGTATGGATTTCCATGCTTGCAAATGCTTTCTGTACTCTATGATGGTAAAATTCTAACTAGTCTCATATCAGTTGCCATTAACTCGGGCGAAGTCTCCAAATCTAACTCGAAGGAAAAGCTGCGGCGATGCAATGATGAACTTAGGCCTAGAGGAAAAGGGAAAAGTATGCCCACGAGCACAGCGGCATAGCTACGGTAGTCGCAGAGCAGAAACGGCGAACGGTGTAGCCCTCAAATGTAAATCACAAGGCAATGGGCATTGTCACAACCATGAACCTTTAAAGAATAGAAAAACGAGAAGCGGTATAGAGACGAGAAAAATGACTCATGCAACGACCGATCCACTCGAAAGTAATGTAGATACCCCCATTCAATCATGAACATCTACTTTTTCCTAATGCGAGCTAAAGGAGGTGGGGGGCACAGAATGAGGAAGATAGAAAGAAAAGCCTTCATCTTTGAGTTGCTAGTTGTTTCTTACATAAAAGGAAATAGCTTGTTTCTTTTTTACATCTAAGGACTTGACTCAGTATATGAAATGTATATGTTTATGAAATGAACTGTATATGTTTTTTTTTTCCCCATTTTTTGTCTTCTGAAAAACTGTAATGATTTGATGTTCAGGACTATTTTGTGTACACATGTTGTGAGAATTTTGTGAACAATCATTGATATAATTTTCAAATTAATTGATTTACTTCAGTGACTGAAGTTTTTCTTATGGGTAATCATCCTCTTGAAAATCATATACTTTGTTTTGAGTTTCATAAGATGATAATGAACTATAAAATGTGTGATAATTGCTCATGTTCATTTTTTAGTTTACAACCAGGGGAATTGATGATTTCATAAGTCTATACTCTATATCATCTAAGCTATATTTTTGTTGCTGATCAATGTTCACTGGTTTTAGACTACTAGCCAATTTATTTTTAAAATTTGAAATTCCACTAATTCTAATCGCTCTCTACTATTAAATTTGTAACTAACATCTTATGCTACACTTTGATTCTAATCACTAACGATCATGTGATGAGACATTTGATCTAAAGCATGTTGGACTTCATCATAACAAATTTGATTACGTCTGGAACTTTTACTTTGCATTTTTTTAAAAAAAATTAAACTTTTACTTTACATTTTTTTGTCATTAATTCATAAATTTAATATTTGAAGCTACAAAATATCTATTTTTATTTTGTATTTTCAAATTTTTTTCTGTTTTGGTTGTTGCAGTTTTATTTCATCCAATATCCACTTATAAAGGAAAAGTAAGTGTATGTTCCAACTTAATTTTACAAATTAACCATTAATTCATTTTGTCAAAGTTCAACCCCAAAAAAAAAGCTTTAATGTGATCTTATTTGAAATATGTATATGTATATATATGAGATTATTTGTTTTTTTTTATTAAATAAAACTCAAGATTATTTTATAATTTATGCATTGAATTCAAATGAAGAGTATTATTTTTAACCAATATTCTCATTCCATCCATTTAAAAAAAAAAAAAAATCTTAAGGTTAAGATCAACAATTTATCTATTTTTAATATGTTAAATTGATGAAATTGAAAATTAAGTTTAAAAAATGATACAATCGAGTAAGTTTTAGGACAAAATAGTAAAATCAAAATGATACAATCCGGAAAGTTTTAGGACAAAAAAATTTCCCGACAAAATATTAGATGAAAAATATTGTAAAATATATTGCATACGAAGAGTACAAAAGAAAAAAGAATTTTCATGCATAATAAAGAAAAAAAAATTGAATACAAATTTTTTAGAAAAAATACTATGAACAACCAAATATTGGGATAAACTTAATAAAAAGACGAAAAAAATTATGCGTTTGATGGCTTTATCGATACTACAAATAATTTTTTTTAATTAATAGGACAGACAACCTCCAACGAGTGCAAGAAATGAAAGACAACTTAATTTTGGCATGAATGAAATATTTTTAAAATAGACTTAAAAATTGCTACCTATAACAAATTTCCAAAAAAAAAAAAAGAGTCATAAAATTCTCGGAGTTTTTTGGTTTTTTAATTTAGAAAAATAAAACGAAAAACTGAAATGAACTAAAATGGCGCGCAGAAGTTGGAAAGGGGTATTATTGAATCTTCCTGTTATCCACTCAAATTTTTGCTTCCAAAAATCATGTCTTCTTTCACCCATTCCATTTCATCTTCCCTAATTCTTCAACCCCTCAAAATCCCAAAACCTTCTTTCTCCATATTCCCCTCAAAACCCTACACAAAATTCACTCTGATTGTAGCATCTGATTCCCAACCTAACCCTAATTCCTCGCCCAAATCCACAAAACCCTCCTCCAAATTCCGAAGAAAATCATCCTATGGCACCTCTAGGAGGTCCATTCTGAAGAAATCTTTCACTCAGGAGCAAGTCACCTTCACTTCTGCGCTCTCCGATGACCCCGTCGTCGCCGTTATTGGCGGCGGCTTGGCAGGGATGATGTGTGCGCTCAGTCTGGAAAAAAGGGGCGTTCGCTCTACTGTCTTTGATACGGTTTGTTTTACTTCTTTCCTGTTTGAGTTTCTTCTCTAGTTCTGGTAGATTCTATAAGTGCATGTTGTATTTGTTTCATGGGTAAAAATATGCTTAAATTTCAAAAACCAAAAATAAAAAACCAAATAAATTTTTTTGGACTTAGTTGGATATACTAATTATTGTTTCCTAAGGCACTGTTTGATAACCATTTGATTTTTGTTTTTGGTTTTTGAAATTTAAGCTTACAACAACTACCTTACCATGGAAATCTACATCTTACCTATATTTGTAGAAATCAAACCAAAATTTGAAAACAAAAAAAAGTAGCTTCCAAAAGCTTGTTTTTGTTTTTGAAAGTTGGTTAGCATTCACATACTTTCTTAAGAAAAGATGGATACATTGTAGGAAATGTAGAATATATTGTAGGAAATTTGAGTAAGAATAGGCTTAAATTTCAAAAACCAAATGATTATCAAACGGGGCCTAACCATTTTGTTTTTAGTTTTTAGTTTTTGAAATTTAAGCCAACGACAACTATTTCACCTTATGTTTTTTCTTACTTCGATATCTACATCTTACATATATTTTTAAAAACCAAACCGAAACTTGGAAAAAAAAAGTAGCTTCTAAAAGCATTTAAATACTTTCTTTAGGAAAGATGGAACACATAATAGGAAATTTGAGTAAAAATAAGCTTAAATTTCAAAAACCTAAAATAAAAATTCAAATGGTTATCAAACGGGGCCTTCGATTTAGTATGTAACAACGTAGTCCTTGTAGTTTAAAATCAGTTCCTATAGTGATTTTTTTTTTTTGCATTTAATGGGGTTCCTAATACATGTAGAGAACGACAAATAATGACGCGCTAGATGGTTTTATAAGCTACAAAGACTACAGTTTTTGAACTATAGGTACTAAAACATTAATTTCTAGAGTTCAGGGACTAAATTGTTACCAACTATAGTTTAGGGACTATCGTTTGGGAACATCCGATAAATTTTTATTGATAACTAGAAATTTCTTGATCATTAGTTAAACAAACTCAAAGTGAGAGAGGTAAAATATCTCTAGAAGTTGGTCCAGCTATTGTCACTGAAACCGGATTAAAAAGGCTCATTAGTGCCTGATGAAGGGACTTGTGCAATCTTTTGAACTTCCCTTTCATGTTGGTTGAAGTTTATTTTTGATAAATTTAATTCATATGGGAGAGGAGAGGGCATTTCATTTTTGTTGCAGGGTATTCATGGATTGGGAGGAAGAATGGGGACCAGAAGTATTGGTCCTGAACCCCTAATCTTTGATCACGCAGCCCAGTTCTTTACAGTGACCGATGCTCAGTTTGCTCAGGTTGTCGATGGTTGGTTGGCTGAAGGTCTAGTTAAAGAGTGGAAGGGCACTGTTGGAGAGCTTGAATTGGGTGGTCAGTTTGTCCCAATGTCTTCTTCTTATCCAAAGTACATAGGCACGAATGGGATGCGGCCACTTGCAGACTCATTGCTGTCTCAGGTAATTGAACTTTGTATCTCTTTGGTTTAGTTTTCAGGATAGGAGCAATTTAGAAGAATGAACTACAAGAATTTGGAAGATCAGCTACTTCCTTGTTAACAGCAAAGATAAAGGTTACGTGGTTTGATAATAGTTGAATGACTGTAATGGAATCTACATGGACATAATATTCGATGCTTCTTATCACATGAGTGAATCTATCGATTAATTATTGATGACTACGTTTGTAATGAATTCTACTCTACAGTTTATCCCAGAAGAATAATTAGGGAACAGAATGCTGTTGTATCCAACAATTTTATGTTTAGCCTTTTGATCTCTTGCCTTTTATTTCTTCTGATTTTTCTACTATTTAACTGTTGTTGCTAGACTTCTCTGATTAATGTGATCCGCCCCTGCTGGATAAGTAAGCTGGAGCCATTTAATGGGATGTGGCACTTAAGTGAGAACGGAAAACCTCAAGGGCATTTCGATGCTATTGTTATTGCACATAATGGCAAGTAGATGGCCCTTTCTTTCCTTTTAGAGCATCAGACTCCAAATTCTGTTTCTTTTTTTTTATATTTGCTAGTTGGTCTGATTTTATGTGTTAGCATTGTCTACCAAAACACAAAATTTCTGATTGAGCGATTAACATTACCCTTCTGAAATCTTGATCAACATTTTCTTTTCTGTGTTTCTTATAATTTCTTATCAGAAATTTGTCTGTTAGAATGAAGATTCTAAAATTTTGGAATGCTAATGCTGGCAGGTAAATGCGCTAATCGCCTGCTTGCAACTTCTGGATTACCTTTGATAGCAAGACAAATGAAGGTGCAACTTTTGATGAAATTCTCTTGCTTGTTAGTTAGTTTTTTTTTTTGTTTTTTTTGAAAATCTGCTTATTAGTTTGTTGAAGAATCATTATTTACAAACTCCTTTCATTAACCCTGTCTATTCTGTGTTTTAGAGGTTAGATTTGAGTTCTATATGGGCCCTCCTTGCAGCATTTGAGGACCCTCTTCCTATCCCAGATGGCGCTGTAACATTTCCATTTGAAGGAGCTTTTGTAAAAGGGGTGGATTCCCTCTCATGGATGTCCAACAATAGCAAAAAATTTCAGAAAGATGGGCCTCACTGCTGGACCTTTCTGAGTACTGCTGCATATGGGAAACAGAACAAGGTTCCACAGGTTGGTTTTCACATACTATTAGGCTTGCCAACTCCAGCATATTATCTAAATCAACTCATTTTTTAGCTGATTTCTGTACTTTATTTCCTCATTTGCTTCTCTCTTTTTTCTTATATCCTTTGAGTGTCTTGGTCAGTTTGTGCGCATCTCGACTATTCTCACTAGACATATCCCATCCTACAACATTTGAATGCCAAGAAAACCCGTAGGAAATTAATTCCTAGGTATGTAAGCACTATGGATTGAACCCACAACCATATTGCTTCATAGAGTCCTTTATTGGATATCTTCTTTTTCTATCTAACTATTTCTTCGAAATGACTAAGGTTTTGTTGACTAGTATTGGACCCGTTTCATAACCATTTGATTTTTGAAAAGTATGCTTAAATTCTTCACATTTGTTTATAATAGTTCCATCTTTCTTAAGGAAACATTTAAGTTCTTAAAAAAAAAAGAAAAGAAAAAAAAAACTGTTTTTTTCAAAACTTGGCTTGGATTGTGGAAGTAGTTTTTGTAAGTTTATTTGTAAAATTTTAAATAGTTATCAAACGGGTCATAATAATTAAAATTGGTTTTAGTAAACATGTTAACAATGGATATTTGAGTGGCTTTACATAATAAAGTAAGAAAAGCCATCCACCTTATGTACATGCAGCTAGGTCCATCATCATGAACTGTTTCTTTCCATTTTCATCAACTGTTTTTTTCTTAAGTATCCGAAAGACTCTAATAATATTGCCACTATTGTAGTCATCTATGGGTTGGTATTTGGGGGTTCCAGATTTGAGCCTGGAGGAGATTGAAGCAGTCTTTCATTGAAAATGCATTCTTATATAGGAAGAGAAAGAGTTCCTTTAATTCCATTCTTGAATATTCAACTCGTTTCAAAAAGATTTTCAATTGGTAAGATTTTGAGCTTCCACTAAATGAAAGAGTGTTCTATCAAAACAAATATACTATTGATGCAAGAAATGAAGGGAATGACATTTTTTTTTTGCCATTTTTTGATGATTTATTCCCATCCTTGTGCCCATGTTGAAGCAATTTACCTCCCGGTGCCTGGCCTTGGGACGGACGTGGTTACCCTTATTTCAAAAAAAAATTGTTTTGTTCAACTACTGATTGATATCAACTATTATGTTCTGTTAGGAGAATATCCCAACTTCTACTGCTGAAAGGGTAAAGAAAAATATGCTTGAGGGTGTTGAAGCTGCCCTTGGATTGTCCAAAGAATCATTACCGAAGCCCTTTTACACCCGAGCTCAATTATGGTAATTGGTTAAAGCATAACTGACATAACCGTCGTTTTTTATATTATATTTCAACATGTGGGGGGTGAGGATTCATACGTATGATATTTTGGTCTTAGTTAAAATGTCTTTATCTAGTGGAGTTATGCTTAGATTGGCACATGTGAACCATCTTGATCGTTTGAAAAATGGTTAATAGCTAAGATAGGGTTATAACTTTGCATATTCTTAATGAACGTGCCAAATTTCAGATCCTTAATGTAATTGATATTCTTGAAGTTTCATTAAAGCAAGCAGCATATCCTCCAAATAAATGACCCTTTCTTTTACTTTCTTAAGCTGAAACTAATAGGTGAACTCTGAACACAAGAATGAACCAAAGATTCAATATAGGATCCCTTGTTCTTCAGAAAATCACTAAAATCAAAAGCAGAAGTGGATGGATTACAGTATGTTTATACTCTTAATATCCTTATCAACTTCTGAACATTTTCTTTGAAGGGGTGCAGCACTTCCTACAAATACACCTGGTATTCCATGCATCTTTGACCCTCATGGAAGAGCTGGTATCTGTGGTGATTGGCTTTTAGGTTCAAATATAGAATCAGCAGCCTTAAGTGGGATGGCTCTTGGCAATCATGTAAGCATGTCAATTTTTCTTTATCAAGATTGTTTCTAGTTTTTCCATGACAAGCATTATGCATACTAGGAAATCTTCCCAACGATGTCCGGGTATTCTTCGGATACTCATTAGTTGAAAGGGCAGGCTCATATCGTGCATATGTTAATAACTGCAATGAGAATCAGATTTCCTCGGTTAACTGTGCATTATATATTACCGAATACCGAAAATGGGATGTCATTGCAGATTGCAGATTACTTCCGAAGTGGCAGTGAACGTTTTGAAGAATTTGCTGTTGGTTTGGATAAAGAGTTTCGGTCCATTGAAGGACATGATATTGGACAATTTCCAGGTTTGGGAACTGAAAAGCAGGAAGAAAGTACAGTTGCATTTCAGCTTATTACTTGAAGTTGTCCTTGCTAGACTCACGAAACAAAAATCATAATTCTGGTACGTAAAATTTTTAAAAGTCGCTTTGCAATTTGAACAAGGAAGTACGTGCTTTCGTTTCTTCCGTAATTAGATTGGTTAAGTCATTCAAATGATAAAACCTTGTGAAATGACCTTGAATGAGGATGAACCTGAAATTCTTACACAAATTTGCTCTAATTAATGCTCGGGACGTCAATTTTTTCTTTTGACTAGGGTGTTGATGATGGTTATTGCAGGAAGATGGAGATGGATGCGTTATCTATGTCTATATTTTGAAGAAACTCGAAATAGGCAAACACAGAGCCGAGGTCTCACCCAACTTCCTCGATAGAACCTATAGCAAGGACTTATCTCTGTGATCCATCACAAGAAAAGCATTAGTATGTCTTTCTTTTCAAGAACTCCTGAGTTTTGAAGTACAAAATATGGAAATAGATAATGATAGGGTATATATACTTCCAAACTTCAAAGATCATTATGATATAGGATGACATCTCACTTTTATCTTCTAACTTTCATAATCATTTTATTTTGATCTCTAAACTTTTAATCAATATTGTTTAGTAACTTATAAAATAAAAGATATATAGTCTATATTTTTATTCTTAGGTTGTTAGATTGTCCCAAGATTTTATGCAAATGTTGTTAAATTGAAACCCCCCCATGTTTGATCCATGAAGCTGTAACCTTGCCTTTTTATCTTCATATTTATGTGCCACAGTTTGAAGATTATCAGCTATTGTGTCCAGCCTCTGTTTGAACTTTGAAGCTCATGAAGATGGAGTTACTTTGCCTGTTCTGCTCCCTCTCATTGGATATTTCACTTGTGGGCTTTTATTATTCCTAAAGGCAATCATTACATTTACATAATTTTCATTTCACCTGTTGATTTTGGTAGAGATATGGAATGTACTCTCTCAACTATAAAAGTAAAAGTGAGTTTCATTCTGTTTCAATTTTGCTTTTGATTTTGAATTTCAATCATCAAAGCCAAAACATCTCATATTCTTTATATATATATATATATATATATATATATATATATATATAAAAAGCAAGTTATTTGAATGTAGATTAATGGAAAGTTTGGGTTTTTTTAAATTTTATCAAGAAAATTCACCTTATGAAATAATTGTCATCTACTATTGAATTATTTATAAAATATAAAAAATCAATAAAATAAAATCAATTTCAAATACCATACAAAGCTACCTTTTTTTTTCTTAATTTGTGCAAACTCAGAATTTTACACAACAGGGTTGAACTACTAATTTGCGAGGAACCTAAATCTAAGTTCCCATAATTAAAATTTTTAAATATAGTGCTGTATAAAAGTGGATTGGAATTTAGCAAAAATCTCAACCGGTTACCAAATTTAATGTCGAACTAAAAAGAAATTATAATACCAGAGACTAAAATCTTATTTTTTAAAAATTTACTACATTTTAGGTTTTTTTTTTTTTTGTTTTGAGATGGAATTTTGTTACTATATTTTAGCTTTTGCCATGTACTTTCATTATTAAAAATAAATTCAGTGCGCCAATTAGCAAGCACACCAACCCTGATTACCAGGTCAAGATCTGCCAGCCATTTAGAAATAAATACTTCGATATAACAACCTCCTTTAAATCTCTTATAATTATTGATATTAATATGTTACAAATATTTTTAAATTAGCTTAGATTAATAAATATTTCACTATATTTTAACCCTAGATTCAACAAAAAGCAACTCTGCCTCTACGTGTAGAGATGTTTGGGACAGACCAAGGAATGATTTTTCCGTCTCTGTCTTTGAAAAAATCTCCATTTATTAAAGAAATAAAATATAGAAAAAAAATATTTCAAACCCCATTAAGGGCGAATCCCGGCCGGAAAATGAACATCCCTATCTACGTGTAGACTAATCGCGTGCAATGCGTATGGGCCATTTAGATTTCAAAACGACGTAACGGATTAGAGACGAAACAGAAACTCCGCCATTAAAGCAATTTACGAAGCTTTTCTACAAGCTGAACCCTAAAAGAAGATACAGATGGAAGGAAGAATAATTTGACAAACCCTTGAGAATTTATCTAACTGATTTTTAATAAAATGGTATATAACAACGATTTAGATCTCATGCCTGCCTAATTTACACATCGCTACCAAACCAAAGTAAGTAACAACAATCAAACCCTAGAATTCATTCAAAACCCTAACCGATTCATTTCTTGACTTTCCTCG
Source organism: Sechiopsis laciniata (assembly GCA_037833695.1). Taxonomy (NCBI): domain Eukaryota; kingdom Viridiplantae; phylum Streptophyta; class Magnoliopsida; order Cucurbitales; family Cucurbitaceae; genus Sechiopsis; species Sechiopsis laciniata. The sequence continues at coordinate 11,679,017 of JBBMKA010000020.1, read as the reverse complement.
CCGGCGACTTCACACTCTTCGGCTTCTCCGCCACTACCTTCTTCGTCTTCGCCGCCGCCGCCGCAATTTTCTTCCCCGGCGAAGTTCTCGACAATGTTTTCGCAACTTTAGCAGGCTTCGCAGCAGGTTTTGCCTTCGGAGCAACCTTCTTCACCTTCGCCGCCGCCTTCGGCTTGGCCACAGCGGCGGACTTTGGCTTCGCAACACTCTTAGGTTTCACCACCGCCTTCGCCTTAGGCTTCACAGCAGTTTTCGCCTTCGGTTTAGCGGCCGTGGCGTACTTTGGCTTAGCGCTAGACGGTTTCTTGGCCGCGACTGGCGCTGCTGCTGCAGCTTTCGCCTGAACCGAGCGCGCCGATGGAAGCTTGTAGGAGTTCTTCACCTTAACGATTTTATCAGCAGCGACTAGCTTCTTGAGATGAACGAGCAACAGCTTCCTGAAATTCGCCGGCAATTGCTTGTGCTTCTCTTCGCTGAACTTCGTAATGGCGTATTGACTCGATCCGGTCCTCTCCTTCAACGAAACGATCGCTTCGCTTATCATCTACAGAACAATTACAAAATTCGATCAGATCAAAACATTTAAACAGAGGAAACGAAAACAATCGATCGAAATAGAGATTAATTTCACAAACATGAAAGAAGGAAGGATGAGTCGCCGAAGATTTGGGTTTCCTCGCACCAGATGGTTTCTTAGCCTGCGAAGCTTTCTTCGTCTTCGCCGGAGCTACGGCTCCTCCGGCCACCGGCGCGGTGGAGGGGACAACTGGATCGGCGGCGAAAGCCATATTAGAACCGATTAATTGTGGAGAAGAAATAAGGGAAGAATTTTCAGAGAATATCGATGAGGAGAGTGACGGTTGATGCAAGTTATATAACAAAGTTGAAACATACTGATGCTATTTGATTGGTTGAGAGCTATTTGACGCGGATCGATATCTTCGTGAAATTTTGAATATGAGCCGTTAGATCTTGAATTTGTGGACGGTGGGTATTGAAAGTAGGAGTTAAGAATGGATATGTATGGGCAAGTTGATATTGGGAATGGGAGTTTAGATGTGTTTTTCACTTGTCTTTCTAAGATTATAACTTGCTCAGTATTTGATTAATTTTAGTCATCTAGGAATGTATTTGTAGCTTAGAATCTAAGCTTTCAAATGAATGTAATTTCAAGTTGTTTGGTATGTAATATCAAAAGCAATTTGTTATCGAATGGACGTTGGTTTAAATTAGGGTTTACTTAAACATAATTTTGTTTTCGGTTGATTTGAATCCAAAATTTTAGGTTTAGTATCAGATTTTTTGTTTCGCCCTCTTTGTCATTTTCTTATTAGTCGGAGCTGTCCGAAAAATATGAATTTTTATCAACTTTTGATATGAAAAATTGAACCAAAACTTTATCGAAGTGACACACCTTGCTAGTGGTATATTTAGTAACAATTCTTCAATGCCAAAAAAATGTAATTAGGATTGTTTTTTCTTTTTTTTTTTCCTTTAACACTTTTCCTAGAATTAATTTTTTTGCTTCATCAAAAAGAGATGTCAACCTACATTGAGTAAAAAATACTAGAATGCTATGTTTTACAAATCTAAATCACTGGTTAAATAGTAAAGAATATACGTTGGAGACTTCATTAAATTTGAATCAGTCCATGTTAGGTATTTTTATTTTATGACACTTACACTACAAGAAACACCATTTTTGCCAATGGAAGAATCCTTCAACATAAATGGAAAAATCCATCGGCGTAGGTTACGCTCATGGATAATCCTATGTCGGCACTTCCATCAGCAAAAGTCCGTCGTGGTAACCGTTGGAGTTTCTTTCGTCGGCTTAGAGCTTTATGCTGACAAAAATATCTTTCATCACTATAGAGCTCTACGCCGACAAATGGTTACTTCCGGCATAGATATCCATGTCGACGGACATTTTCCGTTGGCATAGATTTTTTTTTAAATTTATTACAAAAAATATAATAAATTATATTTAATATAAATCATGCATTCCATTCAACGAAGATATATGCTACAACAAACCAAAATATGTATCGTTCCAACATGCCAAAATCAAATACATATACGACCGATGTTCCAACTTCTTTGGATTTGCGTTCAACACATGAGCTGGACATCTCCAAATTCTAAAGTGGCGTAAAGTACACATACGCCTTTTCTACAACTCATAGGGTGTCTCCAAGACACTGTTAAAGGGAACAATGTTAAGTATGTGCAATGTAGTATCCAATGCGAATCCCCAAAATGAGCTTGGAAATTGAGCATAACTCATCATCGAATGAACCAATTTCAAAAGGAGTCTATTTCTTACTTTTGAAATACCAATTTGATGTGGGTTTCCATAAGTTGAGATTTGGGACGTTATTCCATGTTCTACCAAGTAGTTCTGGAACTGCAAGTCCATATACACTCACTTATGATCCGATTGCTATGTCTCAATCCTTTTACCTAACATGTTCTCAACTTCAGCTTTAAACTCCTTTAATTTTTCAAGAGTTTCATATTTATGTTGCATTATGTAAATATAACTATACCTTGAATAGTCGTCTGTAAAGGACACAAAGTATTTGAATCTTTTTATGCTTTAACATTCATCGAACTGCAAATGTCTGAATGTATAGGCTCTAAAGCTTCCTTGGCTCTACAACCTTTCACTGAAAATAGTCTTTTGGTCATTTTCCTCTCAATACAAGATTCACATACTGATAAACTGTACATCTCTAAGCCACTTAGAAAGCTACTTTTAAACAACCTTCCTATCCTGTTGAAATTTTTGTGACCCAATCTTAGATGTCATAGATATGTATTAGATTTATGCGAATTTTTTTGTCATTTTGTTCTACTATTAGCCGTTTAAAATCATTCCATATTCAGAAACGATTTAACGGGCCAAATGCTTTAGCATATACAAGTTATTTTCGTTAATTGCCGAACAAAGCTCCAAACTATTCTTAAAAATAGAAATTGTATTTCCATTAAACTTCAAATAATGAAATCAAGAAACATAAGCTAGGTCATTTTCTAAAATTAAATAGAACTTGTTGAACAATAGCTTCATGTTCCGACTACCACGGCTGAAACACCTTCACCAATACCAACCTTCAAGATAATTTGTCCAAGTTCAAGTTGCTCCCACGATTAGTGGCTCGTGAATAAAGTATCAAGGAATTGGAAGTTTTTTCCACTAAACAAGACTCAAGTACAAATAAATCATATTTATCTTCCTTGTCAGTCTTCTTCAGCTCTTTGTGCTCACGACAAATCATTTTCCAATGACCTACTTTTTTTACAACTAAAACATTTTCCCTTTGCAGTATTTACTCTTTTAGCCTTTAGATCAGTCCTTTTATTCTTGCTTCCACTGTTAAACTTTATCTTCTTATTTGGCCTAGTCATAGGCCCTAAGTTCTGACCTCCATGCTTAATCCTTGAGATAGTGTTTCCTCTCACTCGGACGAAGTAGACTATCTCATTGGTTCAAGTTTAATCTTTCAATTATACTCTTATATTGGTTGGATTGATTTTAATGTGAATTACCAATATCTTAATCCTAAAAACTAATGACATTATGAGCCTACTCAAAGTAACCTTACAACTTTCGGTCATTTAAACTCCTAGGTCGTATTCCCAGATACAAATGTTCTGTAAATCGTTAACTTTAATACGTCTATCCTTCGACAGAACCCTTTATTAGGCAAATTTCCTTTCCGGCCAATCGTTATTTAGTTACAATGATTTTTTATAAACTATTAACTAAAGATATTAAGTGAATTAGTGTTTAATTTAGAGATGTCCATTTTTCCCGCGGGGCCGGGTCCACGGGGCGGGGAACGGGGGGAAAAATTCCCCGTGGGCTAATCAAGGCCGGGGACGGGGAATGTATTCCCCTTCCCCGATTCCCCGATCCCCGCCCCGTTTACTTTTTTTTTTAATATTTGTTTTCTATATTTTACCCCTTTAATTTTCAAATAAAAATATATTTATTGATGAATTTATCTATTCATATGAATATTTTTCTTTAATAATTAACATTATAGTTGAAATTTATAGATATTTTCTAAGAAAATCTAATTATTTAAAAGTATTGTCCAAAAAAATATTTAAAAAATGTAAAAAAAAAAAAAAAAATCCCCGCGGGGAATTCGACCCCGCCAGAGAAAAAAAATGGGGATTTTTCGAGTGACAGGGATTAAATTAGGTGGCGGGGACGGGGGACGGGGACGGAGAAGCCATTCCCCGGTCTTGCCCCGCCCCGTGGACATCTCTAGTTTAATTCTATTAATATCAAAATTCTCTTTTTATGTATTTTAGGCTCTTACCCCCTTTTAAAACTCCTTTTAAAAGAATAAATTCATTTTTAAAATAGATTTAAATGAATATTTTAGGTTCTTTTTTAAAAACATATTTTCCAAATAATAAATCCATAACATCCAACATAATTGAATAAATAACAATTATTCATAAAAGGATCTACATGTTGAACGTGCATCCTAAAATATAGAATCCAATTCTTATTTAAATGTCTAACCAAAATATAACATTTATATTTCTAGATATGTTAGAATGCATGTACCTATTGTCCTATGGTGAGATTTTAATCTAAATTACATGCTTTATGCAACATATAATATTTTACATAATTTAAATCATACATGGAATGCATATTTAAATTAAAAGCTATAGTAAATAAAATATTTTAACTAGCTAATTTGACATGTCTCTAAGAATTTAACCAGACATATCTTGACCTTTAAAATCTTGGTCTTGATCTTTATCTTGAAAGTTAGTATTGACAAATAGAATGTAAGACTTGGGTAAAATATATATGTACATATAATGAAATATTTATAAGTCATGTGTGCTTCTATATATACGTACCACACTTATCAAATGGGTCAGCGACGCGTTGGTTTTACAGTATACCCTTTGTGTCGGGTTTCTGGTCCCCCTCCTCCAACTTGTAATAAAAAATTAAAATAAATAATTGTATTACACTTATAACAAAACTATATTTATTGGTAAAAATGATATATTATATAATAACAATATGATTATTATAATCATATACACATATATTAATATAATTATTCTCAAAAAAAAAAAAACATGAATTAAAATTTAGATTTCAATAATATTTTGTAGTTCTAAAAAAAGAACGTATATTTAAAAACACACGTGCAATGCATGTATAAGATTTTCAGTCTTCATAAAATGTGTTGTAAGTTAGATATATTTAAATTTTTTTTTTTTTTCTAAATGATAATTTCATGAGTTTATATTATATTTTATTTTTATACATAACATAAGTATTAATGTAATGTCCGATATTTTCTTTAATTAATTATAATTTTTTTTTTGTTTTTTTTAAAAGATAATATAATTTAATAAAGATATCAAATCAATTAGTCCGTAAAAGATTTTTTTCCTAAATCCTTTCATTTTCATGAACTCTTTCATTCTCTAATTCCAATTTCTAATAGACATCTTCACCACCTTTTGAGTCCACACAACTACATAAACCTCTTCCTTATTTATTTTCATGTACTGCACATCAAACACTCAACCACCATTCTCTCAATCTTTATATTTTGTGCAAACTAGTACTTCTTCTCTCTCATCAATTTCCTCAAGTTTTCATCTCAAATCCATGTCGTTTGAGGGTGGTTCTCGACAAAGTGACCACAAATTTAGAATCTCAACAGAATCCAATAAGTAGTGACTTGCCTAGCTTCCAACAAGATCATAATACCTTGTTTTGTGTGCCCTCGTTCTCTTTTGCTTGGATTGGTTTAATCAATCAAGTCGTCGGTCAAAATAAGGAAAACTAACTCTCTCATATATGTGGTTTGTGACAAACTCGTGGTTAATCATTGGTTGATGTTTTTATTAGAATGATAATATGTGGTTGTTGATTTAATTATTTTACTTTAGCTTGAGTAAACCTATAAGGAGTTGTGAGATTTGTGGATTAGTTAATAATTTGGGAATAAGATTTTGCACTTGTAAGGATTGGTTTAAGAATGAGTTGATCGAACTTGAGATTTGTCATTGATGGTTTATATTTATTTAAGTTTGTTTTTTTAGTTGAAGTAACTAGCTTATTCAAGGACCAAAAACGGGGGTTTGGATAGGATTGAATAAAGTTAAGCAGTTGAAGTATGAACTTGTGTTTATGAGGTGTGAGTTAAGATTGATGCGTAAGAGTCAAGATTTGGCCATGGGTTATTATAGACATGGAATATGAGAACTCAAGTGTTGATTATCATGTCAAAGTGAATTTATGAGAGCGAGCTAGTATTGGCGTCATAAACTTGTTTATGTTTAGTTGATGTAGTTTATTTTTAATTTAAAGAGTTGGATATTTATAACGGACTTGTTAGTTCATGCAAGACTTAAACACGTAGATATTAACGGTTTGTTAGTCCGTGCAAAACTTAATGCAAAGATATTAATAGACTTGTTGGTTCATGCAAAACTTAATGCAAAGATATTAATAGACTTGTTGGTCCATGCAAAACTTAATGCAAAGATATTAATAGGCTTGTTGGTACATGCAAAACTTAAGACGCATATAATAAAAAAGATGTCTGTCCATGCAAAACACAAACATATGATGACAGACTTGTTGGGCTTCTTCTTCCATATTGCGGGCTTAGTGGATGTTAACGAGAGGGTTTATATCTCATATCATACTACGAGCTTATTGGCTTCTATGGGAGGGTCAATATCCCATTTAATTATGATTAGATGCTTGTTATTGCTATTTATTTATGATGTTAGTTGCTTGTTGGAACTTATTATTATTATTTATCAATTATTTGTTTTATGTTTGTAATTAATCATCGTTTGTTAGGAATATCTATTACTTGATGTTTGTCTTTGTAGTTAAAGGTTAACATGAACTGCTATGTTATTTTTGATAATTATGTAAAACATTGTTTGATCTCGTGTAATACCCTGTAAGAGGGTTTCATTATTGAGTTTATCAAAACTCATCCTTTATATTTGACATTTTTCTAAGAATTCGGAGCATGTCGTGGTAGTTGATTGAGACGAGCTAAGAAGATCATGAGCACTGATGTAACAGCCTAACCCATCGCTAGCCAAGATATTGTCCGCTTTGGCCCACTAGCCTCACAGATTTGTTTCTCCCCCCAATTGAGGGAAAATGCGTCTTGCTAGGGGAAGGTGCCACACTCTTTATAAGGAGTGCTTCGTTCACTTTCCCAACCAATATGAGATTCTCCTATAGGTTTCTACCCCTCTTAAGAGGTCTAGCGTCCCGATGGACTCGACACACCGGCTCGATGCCTTGCTTTTATACCATCTGTAACAACTCAACCCATTGTTAGCCAAGATATTTTTTGCTTTAACCCACTGGCCTCACGGGTTTGTTTCTCCCCCTAATGGAGGGAAAACACGTCTTGCTAGAGGAAGGTGTCCACACCCTTTATAAAGAGTGCTCGTTCCCCTTCCCAACCAATGTGGGATTCCCCTATGGGTTTCCACCCCCCTTAAGGTGTCCAGCGTCCTGATGGGCATGACATACTCGCCCGATTCCTGGCTCTGATACCATCTGAAACAACTCAACCCATTGTTAGTCAAGATATTGTCCTCTTTGGCCAACTGGCCTTACAGATTTGTTTCTCCCCCCAATGAAGGGAAAACGCGTCTTGCTAGGGAAAGATGTCTACACCCTTTATAAGGAATTAATCCTGCCCCCGTTAGCTGGGGATGTGATGTCACATGCCACCTTCGGCTATGCCTAGTTTGTAGCCTTCTAGGTGGGCCTTGATTATAGTGTATGCTTGCAATGAGAGGGTCTTAGCTTAGGGCGATAGGTGTGAACCGGGTGACACAGATCGCTAGTGAGGGCCTTAAGAACCTTGACTTAGTGGACACTTTTTCCTTGTTGAAATAGGCATATGGACCTAGACTAGGTAAGCTTGTGTAGACCTACATCTGACTTGTTTATAGTGGCATGCGGTGTATGCGTACAAACACCGAGTGTCAGGTAGATGGCTCACTTGGACCGGTGACGTCAGTGCACCGGTTGTGATAAGTTGTTTGAGCTAAAGAGTCATGTAACATACTTCATGACTTGACATACTTCGTATGCTTAGGTAGGTGTCTTAAAGCCTCACATTGGAGTTATATAATGAACTTCATAACCTGTCATGTTTGAGCTTATGTTAGCGTCTTAAAGGCCTTACAAGATATTCATGTAACGAATCTTATCGTTAGGAAACCAACACACAACAATATAAAATAATAATTAAACGAGGAAGATGACGTGGACAGTGTAGGATTTAGCCTAAGCAAATGATAAGGTAACCCTAATTCTCAGCCCAAAGATCCAAACTTATAATGAAGCAAGAACCCTTGAACTAAGAGATTAATACCTCCTTATGGATTTGGGAACAACCGAGAGAAAAGATAGAATTTGATTACCTCTTATGATCAAAGATCTAGAAGCAAGATATGGAAGATCTTGTTCTAGATTGAGTCACTCCACAATCAAGCTTGATCAAGGCT
>JBBMKA010000020.1:11637094-11670367 GCA_037833695.1 Sechiopsis laciniata | reverse complement strand
GCTCTGTCTTTGCTTCGCAAAAGCGAAATAGGTTCTTCCAAAACTATTTGATGGGCTTTTCTTCCGTTTGGGCGAGGTCTCCTTCTTACAATCTGCTTCGCTTCTCCAAGTTTCGCTGTAATCAAGCTACAAGTATCAATTCTCTTTAACACTTAATAATTTTTACTAAATCATGCATGTTTTGTTACAACAAACTTCAAAAATTTATCCTAAACAGAAATTATAGGATGTTTCGCTTAAGCTTGGTTTTTAGTCTGTGGGGGTGAAATTCTATCTCCTAATAATTAATTATAGCAAATTTTATCGATAAATATATTAATTTAAGCTACTTTAACTTTCAATTCTTGAGAGTTATCACTTATACCGCTCATGCTTTTTGAATCTCCCACAAATGAATACAAAAAGAATTTAACTATTGTTATGTAAAGACTACGATCCTTAACAAACATGTTACGAAGTCCTAAATAAGTAGGGTATATCATGATGGAGAAAGGATAATCAATATGATAGTATTACGAAGAATAGACGATAAACGAAATACATGATTATAGTCAAGTATAAGGCACTTGAGACCTCCCTCTTAGATAGGTTAATCCAAGACCACAAAACCATAAAACTATTTGCTACTCCCTCACACCCTCTCTTTCTATTTATAACAAATTACTTTAATTGCACTTTGACTAAAGACCCAATGCCATTATTACTAATATAATACTACTAGATGCAGCTTATCAATTATGTATATCAAGCTTAAAATGTTTTTAATTGAAATGATTTGATATTAAAGTCAAATGTTTCTTTTATAATACTCGGAACACGCCAATTTCTTGTGCTTTCTTAATCGTGTAGGACAACCATCTTCTAATATTTTGTCCAAACTCAACACTATTAGATGTCATTCATTTATTTTTGTTTTAAATATAAATTAGAGGGAGGGGCCAACAAACCCTACATAGTAGGTACTACTGCTTTCAAATAATATGAGAATCAAATAATGATTTCCAAGAACGAACTAATGACCGTAATGTTGAATTGGATTACAACTAAACAAAAAAACTATGAGGTCACTGATCCTTTCAATAGATGTCATTGATTTGTTGAAAGTGTAGTTTCCATACTCTGACATATGTGTATAAGAGGACAACTTTCCTACACATGAATACGTAGGGGAGCCCTACAATTTGTCTATGTGTGCCTAAATTTGCTATGTGTGTAAATAAATGCAATGACAGTCATATTTCCTTGGATTGCTTAGCATTATATCTTACCAAAAATGTAATGTCATTGCAGATTGCAGACTACTTCCAAAGTAGTAAATGATTTTGAAAAATTTCCAATTGGTTTTACATAATGAGTTTCAGTCCATCCAAGAACATGATATTGGACAATTCATTCAATCAAATATCAGTGGTTGTTTCTTTGATAATTAAGCTGGTTTAGTTGTGTTTTAGGAAACGAATATAATTTCCTTGATTAAATGAAAGTGTTGTGAGAGTATAGAGTTGTTATTTGAGACTACTTTATTATAGATAACAACGATTACATGTCCTAAAATTTTATTAAGATGAACATCTAACTTATGATCCAAAGAGGTAGAGCTCGAGCATTCAATAGCTCTCATGTTTGAATTATTATATTCGTGATTGTAGCTTACGCACATTTAAGCAATTGTGTGACTCTATAATATTTAAATATCAAAAAAATTCATAGAAAATTAATTTTTAAATAGGTAGTCACTAAAAATTAAACTATTCACCTTTTATTCTCTCGAGACCCTCTTGCAGACTAGGTAACTCCATTGATGATTTTGGACACGTGAGTGATATGACTAGAGGAAAGGAGAAAGCTTAAATTAAACCAATTCACCTTTTTTTTTAGGGTTTAGAAGTAAATTTGAGAATGAATTTAAAAATTAAATACTCCCAACTATTTTTTAAAAAAACATGTTTTAAATTTAAGTTAATATTGTAATAATTTAATTAAAAATTTTAATTAATTATATAAAATATCAATATTGTACAAAAGAAAATTTACTTAACCGACAAATTTTCCGCGAATGATTTTCAAATAATGTATGATAACCCTAATAAAGTAAATATAAATCCAAATTATTCTTTAAAAAAAAAAAAAAACAAAATGAAATCCAACACATGAGTTGAGATTTTGAAACGATAACGGAGTTAGACAAGAATGTACGACAAAAACAAAGGTTCAGAAACGGGAAATCCGCCATTGAAGCTACGATCAAAGCTTTTAATTCAAATATGAAAAACTCACAGAATCTCAGCAATGAATAATCTGAAAGAAAAGAAAGATTACTTTTATAAATCCTTGAATTCATCAAAGTGAATTTGAAAATAAAAAGTATATAGCAACGATTTCAATCTCATAATCCCTAATTTACATCACTAAGAATAATAGTAGTAAGTAAACTACAAACCCTAGAATTCAATAAAAACCCTAACCGTTTCATTTCTTAACTTTCCTTGCCTGGACTTTCCTCACCGGCGACTTTACACTCTTCGTCGTCTTCGCCGCCGGTGCAGCTCTCTTTCCCGATGAAGTTCTCGCAACTTTGGCAGGCTTCGCTGCAGGTTTTGGCTTGGGAGCAACTTTCTTGACCTTCTCTGCAACCTTCGGCTTAACTGCAGCGGCGACTTTGGATTTCGCAACCGTCTTAGGCTTCGCCGTAGACTTAGGTTTAGGTTTCGCTGCAATTTTCGCCTTCGATTTTGCGACTGGCGCTGCTGCGGCGGCGGCGGATTTTTCCTTAACAGATCTTGCCGATGGAAGCTTGTAGGAGTTTTTGACCTTGACGATTTTATCGGCGGCAACTAGTTTCTTCAGTTGTACGAGCAAGAGCTTCCTGAAATTGGACGGCAATTGCTTGTGCTTCTCTTCGTTGAACTTCGTTATGGCGTATTGACTCGATCCGGTTCTTTCCTTCAACGATGTGATCGCTTCGCTAATCATCTACAGAACAAATTCAAAATCCGATCAGATAAGAAACATTTGAATCACAGAACAAATACATAATCCGATCAAATCAGAACATTATATTCACAGAACAAATACAAAATCGATCAGATTAGAACAATGAATCACAGAACAAATACAAAATCCGATCAGATTAGGGATTAAATCACAGAATCACAGAACAAATACAAAATCCGATTAGATTAGGCATTAAATCACAGAATCACAGAACAAATACAAAATCCGATCAGATTAGAAGATAATATTACAGTGAAAATATGATTGAACACCAAAGAGGATAATTCTCAGACCTGAAAGAAAGGGGGATAAGTCGGTGAAGATTTGGTCCTCTTCGCAACAGATGGTTTCTTAGCCTTCGAAGCTTTCTCCACCGGATTGACGACGACGGGCTCGTCGGAGGAGACGACTGAATCGGCGGCGGAAGACATGATCGGAAACAATGGAGCTCGAGAAAACGTTGAATCTAGAGAGAGGATAACTGAATTTAGAGAGAGAACGGTCGAGGAAGATTTATATAGAATGGAATGACGCGGATGTAATATGATTGGTTGAAAGGTGTTTGACACGGATCGAGATCCTCGTTATATTTTGAATTTGGGCCGTTAGATCTGTGGATTTATTGACGGTGGATATTGGAAGTAAGGGTTGAGAATGGATATGGATGGGTAAGTTGAAATTCAGAATTGGGAATTTTGGTTGTGTTTTTCACTTGACTTCCTAAGGCCATAACTTGTTTAATACTTGATGAATTTGAGTGATCTTGAAATGGGTTTGTAGCTGAGAGTCTAAGCTTTCAAATGAATGTAATTTGAAGTTGTTTTGTGTCCAATATGAAAAGTAATTAGGGACTAAGTGAACATGGGTAGAAATTAGGTTTGTTGAACGTATGTTTGTTTTCGATTGATTTAAATGTAAAATGTTTAATCTAATATTTGAATTTTTAATTCGTTATCTTGCCTATCTTCTTACGAGTTCAAGTGGTCTAAAATTTTTATAACTCAATTAACATTTAATGCCACAATTTAAATTAGAACTTCAACAAAGTTGCACACATTACTAGTGAACATTTTAGGATTGAATTCGCAACTTTGGTGTTGAACTGGATTACCACCAAACAATGAAATCATCCGGTCACTAACCCTTTCATAAACTTATAAGTGTGGTAGATTTATTTTAAATCATTTATTTCTCAATCACCCATAGTTATTTTATGATTTCATCTATGATTTAATGAAATGTATTTTGAACCTAACTTGTATGATAGAGATGTAATATTAATAAGGTATACTATATTAATTCTTTAGATAACATAACAAGTGTTAGACAATAAACAAACAAATTGGCAAAATTAAGTCAATAAGGGAAGTAGTTCAATGACATCAATGTACACTCATAGACCATAAGGTCATGAGATTGAATCCCCCCACATCCAATTTTTGAGTTGGTTTCTTATGTTGATATCTTTCAATCTCAAATACAAGAGAACTAACTCGCAGGGTTATATTGATCCCCTAGATTATTCTTGATCTTTGCCTGTTTTATTAGTGGTCGATTTTGATCCGAGTTGTGGACTAGAATCAATTTATTTATAAGCTTATGTTATATTTTGTGTTTGCTCCTCATTTATTGGGGGCGAGTTTGTATATTTTTCTATTATTATTAATGAATACTCTTTGATTAAAAAAAAAGTTAGACTCTAATGATACGCGAAAAATTGTTATCCCTCTTTATTATTAGAATGGGTGATAAGAACTTATATCTCAAGAAAAATCTACTATAGACTCATTTTGTTCCTTTACTTGGTTAGTAAGGATATTTATGTAAACAAGTTGAAACTTTTATGTATAGGTAATCAATTAAGTCATTGTTGTGAAAAAAATCCATAAAGTTGTAACTTTCCCTTCCTATTTCAGGACTTATGTGCCTGTTTGAACTTTGAAAGTCATTAAGATGGAGTTAGTTTTTATGAGTTATTCCTAAAGGCAAATAATTGTGTTCATCAAATTCCACTTTAATTGTTCACTTTGGAACAAGGAATACACTTCTAAATCTAAAGAAAAGTAAGATCATTCTATTACTTTATTTTTAATCCAACCTAACAATAATACTAAAAACAACCAATCAAATTAAAGTGACTTTTCATATGAAGGAAAATAAACTAGACGGATAGAAAAATTGCAACCCTAAACTTACGTCCACCCCATATAACTCGAGACGAGACCAACCAAAACAAGTAAATAAAGGTAGGTACCCCGTGGAGGGGTAGCTTTAAGGGTTCGACTTACGCTTAGGATAAGAACAACCAAAACAACGAACCAACAACTAATTTCACTTCAAATGTTTACTTTTCAAAACATTTAGGGGGACAATCTTAGTACCATACTTCTCATTAAAATTTGAGATCCCACAAAATAATCCAATTTGGAAGAAATCTTTGAACGTGTAAAAGGATAGAACTTTTTCCAAAAAAGAATATCTAACCATGTCTTAATCTGTCCTTTTATCAATCAACACTTCTACGAATATCATACTACAAAATACATTCTCTGACAAACAAGAAAAAAAAAGTTCTAAAGTTACAAGTACAAAAAAATTGAAATAAGTTTAAACTCAGGCATAATACAAAGAATATACTCGAGAAAGAATTAAACTATTCAACTTCAAACAAAGAAATAGGCTCGAAACTTCAAGAATCAAAATAGAAACCAAACCGATTTAGTATAACTAATTTATTCCAAGAAGAAAAATGGTTGATCACACCGTTAATATGAACTGAGAACCAAACTGAACCGTTAAGCCGACGGTTCAATTTGGATTTTGGTTCATGAATCGATCCTAAAACATTAGCTCACCCAATCAAATCACTTCAATATTTCCTTGAGCCCCCTCATCTGCCTAAGGTGTCGTATGACTCATTGGATCAAAAAGCTTGGAGTTTGTTGTCTACAAGTAAGGTGCGCCTTTATCTCCAAAGATTATCGGATCACAGTCGCTGGCGATGTTGTTAATCTCATTTTCTTCGTGGCAATCATCTTCTCTCGATTCAACAACCTTTTTCACAACTCTTTCACCAAAGACATCCTTCCCCTAAGGAGGAAGCGAAGCTCACCAAAACCTTAAAAACTTTAACAAGCTCCCAAAATGCTCCCTCAAACAGCTCCATAACTTGCTCAAAAAGTGTCCACCATTTTGGCTACAACAAACCTCCCTCATAACATCCCATTCGCCCAGAGAAGCTTAAAACGGTTATCAACAAGTTTGTTATTTAACATCACATATCAATGGAACTAATCACCATTTTTAAAAGTAACTTATTGTCTAGCCATGACCAAGGGACTGTTTGTTTGGCATATTTATGTAGGATTTAGTTTTAGGGTTTATTAATTATTCCTCAAAAACCTATATCTAAAACGAGTTTTTAGTAACTTCTCCTCATTTTTACTTTTAAAAATAACTTTCATTTTTAGCTATTCATTTTTAATCAATCAAAATAACTCATTTTTAATCATTTCTTTTTTAACAACTAAAAATAACCACTCATTTTAAATCTATATTACAATTTAATGCACATCTAATAAATTGCAATTTAAGGCACATCTTATATTTTTATTTTGGATATATTTTTACTTTGCCCTATTAAAAATTACAATGTCTTCTCTCGAAAAAAAAAAATTAATAAAATAAATAATACTCATCAAAGTCAGCCCAGCCAATCCCAAATATTCACTCTTTCTTTTTTTTCGACCATCTAAAAAACATATAAAACCCCAAATAAATTCTCTTTCCATATCCGTCAAAATTATTTTAAAATTGCAGCCGACGTGGATTATTATCGCGTGGCGTGCACGGGTGAATTGCAGGTTCGGAACCGACGTTACGTACAAAAAGAGCGGTGCACATCGCCACGTGGCCATTCATTTCAGTTTGACACGTGGCACCACCGCCCTAATGAAAAATCGATGTGCGAGAAATACAGAAATCCGCCATTGAAGCTTTAAAACAAATCTCCAAAATCCAACAGAATCACAGAGCAATTAAACACAGAAAATAAAAGATTTGATTTGATGAGCCGTTGAAATTAAACAAACAGAGTTAATTTCAATAAAAAGTATTTTAGAAGCAAAGATTGCAATCTCATTTGTCCCTAATTTACAATGCTAAAAACTAGTAATTAAGTAACAAACAAACCCTAGAATTATATATAACTCTAAACCCTAACTAACAGATTCATTCATTTCTTGACTTTCCTCGCTTGGACTTTCTTCGCCGGCGACTTTACAGTCTTCGGCTTCTTCGCCTTCGCCGGCGCAGCTCTCTTCCCTGGCGAAGTTCTCGATGAAGTTTTCGCAACCTTAGCCGGCTTTGGCTTCAGAGCCGCCGCCTTCTTGACCTTCGCTACAGCCTTAGGCTTAGCCGCCGCCGCGGTTTTTGGCTTAACTACGACCTTCCGTTTTGCAACCGTCTTAGGCTTCGATACAGCCTTAGGTTTAGGTTTAGGTTTCACTGCAGTTTTTCCTTTCGGTTTTGCGACGGCGGTTTTCTTGGAAGCGACTGCTGCGGCGGCGGCGGCGGCTGCTTTTTCCTTAACAGATCTTGCCGATGGAAGCTTGTAGGAGTTTTTGACCTTGACGAGTTTATCGGCGGCGACTAGTCTCTTCAATTGAACGAGCAAGAGCTTATTGAATTTGGACGGCAATTGCTTGTGATTCTCTTCGATGAACTTCGAAATCGCGTACTGACTCGATCCGGTTCTCTCCTTCAACGATACGATTGCTTCACTAATCATCTACATAAAAATTACAAGATCAGATCAGAGAATCAAAACGAATTGAAAATACTAAATCGATCGAAATAGAGAGCGATTTCTCAAACCTGGAAGAATGGAGGATGAGTCGACGAAGATCTGGATCTCTTCGCACCGGATGGTTTCTTCGCCTTAGGTTTGGACGCCGCAGCTTTCTTCTGCTGAGCGGTGGCTTCTGCGGCGGCGGGGACGACGTGATCGGCGGCGGAAGCCATGATCGGAGTTTTAGAAGCAGAGGGTAATTGATTTTAGAGAGAGAAGTATCGATGAGGAGAGAGACGGTTGAGGGCTGTTTATATACATAATGGGATTACGTTGATGCGATGTGATTGGTTGAAAAGCGTTTGACGCGGATCGATCCTTGTTATGTTTTGAATTTGAGTCGTTAGATCTTGGATTTATCGACGGTGGGTATTGAAAGTAAGGGCTAAGAATGAAATGGATGGGCAAGTTGAAATTGGGAATGGGAATTTTGGTTGTGTTTTTCACTTGACTTCCTAAGGTCATAAGTTGTTGAATACTTGATGCATTTTAGTGATTTTGAATGGATTTGTAGCTTATAATGTAAGCTTTCAAATGAATGTAATTTCAAGTTGCTTGGTTTCTAATGTTGAAAGTAATTAGGCATCGAATGAACCTCTGTCGAAATTAGGGTTTTTTAATGTATTTTTGTTTTCGATTAATTTGAATTTAATTTTTTTAATCTAATATCTGGTTTTTTTTCGGCATCTGGCATAGATAGCTCGAGTGGTCTAATATTTAAAAATTTTAATCAATTTTTTATATCGTAACTTCAATCAAAACTTCATTAGAGTTGCACACATTAGTGATAGCAGCTCGTGAACAACATCTTTACGAAAAGTAAAAAAGTATATACGAATAAGAATATTGTAATTTCGTTTTACTTCGCTCTTTTTCTTTTAGATATGAAGTTGAATGAATAATAATAAGTTGTTTTATATATATATATATTCAAATTAGGTACTAATTATAAGAAAAGCTTTTTTTTTTGAAAAAATTATAAGAAAGGCTTTACATAACTTCAATGAGAAAGGCTTTGGCTTTGTAGAACTTCAAAAGAAACATATATTCTTACTGATCGAAATACTAAAAGAGTATGACATAAAACATATTGGAGTCTCGAGATCTAAATATTCTATGAAAATATCAAAACACTTCATATATATAAGCGTTCTAGATTTATTCTATGATTCCACATTGTTTGAAATATTTTGGGAACATAACTTGTGCATTAGAAACTAAACCGTTTATCTTCTTGGAAAGCACAACGTCATTCATTTGGATAACATAACAATTGTTAATTGATATCTGTAACCTTATATCCACATTCACAACTTAGATCACAACTACATTGCCTTCGTAATGAATTGATTAATTAATTATTCACCCATCACACCCACTTTTCAATAAGTTGAATTTTAAGTCGAAATCATTAAGTATCGCATTGGCTTTGTTTGTATTGAAAAGTTTTCAAACATTTTATCTTGTTTGCAGGAGGACTTTTTTAATCGCCTCATTCCTACCTTCCGTCTAGGGGTTAGTGACTCAAGTCTCTCTAATGGTATGTCGAGGTTAGGTAAATTACAACATGTCGCTTGAGGTCATTCGTGCCCCATGTTTCCATGTTGTACCAATGTCTATGAATTTATAATAATGTCCCACATCTCAAGGATTGCATTTCTTTGATATTTCAACCAATGATGAGATTCAACTCACAATAAATGAGAAAGAAAACATCATCGAGTTCCTCTTGAACATTTGGCTATTGCGACCATTTAAAAGTTGGTTCTTCTGCAAAACTCTTAGATAATATTCCTATTTTTTATTTCTTTCTTGTTTCTCATTTCTCATTTTCTGTTTCTTGTTTCTTACTTTTATAGAACAAAAAACAAGAATATATTTGATAACGTTCCAGTTTTTTTATTTCTTGCTTCTTGCTTTTTTAGAACAAGAAACAAGAATGCGTTTGATAACTATTTCGATTTCTTGTTTCTCATTTTTTTTTTAGAATTTTTGTTTTCTTTTATAATTTTTTTAAAAAAAATAAGTCATGGTATAAAAATATATATCGAGCATTAAAACAAAATAATAATAATAATAATAATAATAATAATAATAATAATAATAATAATAAACAGTTTACCTAATATAATACAAATAAAGCTTTTATCTAATTTTTCTCAAAAAAAAAAACTTTTATCAAAAAAAATACAAATGAATTTCAATGCAAATTTTACAAGAACTTTAATGTGTAACCTCTCACCCTATTCATTTGTCTCAAATGATGTCAATCTAAATTTGTGCCAATTATATTCTTCTAAAAATGTTGTGATTATAAAATATAAAGCAATATCAAATGAGCAAATTTGACCCAATTGCAAAGTTTTAACGAGTTCTAAGTGTACTAAAATTAAAATAATATATAAAATGTATTACAATATTCAAAATTAAAAATACTATATAAATTAATCTATTAGAGAATTTATAATTCAAAATTAAAACAGTATAATCAACAAAATTGTAAAATTTAAAATTTAAAATTATAAATATAGTAGATATTATTATTTATAAAATAAAATAATTTATAAATTAGAAAAAAAAATCAAAAAGTAAAAAAAAAAAAAAAGAAGAGGATTAGTTGAGACTTGCGCCAAGGAAATTACAAGAAGCCAAAGCACCAAATTTTTCACAGGAAGAAAAAAATAGGAAACATGAACAGTAAAAACTAGTTTTTAGTAGTCTCTCAAAAGTCGGCCCAATTTTAGAAATATTTCTCAAAATTTTAGAAATAAGATACGAGAAGAATTATCAAACAAAAGAATAGTAACTGCGGATTATAAGTTCGAATCTCCCTCTTCAAAAGTGGTTGAATAAAAATATCGATACAAAAATGTATACTTCCAATGTCTCGTTGCTCATATACCTTCTCATTATATTTCATATACCAAAAATATTATTGCAGTTCATAAAAATATCAGTCTATCTTTTAAAAATTCATTTAACATCCAGAAAAGAAAGATTCATAAACAAATCCCTATATAAGAGAGATGAAAATTTGAATGGAAAAATCTAACAATAAGATCATCCGAAGATATTTCCTAAAGATAGTTGATGCCTAATGCATAGAATTGTATTTTGGGCAGAGCTAAAAATGTACTGTAAATATAACTTTATCATAAGGTTTAGGCAGCAGGTTGAACATGACTCAGATCAAGTTGTTGTGTGTAAAGTACAAATTGCAATGCATATACTGTCAAATCAAAACAAACAGAAAAACCCAGTAACTAATACCAACATAAAAACAACACTCCCTGAAGTTTGCCAAAACAGCAGCTAGTTCAACATGCTTTAAACTCCCATGGTTTTTGTTTGTTCACTGGTTAGGCCCCTTGCTCGTCGGGCACATGAACAATGTCGAAGGGGTTATCACGCATTATCTACCTTTCGGATGGACAAGTTGGGAGAAGATTGCAGAATCGTTTTGTTCGCTAGTTTCAAATAAATCTTCCTCACTTCCAAGGCTGAGGTTGTTGTAATGTGCAGCCATGTCTTGTTTTCTACGGTTATCTTCGTCGTTCATCCTCGATCTATGACTCGAACCGCCACCATCGGCACTTTCTTGTAGTTGGAGAGCAAATTCAAGGTTCCACAACACATCACCCATTGACGGTCGCTCCGCTCCATGATCATCCAGGCATTTCTCAGCTGCATCAGCAAACTTCTTTAAGCTTTCGGGGGTGATTTTTCCTTTGAGGTGGGGGTCGATGAGATCGTCAAGAACTCCCTTTCGTTTGCAGTGCAATGCCCAATCTGCAAGACTAACCTGTTCCTTCGGCAGGCTTGGATTTAAAGCAGGCCTTGCACACAACACTTCAAACAGGACAACTCCAAAAGAATAGACATCAGACTTTTCAGTCAGTTGCTGCCTTCGAAAGTACTCTGGATCTAAGTAGCCGAAGCTACCCTTAACTACCGTGCTAACATGACCAGTAGACATGTTCGGACCAGTTTTTGAGAGCCCAAAATCGGAAACCTTCGCTACCCAGTTTTCATCCAAGAGAATGTTGGTAGTTTTAACATCTCTATGAATGATGGTGTACTGTGCTCCTGTGTGAAGGTAGTGAAGTCCTCTAGCCGCTCCTATACAAATTTCTAGCCTTTGTTTCCATGAGAGAAGTTTATTATTGGTCTTATACAGATGTTCCCTCAAAGTTCCCAAACCCATATAATCATATACCAAACACATCTCATTCTCTTCATCACAAAAACCAATCAAGGATACCAGATGTTTGTGCCTCAACTTCGAAAGCAAATCAATTTCTGTAAGGAACTCGTGAACTCCTTGTTCTGACTGTGGGTTCGACCTTTTAATAGCAACTTTTGTCCCTCCATCAACCACTCCCTTGTACACCTTCCCAAATCCTCCAACCCCAATCACATTTGAGTCACTAAAGTTCTTGGTAGCATGTAAAATTTCTGGAAGCGAAAAATGTCGGGCCAACCCTTGCGCCAAATTACTAGCCGTACTCTTACCAGATATCGTCGATTTGCTCCCACTCGAATGTGAATTTCCATAGATTGGTAACCAGCTAGTCGTGTGTGAATCAGTCCCTGGCACTCTATTTTTCCTTTGGTATGCTGCACAGCAAAGTGCCACCACAACAAAAGCTGCAGCCCCACCTGCAGCTCCTCCAATCACTTCAGCTTTGTGGCCCATTGTTTCAAAATTTCTCTCTGTTTCAATCTCATCAACCTTCATCCTAAATTTCGAGGCTTGAGGATTCTTCCCTGCCAAGTTCTTCCCAGATTCGAGCTTGAATATCTCGATCCCATTCAACATAGCATCCTCAAACTCAGGTTTATCCGACATGTCGGGACTTAATGCCAGCCAAATCTGCTGCATTGTTGGTGCAGCTGGAGTAAACACAACATAGTCCCTAAATTTTGGAACCCCCTTAGAACCCGCCCAAGAAAACACATCGATCCCCATCTCATCCGTAGTTTGATTGTTGATGACGACATGAAACACCATCTGATTTGCTCTACTCGAAGTCAGATCACAGAAATGCAACCTCATAAGATACATGAATCCCGGATCAATATTAGGAAACATCCATGTCAAATTGAATTCAGAATTCACATGGTTATTTGCCCCCATTGATCTCAATGTCCTGTAAACGTCCAACGGTGCAATATACGTCGGCATATCTTTATAATCAATCACCAACCTCTTAGAAGCTACAAGTTCAACACCCTCAGAAGCACCATAAATATAAGGAAAATCATCAAACCATGTTCTACTCAAACCGGAATCATTTGCTGGAGAAATGTAGCCCCCGCCGACGTTCAATCTCACAATCGTCTGCATACTCATCCCCTTAATATCCATAGCTTGGTTCCCTACACCAACCATCACCGCGTCCCCAAAGATCTCGGGCATTTGAATCAATTCAATCCCATTCACAAAAGCAAATCCAGAAACAGGGGTGAAGGTCAAACTTAGAGAATCCGTTTCCAAAGGCGCTAGAGTAAATTCACGAACAAGGTAAGCCTGAGTGAAGGCCTCACATGTAATATAAGCGCTAAAATTCTTCAAAAGGGATAAATCATTTGCAGTAACGGTGAAAAGGGCCTTTTGAGAATCATGAGGGCCATAAGTAGAAGGATAAAAATGAAGCCGAAGCCAATAACGATTGCCGCGTTTGATCGGAAACTTATACGCCGTCGCAGCAGTGAAAACCCGAGCCTCCATGTACGGAACCTGCGACGTCATCGAAGGATCTTGAAATCCCACCGGTGCAGCAATGGTATTTTTCGCGTCAACGAATTTCGAATCCGAGGTCCATTTTCGGCCGTTTTCATCCGTGCCATCCTCATCAGAACCACACCGCAACAACAACGGGGGATCAGGAGCCGAAAAAACGCCATTACAGATCACAAACAAGACGAGGAAAAGAGATAACATTACATGGGTATTGGAATTCATAGGGGAATGATAATAATAACAATAATCTGTTTGGCGTACAGGAAAAAAAAAACTCAATCAGAGGAGAATGAAAAGAAAAAATGGAAGAAAAAAAGGGGGAGAAAATCTTTTTTTTTTTCCTGCACGCCAGAGCAAAATAATGGCCAATGGGTTGGCTACTTTAGGTTTTGTCTTTGGGAATCATAGCCTAAACCATCTCTAATCAACAATGGAGGTGGAGCTTTAATGGTATAAGAGAATTTTTTGGGTTGAACAAGGCTTCAAAGTATTCTAGGTTGTTTAAGATTTGTTCTCCCGCCATTAATTTCTAACAGACAATTCACAACAGGTTTCTCCTATTTTTGGATTCCTCTTTCAAATTTTCTATTATTGGCTTCATTTTACCATTTTCATTTGATTTCTGTAATAATATAGAAAATAGAAAATGGGAAAAAGTCTTTACAGATAAACGAACTTACTGGTTAGATAGATTGGTTAATGTAAAACAACAATTGCTTAGATAGACCTGTTATCTAACATAGGCTAATTCTTTCATCAAAATATGAGGTTGATGTGAAACGTGTTTGACTTTCTTTATAAAAAAAAAAAAAAAAAAAAAATCTAAAACCCTCATTTTATCAACATATTAATATCTTCAAGAATAACTTTTTCAAGATGTTAACAATAATAAAAATTTGTTGTAGCCAAGAGACAATACCTATAAATTTAATTAGAAACATACTTCTACTTCATTGTTGCAAATTTTCAACTACTATTTTTTTTAATTAAAACGGATCAACATTGCTACAAAAGAAAGTAAAATGGAGGGTTATATTAGGTAATTAAAAAAAATCCTTAAAAAAATCATTCAACAAAAATTATAAGTATAATGCAAAAGCATGAATAATAAATATTAAAAAAATTATATATTACATAAAAGATTCAAATAGTTGCTGAGAAATGTTAAATAAAGTTTTTTATACAGTTGTAGATGATAAAAGTTACAAAACTTTTGAGATTTCTCCATTAAAACAAAACTATAAAGAAAATAAGTTATAGAATTAAATGTATAACTTCCTCTATTCTAACTTATTCATTTATCTCATATTTATATATAAACAAATATATAAATGTAGTGTGAAAAAATTACATAGATATAAGAGATTCAATAGTTATAGAGAAATATTAAAGAAGAGTTCTTTACATATTAACTATAAATTTAACTCGAAACATACTTGCGCTTCATTGTTGCACATCTTCATTTTTTTTTTTTTTTTTAATAACAAAAGATAAACATTGCTACAAAAGAAAGTAAAATGGAGATTAAATTAGGTAATTAAAAAAATCCTATAAAAAAAGAACTAAAAAAATTATAAGTATAAAGTAGGATCAAAATCATGAAATAGACTTGCGCTTAATTGTTGCACATCTTCAACTTTTTTTTTTTGTTTAATGACAAAGGATTAACATTGCTACAAAAGAAAGTACAATGGAGATTAGATTGGGTAAATCAAATAAACCTATAAAAAAATGCAATTGAACAAAAATTATATGTATTAAGCAAGATAATGAAACATACTTGAGCTTCATTGTTGTACATCTTCAAAAAAATATTTCTTTTTTTTTTTTTAATAACAAATGATCAACATTGCTACAAAAGAAAGTAAAATGGAGATTACATTAGATAATTAAAGAAATCCTATAAAACAGCTCTTCAATAAAAATTATAAATATAAAGCAAGATCATGAATAATAAAGTATAAAAAATTAAGAAGAATTACATATATTACATAAATCTAAGAGATTCAAATAGTTGTAGAGGAATATTGAAGAAGAATTCTTTATATAGTTGTAGTTGACAAAAGTTACAAAACTTTTGAGATTTCTCCATTAAAATAAAACCATAATTAAATAAGTTATGGAATTAAATGTACAAGTTCTCAATTTCATCCCTTCAACTTCTCATTTATGTGCTTATTAATCATTTTTAGTTACGCCATAAATGAGAAGTTGAAGGGATGAAATTAAAGAAACACATTTAATTATAATAAATTTGTGGGTTTATTATAAAAATGAGATGTAGAGTACTTTTGTGGGTTTTTTTTTTAAATTTTAAATTTAAAAATGGCATATTTGAAATTAGAGAGAATCATTTGGATAAAATAGTCAAAAAAAGATTCTCCATACTAAGGCACATTTTAAGTAGTAAGGATAAGGATAAGGATAAGGATAAGAATAAGGATAAGGATAAGGATAAATCTTCATGATTTTTTTTTTGTTTTATCGAAAATGTCACATACTAATGAAGATGATCGTTCTCCCTATTACACACTTACTTCCATTTATTAACCATGTGAAATTTCTTTGTTTGTATTCGAACAATCTTCTCATCGAACAAAGTACGACCAATGAGCCTTCTGATCAATGAATAGTCATCTATCTGAATTACACTCGAGCACAACAAAGTCCAACCATGGATCATTTCGATTTATACTTTGAGCCCAATGGAAAAATCAAACATGAACCTATTTGAATTACAAGTGATCAAACAAAAGCTACTTCTTATTGACGTAACATATAATGTTCACCCACAAGCATATTACAAAAAACACTCATCACTAGAGCACGTAGAAGGCTCACCAACGGATTCGCAACGACTAATTATGACATATGTCATTTGAGGCTTACATAATCTTTGTTCGAAACTCAAGAATTATACCGACATAGCTAAGTGAGAGGCACTGGTATGATACCACTTATTGATGACAACCCTTGACAAGTCTTCAAACTGGTATGATATTGTCTAGTTTAGGCATAAACCCTTATGACTTTGCATTTAGTTTCACTTGTCTCGTACTAATGAAGATGGTTGTCCTCCCTCGTACATACATGATTTTGTTTTGTATTTTACCCAAAAAGTTCCATATCAACAAAGATGGTTGTCCTTACTCATATATCCATAATCTACCTTTTAATCTTACTAATGTGAACACATTCTTTGTATTCTCAACACTGAGCAATATGCCTTTTGTAATATTTTTATTTGTTCAGAGTATAACAATATGTAGTATGAGAAAATTCAAACATTTATACTTTTAATGATAACATTATAGCATAACTAATTGAGTTATGTTTATGTCAACTAAAAAACTTATTTGATTCGTTTTAGATAATCGAGAAAATACTTATTTGATACTTATTTATTTTTTGTTTAATAAATATTCGTAGTTTTTCAAAAGTTGTCATTCATTTTTAATGAGTGTTTATATTAATTTATATACACCTCAAGTAATTTTATAAATACAACTACTTGACCTTACTACATTTGACTATTAAAAGATATTTCAAAACTATTGAAGTAAATGTTTTGTTAGATTATCAAATACAAAATTGACACAACAATGACTTTGAAGATTTGTTTAGATTCAAGATTATGTTACACGGCAATATTCGAATTGATTTTTTTATATATTTAAAGTAATTGTTGACTCGAGATTTCTACAAGATATAGAAGTAAGACGTGTAAATAAATTTTGTGTTTTATTAATTTGCTTTGTGCATATGTTATAATATATAATATTTATCATATAATTCTTTATTTCGAGATGTAGACTCTCATATGAGAGCTTACAAGCTTGTTCTCAAATTATGACATATTGAATCTTCAATTCGTAGGTGAAGAGACGATCAACTTCTTGAAGCCTATGTCGTTGAGTGTTATGAATTATGAATTTTGGTCTATGAATTATTTGGCTCGTTGACTCATCTTGAAATTTTATGGATTTAGACTCTTGGATGCTCTGAATTTTGACTTAGCTTATCTCCAATTCAATCCTTTTCCTCTTTTTATCGGTCGAGTAGCTAAAGAGGGTAAGAGAAGGTGATTCCTCTTGCTTGGTAGAGGACTACCTCGAGAATGAATGGACATGACCTTTCGTATACTAGGATTCCTACCCATGGACATGACCTTTATTTAATATATGAAGAAGGATCCCCATAGCTTTCTCAAGATAATACTTATTTGTAAGGAAATCAACTGAAATAGATGTGAGCTACCCTCTCTAATGTGAATAATTGATGGCAAGAGCTCTAATTCCTGAAGTCAATAAATTCTCCTTTCTACCTTTTTTGCCCTTTGTAAAAAAAAAAAAAAAAAAAAAAATCTAAAACCAAAATAAAAGTAGGACTTTTGATGTATAATAAAAAATTCAATGAACAATAACTTTTTAGAAGAAATTTGTGTATAGTAAAAAAATTGGAGTCTAATAAAAAGATGAAAAAACTCATACACTTAATGACTTAAATAAATATAATAGAGAATATTTAATTAATGTACATAACTTTCAATTGATGTCACAAACAATCTTCAATCACTGCCACAAACCGTCCTTAATTAATGATACAAATAGTGTTCAATCAGTGCAACAATTAGTTTTCGATCCTGAAACGAGTAGGAGAATTGAAATACGTAAAAAATGTCCAAAATTTTGATATGGATAAAATATTTCTAGAAAGTATTATAATTAAAATAGAAAAAGTGACACCTAAATCAAATTCACAAATAAAAATCCAAAAAAACCAAAAAGACCAAAGTGACCTCGTCAATGTCGTCTTTATTTTCTAGGGTTTAAGAAACTAGTCTGAGAATCCCACTTTTCTTCTTCTTCTTCTTCATCGTCTAGGGTTTTAGGTACCAGTCTCGCAAACCTACCTCAACATGGCGCCCGATGCTTCAGACGCCCTCGCAGGTTGTACTTTTTATTTTATTTTATTTTATTTTTTATTTTTATCATAACAATCTATATAATGCAAAATCGTGTATTCGATTCAGCGAGGGAGACAGTCCAACAATTTCTCAACGCATCGCGTACAGGAAACATTGATCTCTTGAAGAGTAAGTTTCTCGTTAGTTGAGTTCGTAAATGAATACTGTCAGCTTGAATTTGGGGGGTGATTGGATTTTGGAGTCGATGAGAGGAGAGGAAGTGAAAGAGGAATTCGAGTGATATTGAAGTACTTGTTCGTGTATTGGTGTTTTGGGGAGTAGATGTTGCAATAAATTTTTTTTTTTTTTTGTAATTTGGTGTTTAGGGGATGAGATGTTTATTTTATATTAATTTTTGTTATGGTAATGATTGTATATTTGTACTTAATATATTTTATTTTATATTATATATTTTAATGACAAAAAAAAAGATTGAAAATTAGACGAGGTTTGATATGAAATTTGATAAGATTAAATAAGTTGTTTGATGTGATGTTAGAAAAAAAGTTGATGAGAGTTCGATGTACTAAAATGAAGTTGATGTACTAAGATTAGATAAGATGTTTGATGTGATGTACTAATATATTTCACTTCCCCTTTCTTTTCATTTGAATGCTTGGCGATTTCGTTTTGAATGCTTTGTTATGTTCAATTAGAGTTGGCCGCTAGGCTTGATGATGGGGAGGGATTGTCGGGAACTGTGGCTAGCATTAAGGATGCTAATAAGCGAGGGGCACTTCATTTTGCTGCAAGAGAGGGAAAGATCGAGGTATGCAAGTATCTGCTAGAGGAATTGAAGCTCGACGTTGATACGAAAGATGAAGATGGCAAGTTACTTACTCGTTGTTTATTTATTTGTTGGGGGTAATTTGGCTTAAAAAGATTAGGGGAACTTTGTGTTTTAATGTTCAACATTTTGGAATTTGGATAGCTTTTGTATAAGTAGTACTAATTGAAGGATTTTTTTTTATATCCGTGAGTGTTTAGTCTAATTGCCTTTATACCACTATAATATGCCTAATAACAAACCTATCAAATTGAACCCTAAATGGAAGGAAAGCTGAAAATGAATTTGATTTGATGTTCCCTTAAATGCACATTATAGATTTTATTTTATTTTATTTGTTTATTGTCTCTACTTGAACATCAATAAAAATTGATTCTAATGCACTGATAAATGCCTTTTTGTTTTGTAGAAAAATTATATTTTGTTAAACATATAATATAAAGTAGAGTCAAACGGTTGAGAATAGGTTAAGTGCGTTATATGCACGCTGAGACTATTTAGTATTTAGCATGAAGAGGAACTTGATGTTATATTTGATCTCTCTTAACGTGCCTAGGATTTCTATTGGTTTTATATTTGGTCATTCTTGCATACTTCTTACTGGCTTATGCTAGGATGAAGTTTAATGAATGATGTAAATATTTGTATGCTCATATTGTTTGTATTTTGAATTCAAGATGCCCTCCATTTTAATGAAAAAAGCACTGTGTTATCTCTCGTGTTTACTTAATTTTTTGCCAGTACAATTATGTTTGACATCATTTGGAGTTCTTACAGGTGAAACCCCACTTATTCACTCTGCTCGACAAGGACACACTGATACTGCAAGATACCTTGTTGAGAGTGGTGCTAATCATGAAATAGCAAGTGAATTAGGGGTCACAGCTCTTCATCATTCTGCAGGCATTGGTAAATTCATTTCTTTTAATCCTTCTTTCTATTGGCGTGCCCCTGCATGTCGTAGGTGGTAGGATTTTGTTTATGAGCATTTTGATTTGAGTAAGCATTGGTTCCTAATTTTCAACTATCATGGGTAGTCTAGTGGTTATTGGTTCAATCCATTGTGGCTACCTACCTAGAAATTAATTTTTCACAGGTTTTCTTGACATTCAAATTATGTAGGGTTAGGCGGTATGTCACGTGAGAATAGTCGAGGCATGTGTAAGCTGGCCTGGAAGCTCATGGATAAAAAAAAACTCAGTGGTTCCTATTTAAAATAAGTATATGAGTAACGCTAGAGTTTCTTTCTGGAACTAAATTCTTATAATGTTATATATAATTTTTAGGTCTGGGTATTAGAATGGAACTATTTTATTTTTATGATTTATCATTGAACATATTACATCTAGAACATGTGTCATTTGGCTTGGCTGCTTAAATATTTTCAAATATCTGTTATACGGTATGAAATTCTCTCGTCGCTTGCTTAGAGAGGGCTGAGAGTTAATGGTTTTCGTGGGTGGGAGGGGAGAATGTTTAACCAAACTAAATATTGGGTTGGCAAAGCCACAAATGTGCGTGCATGCCTAGAAGAGATTTAAATGGCAACGACTAATTTTGAAGAACAATGTATAACTTTTTATTTATATTTTTTAACTTCTTATGCAGGAGATATTGAGCTGCTAAAGTTTTTACTTTCAAGAGGTCCTGATGTTAACTCCCAGAGTGATGCGGGCACCCCTTTGATTTGGGCCGCTGGTCACGCCCAGGAGGAAGCTGTAAAGCTGCTCCTTGAACACCACGCTAATGTATATATGCTAACAATTTAATCTTTGTTCTGATATTTGTTATTCTTACATGCACAATTGATCGAAATATCTTGTGTACTCAAGGCTGCGTATTTGTTTGAGTTTTTTTTGTATGAATGTTTCTCATATAGAAATGTTGCTTTGAGAGAATTCTTGCATTTTAACTTTGGCATGATATTCATAGGATTAAATTTGTAAACTTGTATTCATCCTTTATGATTTCTATATGAATTGATCTATATTTGATTTCTAATGCATCTTTGTCATTGTTTGTGGATTATCCCCAGCTACAAATATGAAATATGTTCAACCGCTTGTTCCGTTTTTCTTTCATTTTACTGCCACTTGTTTTTCATGTCATAATTTTTCTATGACACGTTTTAAAACATTTAAACGTGGATGATATTTCCCTTTATATGTGGTCACTAATGCCAGAAATATTTTCTAATGTTTTTTCAGCCCAATGCTGAAACTGACGATGATATCACCCCCCTTTTGTCGGCAGTGGCTGCTGGTTCTCTGGCTTGCTTGGATTTGTTGATTCAGGTTTTCCTTTCCTCACCCTTTTGAAGTCATATACCAATGACATTTGATCAATTCTAATACTTGAAGCTGAAATGTTTAAATAATGAACCTCTTGCTTCTTCTTGGATCAGAAGCGTTTCATTTAGAGAGGGACTATTACAAAAGTAATGGAAGTATAGGGCATCAGAACCTGTGCATTCCATCGTAGAGCACAGAAAAAAAAACTATCCAGTTGGTATGAATAAAAGTGCTGAAGAACTAAAAGAGTTAGGGAAATACTTCCCTCCTTATGACTAAGGAGGGGAGCCATCCTTAGTGTATATGTGGCACCATTTGGTGGCACAAATTTTTTCTTTTTTCTTTTTAATATTATTCAAACCAAAAATTTGTTGCACCAAATGGTGCCACATATACATATAAGGATGACTCCCCTTCTTAGTCATAAGGAGGGAAGTATTTTCAAAAAGTTATATTTAGTCTAATATAGCATCTAGAGGCTAAAAAAAATCCTAAGCTAACAAGGAATTTATTTTCTATTCACGGCAAATAACTGAACATTAGCTATCAAACAGTTGGTGGTCCTCCTAATAGGTTTTACTTTTATCTAAATTCCAATCTGTGACCAGTTGGAGCATCGGCGTTTTTTGGGAGAGTGCATCACTCGAATCTAAACATTTTGAACATATTCTTTTAAATGCTTTCTGTTCAAGAGCAGTGAAAGAATAGTTGTATGGTTTGGAAATGTTGATAAGATCTAAAGGTTGTATTAAAATGATTTGGAGGGGTTGATTAGATCTTGTTTTACAGATTTAAAGATAATTAAGCATGGGCTGAGAACTAGGCAAAAAACAGTCTTTATGGAGACTTGAAAGTTATTAAAGAGAACGCAGTACAATTAGGGATTAGGATGCTAGAGAAATGAACAAAGGAGGATTTCTAATCTTTTTTTACGTAATCTTCATTTCTCCCTTAGTAAATTCCATCGCCAGACGAATATAGATTTCTTTCGGGTAAGAAACACTCAGAATTTACAAAAGGGAGAAAGGAAGACTATTTTGACCCTAAAAAATATTCTTCCATTTTGTGCATTGATTGGACCACTTTCTTGCTTTAAGTATGACTGCATGTCTATTTTACTATGTCTAGTAGATTTTTGACATTTTTGCAATTTTTGCATTTAATCTACAGGCAGGTGCAAAAGTAAATATTACTGCGGGTGGAGCAACCCCTCTTCATATTGCTGCTGATAGTGGGAACCTTGAAATTATAAATAGCTTGTTACAAGCTGGGGCCGATCCTAATGCCACTGATGAGGTAGTGTGGAGCTTAGTCCAAGGACAAAGTTTTACAGCTATACACTATCAGTTATTACTCTTTAAAAGAGAATGTCTTGTTCTTACCCTTATTTTTGTTGACTTATGGGATGGGGAAGGTTAACAATGTATCTTCTTTCTAGATTTTTTTTTGGACAAAACATCTTTTGATTGCGACAGTAGAAGTTGTTAAAAAATTGTAGTAGAAAATTAATAGAATCTATAAACCTTCTCAAAAGGAGCGTACTAAATCACATCCCAACTTTAGGTATTTATTAATTAAAGGGTTGTTAATATTCAAAAAAAAAATAAAAAATAAAAATAATCCATATATCATAAAATGCAAAAGATCAGAAAATTTCAGTGATATTTGAAGTCATTATAATAAATTAAAAAACATTATAAATCATCATGTGTTGATCTAGTGGCTATTTAAGGCATTGGGGATCATAGAAGGCTTAGAGAAAATGAGTTTGGCCCATGAAAGCCACCTACTTAAGAATTAATTTGTAAGGTCAAGAAGAGTAATAACTTAATTAGCATAAATGTGTGCTTATGACTATGAGGCCATAAGTTCGAATTCCTCCCCCCAATTGTTGTTGAACTATACAAAAAGAATTAATTTGTAAGCTAGTCTAGATATTCACAAAATATTAAAGTAAATAAATAGATGGAAACTCTCTGCTAGAAGAAAATAGAAACAGATGGTTGCTTACTCCTGGTATTTCAGATTAAGTCAACTAGTAGCAGGCGAAGTTTATTTGAGGTGTCCCTCGTGCTGATGAGTTGAAATTGAGATTAAAATCTTCCAAATTAGATCAAGTGCTTGTTAAACTTCTTGTCCTTGGGATTTGACTATGATGGTCTTACTCCATGTGTAACGTGCTAACTTGTACATCAGCTAAAAGCTGTGTATAGATTCCTGCTTTGATCACTAAAGTTTCTTTGTTTGCTGTTGAAGGCTGTTTATTTGCTAAAAGTGAAAAGGTTAAAGAATAGAAAACCTCTTTTAAGCATAAAATGTGTTATTGTTGTATTATAGGATGGGCTTAAGCCAATACAGGTTGCAGCAGCTAGAGGTAGTCGGGCAGCTGTTGAGATTCTTCTTCCCTTGACTTCAGCAGTTAAGGAAATTCCTAATTGGACCACTGATGGAATACTCGAGTTTATGCAAAATGGAACCAACAAAGATCAGGTATGAATCATATGATCTTGTAATTGTAATTCTATTTTTGCTGACCAATTTCTAGATAGGTTATTCACAACACCTTAATTTTTTCCAATAGCATATATAGGCTTCAAAAGCTCGTTGCCTTCATTTTCAAATTATATACACTTAATGCTGGTCTCTGCTTGGAAATGAACCTTTAGGTTGCAGCATCCCTTTGATAATCTTCTGCTCTTATATGTGATATATCCCGTGACAATAGTCGAGGTGCACGTAAGCTGACCTAGACAATCACTGGTATAAAAAAAAAAAAGAACTTTATCAGAAGAAGTTAATTTTGAAAATAAAGGAAATAAGGTGTGTCATATACTGATATACCTAGGATAAGCCAAATGAAAAATAAGATTACGACGAAAGCATTTTTGTTTTTTTTGGATAAGAAACAATTTCATTAATGATATGAAATTACAAGAACATCAACACAAAAGATAGTATCATTACCAAAAAGGTCTCCAGCTATTTAGTAAAATATTGTAACTATAATTATGAAATAGAGGAGATAGTTTGCACCAAGGGACCACCAAAGCAATGATATTATCCATGAAGCGAGGAAAAGTAGAGAATTTGTTCTGAAAAATTCGGTGGTTTCTTTCCATCCAAATGCTCCAAATGAAGGCTCTAACGAAGTGCTCCCAAAGGTTCTTCTTTTCCTTTTTAAATGGATGGCCTGTGAGACATAGATCCAGATGCCCCAAACTGTCTCTTGGTAAAGCAAAACTCCAAGAAAAACATTGGCGAATATAATCCCAAAACCTTGTAGCAGTTTTACCGTTGATCTGGACGTAGATTGGCTTTTAACGAAGATTGTATAAAACGAAAGCATTTCTGTTAACACAATTCACAAATTAGATTGGCTTTTAACGAAGATTGTATAAAAAAAAATCTGAACTACAAAATGGAGTGATAAATGAAAATAATAACAATGAAAAAGAGTGTTGCTGTAAATAGGGGGGCACACTACTATCACCCTTTAAGTTGGTATAGAGTAGTAGATGGATTGCATCAACTACTTTCTATCATTTGCAGTGTTTGCTTCTGCTTCATTATGTTTTTGGTTTTTTGTTTTGTTTTGGTTTCTGCAAAAAACCTCCTCTATCGCAGAAGGGAGAAGAAACAAAGAACCTCTCTGATCAACTGTCTTGTCTACCGTCTTTCTGTGCTTGATTATTGTTTCTTGTATCTTATAGCTGCTTTGCATCTTAACGGCAAGGGCTAAATTTTGTAGGAAGCTTCCAGAAATTCTGAGGAGGTTAAAAAACATAAAGATTTGACAGCACAAGTGCAAGATTTGCCTGAGGTACGTTTATAACCCTCTTGATCTGCTGATTGTTTTTATTTGTTATGCATTTGTCAATGGTTTTCACTAGGATGGTTTCATTTGTGACATTTATAGTGTGATTAATAAGTGATAATTAAATCATCATGGGTTGATCTAATGGTCAAATAAGGGTTTTGAGAAATCATTAATCATAACGTGTTGATCTATTGCGACTGCTGTTTTAAGTCTAACACCAAATTGTACTTAACTACTAGGTGTCACCTGAAGCAAAGAAGAAAGCCGCAGAGGCCAAATCTAGAGGGGATGATGCTTTCAATAGGAAGGATTTTCATACAGCGGTTGATGCCTATACACAGGTTGATCTTTGCCTATTTCTGTGTCTGTTTTGAATATTTTCATTGTAAAAATGCAGGCTTGTTAAGCCATACAATCCCTTTGTCTTAAGGCTTGTTTAGATTGGTAGATTACTTCTCTTTTCACGGTTAATGAGCAATGTGTTAAGAATCTTCCTATCTGCAAGTCACAAACGATAACCAAAACAACAACAAATACAAATAAGGAACAAGCCACTGGATATTGGGAGTTCTCCTACATCATTGGCAATGTATATTTATCTCCGATAATAACGAGAACAGAGTCTAAAAACAATGACAAACAAAGATAAATTCCCAGCACCTCAAGTAGTTGGTGGTCTCCCTTTTCTCCTAAAGAAATCACTCAAACTTACTCTATTCATACTCCGCTCCCCCACTCTCTCTTCCTCCCGTAAGACAGAAAAGAGCACGTCCCACTAATAACTAATTGTCTGAATTGTCCCTTTTGCCCCTCCTATTTTACGATGTGCATCACTTGAGGTCTCACAAAATGTAGTTGTAGTTGTGCAGCAACAAGTATATCATGAATATTCTTGTCTGAAATAAAAGGGATCAACACTTCCTGTGCGTTTTTGTAACATTGTTTTTTCTTAAAAACAAAATCAAATTTGACGTCATGAAGGGAGATGAAAGTACAAAAGAAGCTATCCAAATTAATAGACAGCAATATGATAAATCAACGGTAAGAAATGAGGGAAACCTCAGAGACTGACTGACCTCAAAAAGAGAAGTAAATTAATAACTACCCATACAATAAACTCTGAAAAATTCAGAGGGAAATCCTCCAACATTTTATTAGCAGTGTGCATTTAATCTCTCTTTTATTTTCTTTTTTTGTTGGTAAACCAAGTTTTCATGAAGTACAAAACAAAAGAGCATAACATAAGAACAGTCCAAAAAATGACAAGGAGACCAAAACAAGAAAAATGAACGTAGAATCTGAGGGTCAAAACATCGAACGAAGATCTTTCCATCTCTCCAAACATTCTATAATTTCTCTTGCCCCAGATATCCCACAAAAATTTCACGCATTCTGGCTTTCTAAAACGTTCTCTGTTCTTAAAGGGGATAGGCAAACGGCAAACAACTCCCTGATAAAATCTCTGCAATCTGTTAGTCTAGCCATCGCAGAACCCAGAACCATGAGAAACTTACTGCACACTCTGAAGCCATCTTACATTCCCAAATCAAATGATTTAGTCTGCCTGCCTCAGGCATTAAATATCAGCTAGTGAGAAAAGGGTCTATCAATTTTATTTTGAAAATTTGACCATATAGTATACCAGCTTGGGGAGGAAGTTATGTGTGGTTATTTTATATTAACCGAAGACTCTATGCTTAATTGATTGCAGTTGTGAGATGTTGGCACTGGCAGAGACTGAACTGTAAAAGTATGGCTGATACTATGGGACTACTAATATAATGTGATTTTTGTAGGCAATCGACCTGGATCCAACTGATGGTACACTATTTTCCAACCGAAGTCTTTGTTGGATACGGTTAGGTCAAGCTGAGCATGCCCTAGCCGATGCAAAGACCTGCAGAGCCTTGAAACCAGATTGGCCTAAAGCTTGCTATCGAGAAGGTGCTGCTCTACGTTTGTTGCAGGCAAGTCTCTAGTTTCACAGTGATCATTTCATGGACATTGATGTCATCAGCTTTTCTACTCAGTATTTTCATTTTTGTTGTTTTAAGTTCAAATGGAAGGCTTTTCTTATTATGTCGTTGTACTCATTGGTCTTAACTGCAGAGGTTTGAAGAAGCAGCAAACTCTTTCTATGAGGGCGTCCAACTCGATCCTAACAATATGGCATTAGTTGATGCTTTCAGGTTCTCATTAATCTCTTATCTGTGTTTTTTTTTTTTGGTTTTCGATAGCCTTTGTTGTTCTGCATTTTTATTTGCTTTTGTTAGTTCTTTATAAGTCAGTATTGTTGAAACAAAAGTCATAATTTAATATTGCTACAAAATGCAAAGACTTGATGTTAACCATAACGATTTCTAGTCTCTTGGGGCTTTCAAGACATGCTTCCTTGGGGGTTTTAGATTCGAGTCCCATGAGTAAGCTTAAATGTAAAATTCCTTATTATCTCCTAGGTCCAAGTTTTGTGACAGGCGCTGGTGTCCCATTTCTTGTGGAGCAAAGCTCCGATTTTAAAGTATTTTTCTTTTAAAAACAGTAATGATTTCTGGTACTCGAAGGATTGTCTTGTTGGGAGAGGCCTAGGGTTTTCAAGATATGCTATTTGGAGAACCCAAGTTCGAATCAATGAGTAAGCTTAATTGTAAAATCTGTCGTTGTCATCCGAGTCTAGGCATTGTGACAGGCACGAGTGCCCCCGGTACATAGTGGGGCGAAGCTCCGACTGCCGGTTATAAAAAAAAACAGTAATGCTTTCTGGCTTAATATATGCTTCCTCCAAACTTTGTGAAGATGTTTTAGGGATTTTGAGGTTTTTTTAGAATATTATATCACATGTCGAATAGAGTAATCCAAACTTCTACTACCTCTTAGAAGAAGCAAGGATGTTTTAACCATCGAACTATGCTCGTATTCGCCGAAGTTTTCGAGGCTACTCTTTATAATCCCCATCAAAATATTCATTTGCTTTGCAGGGAAGCAGTGGAGGCGGGTAGAATGTTTCATAGCAAAGATGAACAAAAATCATAATCCAGTATCTATGGTTGATATGATGCTGGTGTGGAATCCATTTTTTGTACTTCTATCTGCCTTCCCTTCTCTGTAATTTATTTCTTTTTTAGGGTTTGTGGAGGTCTTGGATGCAGTAATTTTAAGTGTTGGTTTTGATAGAGAGAAGTTTTGGTGTGGAATTCATGATGCTTTATAGAACTTGAAAGGAGTGTTTTATTTATTTATTTATTTATTTATTTATTTATCATTCAATTTATTGGATATTGCTTGACTATTATTATTATTTGTAATCTAATTTTAGTATCTAGACTTTAAAAAAATTGATTCAATAATATTAATAATTTTAATACAACTAAAAAATATAATAACATGTCTAATTTTTTTTAAAGGAAAATGGAAATTTTTAAAACAAAAATTAACAAAATGGAACGAAAGTTTAAGACTAAAATTGAATTCTAAATGAACCAAAATGGGAACAAATGTATTTCGGGTTTGAATTTGTGACCGTAGAATCGAAATGGATTAACATCAATCAAGATAACTAATTGCGTTATTAATCCATTTGATAAGGTATTAGTTACATTGTAGTAGCCTCATCGAATAATTTCTCTATTTAGTATGATATTAATATCTGTGAAGAATGCACCTCTAGTTTACCGGTTATCGCGATAAAAGTAGGGTTAAAAAAAAAAAAAACTCTAGGTTGTGTTATACATAAAATTCACCACCATGTTGCCTAGATCCTTTAACTATTATTTATGTCATCATTGGCTGGGACATGGAACTTCATCCCAATTTAGCTAACTTCTGTCTTTGTTCAAGTTAAACCACTTGAGAACATTCAAACAATGCAATTAAAAAAAAAAAAAACAAAAACAAAAAGAAGCTTTGAAACTCTTTAGAGATGAAAAATCACTAGATGGGGTTGGATGAATTTCCATTTTCTCCCTTCTTTAACACTCCATTTTTGATCCCCAATTAGCAATTTTGCTGGGTTTTTTAGAGAGAAAGAAATGATAGGTTTCTCATTTCTCTGTCTTGTTCAATAATTTAAGAGTCTAACCCAAAATATTTGATTTTCAATTTAATTCTACTTGTTTTTGTGTATAGGGAGTGTCACCCATTAGGGAAAATAAAGTGGTTCCTTCTTCAATCTGATTGCTCCTTCCATTCATGTATCGAGCACGTTTGGGAGACGGAGTCGGAGTCGATGAAGAAGCTACCCTTCAACTCTTTTTATGCTCTCTTTTTTTAAAGTACAATTTTTTAGAGAGAGGAAAGAATAAGATAAATATATTTATTATTGTTTTTTTGCCACCTCATCCATTTTTAACCATGGTTAAGTTTTTTGTTTAACTCAGGGATTACTTTTAACTTTTTAAAAAAGTTCAAAGATCAAAATTTGACATTTGAAAGTTCAGAGATCAAAACGAAACAAAAATGATAGTTCAGAGACCAAAATTGAACTTATGAAAGTTTAGAGACCAAAATGGTATTCTACCTAAAAAGAAAACAAATATTGATTCATTGGTTTGAATATAATTTGGATTTTCTAAGAGATGGTGTTGAACTGAGCCGATTGGGTTTAGTTGACTTGATAACAAATCTTGGCACATACAAACCAAGGTTTTTACCATACATTATAGTAATCAAACCGAATATTAGGTAGGAACCAACCCAATTTGGGGTTGGTTTTATTTTTGTTGGTTAGGTTTGTCTATATATATATATATAGTGGATATGCAAAGATGGCATCTAAAGCTGCTGCACAAAGAATAAGAGATGTCATTCAATGTTACATAACTCAAAAGGTTTTTTTTAGTTCAACTATATATGGAATCAAAGGTGAAAGACTTTGTTTAAAAATTAAAAAAACAAAAGCATAACTTGATCATACATAATTCAATCTATATGATCAAAAGATTATGAATTCAAATCTCCCACCAATATTATTGAATTTTATATATATATTCACCTTTCATAAGTATAGTCAAGTAACATCAAATGATGCTCTTTTTTAAAAAAAAAAAACCAAATATTCATTTTTGTACGTTCTAGAAACAAGAATGCTAATACAAATATCTATTGATCTTGAGAGTAAAAAATCAATTTTCTATAATCAGGTCGCCTTCCCAAATCAAAAAGTCAGTGGATTCCAGTACTAAATGAACCACATGAGCAACAACAAGATCCAAAGAACATTTTTACAATCTCAGAAAAACTTATATGAATCAATCATCCTCTAGATTGATAGAGTCTTTGAACTTCCCATACAGAACTTTCTTCAACTCAGCCATCTCGGCCACGATCGAGTTCTTTTCTTCCTCGAGTTTCTCCAAGTTCTTAACATTCTCCTCTTTCATTTCTTCCAACCTGCCTTCCACTTCTTCCATTGGTACATGGACAAAAACTTCCCCAATATGGAAACGAATCAATTCCTCATCAGTGAGAATCAACTCGTTACTTGCATCCTCTAGATTATCATTTGTTTCCTAAAGAAAGAAACCATCAAAGTTGAGTTCAATATGACTTTTAAAATAGTCAAAAGTGTGTTTAGACAATTAAAAGCAGTTTAAGAAAATTCTCATGGTATTGATTACATTGCTGAGATACAAACAAAGTTGTCTCACATTCCATAGTTAAGAGAAAAACTGGGTATGTATATAAGTGATGATAACTATCACTATTGATATGAGTTATTTTGGATAAAACAAAAAATAAAGTCACAAGGGTTTACGCCCAAAGTTGAAGATTAGCCAAGGATTGTCGTTCTTATCAATTAGTATTTGAGCCATGCCCCTAACTTAGCCATGTCAGAAGAATTCCTTGGTGTAGGACAAAGAAGTTGGGAGCCTGTAGGCATAATCATGGTGCAAATCCGTAGTGAAGAGTTTTATCAGACTGGTGATGTACTTTCAAGAGAAGAAGATTTCGTTTGGATATAATCTTGACGAATTGACTAGTGATATACTCTAAGGAGAAGAGTTGCTTAGTCTAGATATGTAGTCATGGCATAAATCCGTGGTAAAGAGCTTTATCAGATTGACGGCGTGCTCTAAGGAAAAGGGAGTTTGGTCTAGATATGAGTTAGACATATTGACTATTTGAGGGAAGGGGAGGATTGGGTGCTGAACACATAAGACAACCCCAAAGAAAGGC
The DNA here is from genome assembly GCA_037833695.1 of Sechiopsis laciniata. Lineage (NCBI taxonomy): Eukaryota > Viridiplantae > Streptophyta > Magnoliopsida > Cucurbitales > Cucurbitaceae > Sechiopsis > Sechiopsis laciniata. The sequence goes on along the minus strand of JBBMKA010000020.1, from coordinate 11,638,749 downwards.
TTGGTGGTACTTTAATCAAGGGGAGGATTGTTGAGATACAAATAGAATATGGAACCCATATTAGTTAACTAAGGGAAAAATCATATGACAAAAACGGAAGCATTTTGGATAAAACAAAAAAAAAAGTTATGAGAGCTTACGCCAAAAATAGACGATATTAGATCAACGTGGAGATAGGTTGACATCTTTACCATACATAACCAAAACCAAAAGTGATTTTGTTGACAATCCCAAGGCACTTAAAATGCTTATGGAGGAATTTATTATTGGGAAAAAAATCCCTTGCATTTCATTCAAAAGTCAACCCAACCACACTCACTCTGGTAGACATTTGGTTGCAGGGCTAATTGTAAGAGAAAATTTCAAACATCGATGAATAGCTTCACTAACTAGAGTCTCCCAAAACCACCAAAATGTAAAGCTGGGGAAGAAACAACATAACGCAGAAGAACAAAGAAAGCAAGAAAACATCTGGGTTATACTAACACATTGTACAAATTGATTAACGAAAACATACTTGGCAAATGACTAACACATTGTACAAATTAAAAGCGAGCTAATCAATCTTACATGAAGTTCATATCACATAATATATCTAAATTTAACCCCTTCTAAAGGGTTCTTTTCTTCCTCTAATCAAAACGAGGATAAAGATTCAACCCAATGAAAACATGTTACAGTCGAATTGCCTCCTCATAACTTATGAAAACGGAACAAACGAAGAAAACAATAAAGAAAACGTGAGAGAAGACACACCAATTTACATGATTTACTAACGATGAGCTAGAGGAGAAAACGGTTTTATTAAAGAGATACAAAATATAAATTGTCGATGAACTAGAGTTTTAAGAGAGTTTACACTGCACTCTCATAAAACCCTATTACAATATATGTCTAAATGCATAAAACCTCAAGTATGAAAACATAAACCCAATTACATATTTCGACAAGGTTTCAGGTATCAAAATTCAAGCCATATCTCTACACTGCACAAAAGTTGAATCTTTATAGAAAATGAAATGGCAACAAGAAAAAACTCAATAAAAAAATTCAACAACATTTGAACCCTCAAAAAAATTCAAGAGGAGAATTCAGCCCACCAATTCGAAAAGCAAGTTAAAGTAAAGACCAAAAAAAGACAAAAAATCATCAAATACACAAAATTCCTATGAAATCGATACCTTGGCGACTCTAATCTCATCTTCAAGCTCGTGGAACCGATTGTTCAACCTGCTAAATTTGTTGATGTTCTGTTGGTCTTCCCATGTGACCTCCGTTTCAGATCCTCCGCCCTGCGCGAACAACAAGTATCAAGAAATTCATACCAAAATCAATGGAAATTTGTGGATCAAATTAGGGTTTCGTTAGACCTGCTGCATGTTCGAACAGAGTGAATCTCCCGTTGTGAAGAGAAGGAGGAAGACGAAGTACTTACTTGGAGATCTCATTGAAATGACGAAATTAGCCTTCATTGCATTTGGGTATTTTATTAGATTTATGATTAAAATTACGAACTTCGTTTTTTTTTTTTTAATATTTTGAAAGATGGCAATTTGGGTGGAGCCAAGACTGTACCCCACCATAAAGTCACACATATGTGGTGCCTCTGGTGCCACACATCTCAGCCTTTTTCTTCTTATTTTTTATTTTTTATT
>JBBMKA010000020.1:11613583-11636994 GCA_037833695.1 Sechiopsis laciniata | reverse complement strand
ACCATAAAGTCACACATATGTGGTGCCTCTGGTGCCACACATCTCAGCCTTTTTCTTCTTATTTTTTATTTTTTATTGTTTTTTAAGTAAAAAAAATTTGTGTGTGACTTTATGACTGGAGTGCAGCCAAATTGTCCTCATTTTGAAATAACAATAGCATTGGATAAGCAATCCAAACCTTTTCTTTTAGTATAAATTGAAAATGGGGACTACAAAATCTACCTAAAAAGTATTGTTACTCTAAAATAAAATGGCAGTCAAATACTAATTTTTAAGATTAAACATGGTATTGTAAAGTTGAATTGGATTACAATCCAATCAATTAAGCCAAGATGTCATCAACCCTTTTGATTAAGAGATTCAAACTTGTGGTTTGTAGCTTGATGCTTTATAACGTGTTTGGATATGTTTTGAACTGTTTGATACTTTACGATTACTTAGTGAAGAATATCGTTGCTCGGTCAGCGAGCCTGTAATAAGGTTTCTATTTTCGTATTTTGATTTTTATGTAATAGGACTTGTTTTGCAATAAGATTTTATGAGAGTGCACTACATAAACTCTCTTAAAACTCTATCCCCAACTGAGAACATATCGTTAGTGAACAAATTTTGTGTGTTATTCTTTTTACGTTTTTATTGTTTTTGTGTGATTGTTGATTGTCGTTTCATAACATAACGTATGCTAGTTGAATTATATTCGAGTACCAATTAATAAGGTTAATAGTTCAACCGTGATAAGCGTATATCAATGACCCTATTAAGTATCTTAGTGCTCAAAAGAGTTTTGATTAATTAAGAGAGGATGAGTTCAATTCATGTTGACATCTATGTGTCCTATAATATTTTGGTTTAAATTTCCGGCGTGTTTTATGTTAAGCTCTTAACTTTTTTTTTTCTTTTTTTTAAAGCTCTAAACATTTAAATGATTTTTTAAAAAAGAAATTTAAATTACTTCATTAAATAATTATCCAAACTTACAACAATTTATCCTTAAAATGAAATAAAACTCTCGAAATAACATCTTTATCTCAATCCACAATTCGGACCAAACAAAATAAAAGATGAAAAAAATATAAGTAAATGAACTTTTAAAAGGATGAAAAACACCTTTTAAATTGACTATTTTACATAAAAGAATGATATAATCCAATATAAAAGACCCGAAACAATTAGTCTAACACTACAAAACGAAAAGAAAAATGTTGCGTTGTTTTAAACCTTCAAATATTTTAATTTGGTTTCTATATTTAGATAAACATTACACTAATCCTCCAATAATATTAATTTTTCATTAATTATTTAACTTATCTATAAATACGCATTTCTAATCAACACCTACTAATTATAAATACACGTGGTTCAAATATTTGTCTATGTAGGCTTCTATTTATCCCATTATTTATAATTTTTTTAAACTTTTATTCACATTGAACATTAATTTTAATCCGTTTACTTTCAACTTTTATTCATTTTGATCAATATTTTTAAAATGCGTTTTTTTATGACCGCATTTTTTATATCATTTTTCCAATCACAATTGGAACACAACAATATACTCAAAATTAAAAGAAATTAAAATGAATTTATTGTATAAAATTTTCTTTTACTTCGGCAAACTGTGACAAAACAACCACCATGATGAGAAAACCTTTAACTAATAATTGTAGAAATAAGCAAAAATATAATTGAAAAATTAATAAATAAATAAAAAAACACACACAAGAATTTATGTGAAAAAATTTAAAAATTGGAGAAAAAGGACATAGAGAAATTCGTGAAAAATTATAACAATCATACATAATTCTCTCACCGACCGAGTTATATAAATACTTTATTTTTTTTTAAAAAAAAGCATAAATACTTTATTCAAAGGTATTTACACTATTTGTACCAATCTACACAAAAAGATCTAAAAGGAATTTAACTAGAATCATTATACTAAACTTAAAATACTTTTAATTGAAATGCTTTGAAACCAAAGGCACATGCTCCTTTGATAATTCTTGGAGCATATACTGCCTTATCTTTATAATGTAAGACAATTCACTTTTAATATTTTGCCAAAACTCATTAAAAATTGAGTGTAACAAAAATAAAACATTTTGAAAGTAATTTCAAGAACTAAAAAACATGCTTTAAAAAAAACCCAAAAACTAAAATAAACTCAACACAACTAGAGGTGAACTCTTAGCTAGTTCGACATATAATACAAATTATGAAAATTATCTCTTTATTCTCAAAATTTCAATTTGGTTTCTAAATTTTAAAATTAAATATTTTTATCAATCACATTTCAATAATTTGCTTGCTTTTTGTCTTTATATCAGTAGTTTACTTTTTTCTTATTAAAAAAATAAATAAATTCACACAAAAACTAAAATAATCACTTCTTTAATAAATTAAACTTTGAAATTAGTCTAATAATCATTTTACTCAACATTAGGTTATTTAACCAATTATATTTTTATTTTAATAGTGAACATTATTAAAATGTGACAGTTAAAAGTATTCAATTTTGAAATATAAGAACAAAATTGAAATTTGACCACTTAGATGTATTTTTTCCTATAAATTAGTAACTACTTTAGGCTACAGTTATTTTTTAATATTTTGCAATGAAAAAAAAGGGAAATGGTAAGAAATAGCTTAATTTAGTGAAAAAATAGAGGTCATGACTTTTTTGTATTGGACTTTAAATCTATGTCTAAAAAAAATTATGGAGGAGAGATGAATGTTTTCATCTCCAAAATACCCTTGAACTTATTTTTCCATTTAGCTATTTCACGAGAAAAAAAAAACCAAATTTTCCCTAAATCTAAGCATAACAAATTTTCCCTAAATCTAAATATAACTAATTTGATAATATTTCAAATTTAAAATACTAATAATAGTCAACAAATCCCTAAGATTTAGGAGTGGACTAAAAAAAAATTGAAAACCACGAATCAAAGTTGCTGATCATGATGTACAGTGGATGTACAAACATAGCGCATGCTGATAAATTGTAGGTACTGCATATGCGGTGCATAATTTCGAAAAAAAGAAGTAATGTTAGGGTGATAGGAGCACATGGACATATTCATCGGGGCAAACGAACAATATATTATAATGAACCAATTCATATTTATATACACATTCCAACTAAGATTAATAGCTATAACACAATAAGAAAGGATAAACACATAGTATAAATAAGGTCTCAGTCTTATATGTATACATATGTAGGCAACCCACTAGACCAAAACCAATGATGTAAACCCTCAAACAAAATGTATTAGGTAAAGTTACATAAACTAAATAGTCACAAAGGATGACTATGCAAAGTTTCTATGTTTTGCGCGTTACGTGACTGATCTGTCGCATGTGCTTAAATCACGATGTATAATGGATGTACAAACATAGCGCATACTAATAAGTTGTAGGGTTTACATATGCGGTGTATAATTACAGATTTGTCGCCTGTGTTTAATTTTGAGTCACTTGAACTCAATATTGATCTTACATTTGAAGAGAAACTTGTGCCAACAGTGTCTAAAATATGCATAAACTAAAACGAATAAGAAAAAAAAATGTTATTCACAAAATATATAAATAGGCAATAGTAACCAACACATACACTCTTATTATAACATTACAAAATGTGTGTCAACAATGTCTAATTTATGAAAAAAAAAACAACGTTATTCACATAATATATACAAGTGACAATACTAACGTAACAACATATGCGTCAATACTCTGTCCAGAATAGATGTCAACAGTAACTAACATAGGATATGTACAGAATACGTGCAATTAATGTTTAACATATGCAAAATATAAATAAATAAAGGAAAATATAATTCCTACAAAGTAGGGATTCTATTAGGTATAAAATACATGTCAACCATGTCTAACATATGAAAAAAAAGAAATTTAAAAAAAAAAAAAAAACAAAACAAAATCCCAATAAAGTAAGAATTTGATTTTAGATGTTAATATTTTTAAAAACCAGAGCCATTTGAGAGATTTGGAAGCTTACAATGGAAAAAATGTTAGTGCACCAAAAGAAATTTAAAGCTTACACGAACATTTATATCTTCAGACACGTGGCTCCAATGTCGGCCCCTTTCAAAGTCTCGAGAATCGGAGCCCAACGAAATGCATGCATTTCTCTTGCGGCTGGATTTTTCAACGCGGGACTATCATAAATCGCAAATACATAGGTGGAGGGTTTTCGTGGGGGTTGTTCAAGGAGAGAGAAAGAATCAAAATGAACTTTTCATCTTCTTCAAAAACAGATATTTAAGGCGCTCATAAAACTCAAACTCAGGTACTATTCTCAACCATTTTTTAATTTATATTTAACCTAACTTACAATAATCACACCGACCAACGAGAGTATGTACGACTTATGGAAAGAAAATGTATAGCTATATTTGTGAACGTTATGAACAAAATTTCTAAATTACGTATAAATTTTTAAAATTTTCAAAATCCATGATTTCATGAGATTTTATACTTATTGATTTAATTATGTTTGACTAACGTTTTTAGAATTGATTAGTTTGTTTTAGATTTTTCTTGATTAAAAAAGTAGTTACAAATAATTTATTTAAAATAGATTAAAAAGAAATCTATGAAATATAGGAGGGTACAATAAACTACTTTCCATATTAAAAATTAATTAAAATTTAGAAATAAAAAAAGACATAAATTTAAAATCTAAAAATCTTTAGCCACGTACCTAATTAATATTTAAATTCTAGTAATTTTTCTAGTTATCCCAAAAGAAATCCCAACAAAAATAAATTACAAAACACCAAAATAGTATTTATAGTCCCAACCAAAAAGGGAGAATAGAAAAGTTTCCCAAATTTGTAAAAATAGGGTTCTTATGGATAACATGGACAGAGCATTGGCGGCGCAATTTATCCATTTCTCCTACCAATTTACCAAACTTGATCAATTTTTCCTCAAAACAATGCACAAATCTACCAAATAGTTCGTATATATATATATATATAAAACTTTTATATATATATATATATACATACATATATATTTAATCAAGACCATGCTATTTCATCGAAACCACAAACCTTCCCTTATACCTTTCTTGTTCGAAATCCAAGCAAGAACAATCCAACCCCACGTAATTTTTCAACATTCTAACCAAAACCCATCTTTCAATTTGCCCCAAAATCCCTTTTCCTTCAAATCCCACCTCAGATCCAAAAACTGGCCTTCAAAATCTGGGTGGATTTGTGTTGATTTTGTGTTTGTGTTTTTTCAATGTGGATTTGAGAAAGGGGATTTGTGGATATGGCGGGTCAGGTGGTGAGAGTGAAGAGGGAAATACTTGAAACATGCATGACGTGCCCTCTTTGCAATAAGCTCTTGAAGGAAGCTACTACCATTTCTCTTTGCCTTCACACGTGTAAGTTTTGTTCTATTTCTTCTTTAATGGCCTCTTTGATTTGGTTTTGCATGTTTTGTTTTTCCCTCTTTTTTAGTTGTTTTATGAACTGGGTTGCTGCTGATTTTGCTCCTTGTGTTGATTCTTGGAGCTTTTGTGAGAGTTGTTGTTGTGGTAAAATGGGTGATTTTGCTTTTGATTTTCTTGGGTTGATCTGTTTTTTATGTTTCTTACGTGACATCTTTCTCTTTGTGCTTTTTTTTAAACCGGGAATCAGAGTTTCGCTCCACTACAGTTGGGGGCACCACTAGCCGGCATGAAATACTTTGAGGTTATTCTAGTTTAAGCACTTCCCAGCAGTTTTGATCTAAGGATCTCTAAGCATGTCTGAGTCCGTAGCTTCAACCAGGCCCCCGAGGACCTTTCACTTTGTGGTTTTGATTCTTGTATCTTGACATTTGGATCTGTATCTGTGTTTATGTTCATCTCCTCTTCATGGGTTTATTTTCTTGTCTTCTTCGAACTCTTTACTTCAGCTGGGTTCAGTTGAATTTGGTTGCTCTTTCTTCCGTCTTCTTAGAACCTTATTTACTAATCATTTGTTCACATTACAAATACTCGAAAGTACTTTTTTTGTTTTGTCCGGACCAACTTACGTACGCCTTGACTATTTTCACGTGGCCTTCCCCATAACCTCTTAAATTTCCAAACCCTCTTTGACCACTAGGCCATACTTTGATATTTACGAAGACTCGAAAGTTCTACTAATTCATTTTCTCAAGTTTGCTAACCAGATTTCAGTTGATATGCATTAAACTTAAATACCGGAGCAATGCAATTTACAAACGATGATGTGCTCTTCATAAGCTAATATTGTGGTTGTATATGTGAGCCATTTTTACTTGGGTGACTAATTGTTTAATGTGTATAAAAAGTTGCAAACTTTGTTATAGTTTTTTGTTTTGCATGGTATTGTGGGTTATTGTAAATGGGGTGGAAAATTATCCTCACATGAATATATACATTAAAATCAAGCCATATTATGTTAGAGGTCCCTTGTGGGTTGTGTAATGGTCGCTGCTGTTGATCTTTTCATAAATATTCACAAAGAAAATTGTTGATAAATTTTGTAAACAGAAAACTGAAACAAAAACTTCAAATGTACTCTTAAAAATTTTGTTCACCAGTTAGTTACAATAAGTGGCTTATACCTGCAAACCGTGAAATTGAACCTTCCATTCTGTATTTATGAACATTTGTATTTGTTTCAAACTTTTTTTAGTATATCTAAATAACATCCCAATACTTCTGCTATACATAAATCAGTGGCTTTCTGATTGCTAGCTTTCTAATGCATTTATTTTTTGCTGCACATCAGTTTGCAGGAAATGCATTTATGAGAAACTCTCAGATGAGGAGGTTGACTGTTGTCCTGTATGCGACATTGATCTGGGCTGTCTTCCTGAGGAAAAACTGAGGTCCTTTTTTTAAAAAAAAAAAAAGTTTCCCTCTAAATGCATGATTTGACATCTCTGTCGCATATAGCTGTTAGATAAGTGCTTTGTTGGGATGAAAGAATTACTAAAGGTGTATGCTTTTTCGTGCTCTTCTATGTTATAAAGAGTGTTCTTGATACTATTGGCATTGTCAGTGGTGGTAGAGTAATGTTTCTTGGGATATCGGGGCAGTTTAATTGAGACTGTGGTAAAAACAACAGATATGAAACCCGAACGGACGAAACTAGGACTGATTATGGAAAAGTTAAGCAGGCTCACTTCCTCTGTTCTGCTCTGTCCACCAGGGGTTTTCATTTCCTTTGTCTAGATGATCACTCCTTTCTTTCCCCTTGTTCATCACTTTATTTCCGCAGTAATGAACACCCTTCAATCACTAAAGGAAATGAAGGAGTGGAGTGAAGCATAAAGTTTTTGGTTGTACCTAAGGTACTGCTAGAAATAGAACAGAAATACATGGTTTAAACCATCTTCTGAGTTCTTCCAGTCAAAGTAATCTAAAATCTAGTTTGCTGAAGTAGCCACCAAATGATGATATGCATAGGTTTATCACACACTATCTATTTGTTTTCAGGACTTAGTGGAATTAGAAGAAAAAAAATATTAGCTTTTTTACAGAGATGTTTAGCGGAAAGACTCTGGAGATATTATTAGTTATTTGCGTAAATATCTCAATATATTTGTATTTAATTTTTTAGGGGGAATCTTTTTGTTATTTTACTCCTTATTTGTGGGGGATTTCTTCTATAAATGAAACACCATCTCTCAATTGTATAATTATGGAAATATAATGAAGAATATTATACTCTTTCCCTAAAATTTAGATGGTATCAAAGCAGGAAATATAGATGAAACACCATCTCTCAATTGTACAATTATGGAAATATAATGAAGAATACTGTACTCTTTCCCTAAAATTTAGATGGTATCAGAGCAGGAAGTCCGGTCTTCAAGCCCTTACTGAGTCATTTCATCTCCAATTAGTATTGAATTCCACGTGGGCATTTTGAAATGAGGTCCTCAGTTCAAGTCCCCGTCGAGTCGTTTTCCTCCCTAATTAAAATTGAATTCAACAGTATGTGATACTTTGTGCTGAATATAAGGAGGCATGCAGTTAATATGTCAAGCTTTCTAGATGTAAAATAACTCATTTAAGATCCACAATTTACTGAAATGGCTTTTGTTTGTTGTATCCTTGGACTTGCTTTCTTATTGCTGAAGTTTAGACCCTTTCGCTTGGCTGTACATACATAATGATTAACTGAGTTCCCAAGAGGCCTTTTTTGATGGGAGAGTTTCTAAAAGGACTTTGATATGATGTTTCCTTTGATGGGATCTTGTAATGCTAAAATTTACTATTTCTTTGGCTGCTTAGGCATTTACTGTTATAAGCATTTTGGTGCTGCCTGAAAATGGTGTCCTTTTCTTCTTTCCATACATGCTTGAAAATAGGTGTTCAAAACTTGTGTGTAGACCTGTATGGTGCTGGAACCATTCCACGAAGAAGAATAGGAGATGCATAATTTAGGTGTACTCAGCAGCCACATTTAGATTTGTATTTATATTTTGCAGGCCAGATCACAATTTGCAAGATATAAGGGCCAAAATATTTCCACTCAAGAGGAGAAAGATTACTGCACTTAAAGTCTCGCCCTTGGCTTCGTTGCCCGTGAAAAGGAAAGAGAGATCGCTATCTTCATTGGTGGTAAACACTCCTAAAGTGCCGATGCAGAGTGATCGCTTGACTGGAAGAAGGTCCAAGAATGTTGCGAGAAAGGCGGCTGCTTTACGAGGATGTATTTTTGGCATTGAGCAGCCACTAAAGAAAGAAGAAGACTCTGGAGAAGATCATACATCAAGTTCCAGCTCTTCTGATTATTTGAATAAAAGCCTCCGGCAAAGAAGGCAGGTAAGGCGGTTTACTTAATGGGCAGTTTGTGCTATCAAACTTCATTAAAAAGTAAAGTAAAAATTCCCACATTCTTAGTTGTATGAAAACTTTCAATATCGCAAATGTACGAATTTGTCGCAGGACTCATCTTTGGCTGAGCCGTCTAACAGTCTAAGACGCGAGGATTTCGATAATAACGTAAAAGCGGTAGAGGGAAAAGCTGATCTCTGGACACCCTTGAATTGTTTGGTTGAAGCTGCAAACCGGACGAAGTCAACCAAGCCAAATTTGCAAGGGCCATCAATGGCCAAACTGGAACCATCCATTGTTGCTGATGATGATCTTGATGCACAAGAAACCAAGGAGAAACCACTGTCAGTTGGAGCTCCAAATTATGGATTGTGTATGCCCAAATCAAGAAATAAGGAGCAAGTAAGCAACCTAAAGGCAAAGGATAACCATAATAATGGGACCACATCACTCCCAGAATCCATGAAACGTAAAAGGTTACGAGCTACGGCTCGTAACAAGGCAGCTGCATCTGGTGAGCTAGGCTCCCGAGCACAAGTCGTGCTTGATGCATCAGCTGCTAAATGTGGAAGAAATAATCCAATTTGGTTCTCATTAATTGCTTCAGAAGACAGGTAACATACTCTAGCTATCAAATATTTTTAAAGTTGAATCTATATTTAAGTTTCTGTTTGACTGATTTGTTGTGAAAAGTTTTAGGAAAGCAGGAATTTCATTGCCTCAAATATCAACTTCTTACTTGAGAATAAAGTAAGTTCTTATGTCTCATTACCTCATTTATATTTGTCTTTTTATCAAGTTTTTCAAGGAGGATTTCCAGTGGTTTGAGTAGTGTCATTCGGGATATCGATGGTTTCTCCTCGATTACTTGTTCTTTCTTTGAACCATTTTCACCATCAGGGCAATACTATTATTTGTATTCAATGAAAATGATCATGATTCCTAAGTTTTTAAATCATGATTTGAAAGCATGAATTTTTTCTCTTCTTTTATAATTTATAGTTTAGTTATTTTTTTGTAGTTTGGTTGAACCAATCATTTGTCATATAATTTTTATGGTATAATGTCCAAGATCTCCTTTTTAGCTCTCCTGTAGTTTCTCTTAAGATATATGACTGATTACTATTTACTATGCTGTTCTGTTTTTCTGTTTTTTATTCACTTATTACATTACAGGGATGGGAAAATGCCTGTTTCTTCTATCCAAAAGTACCTTGTAAAGAAACTAGATCTTAAAAGTGAAGCTGAGGTGAGTCCCTGTTATTTTCCAAAAAACTGATAAAACTAATCAAAGTTGTCAAATTTAACCTTTTGGACAATGTGTTATAATCAAGGATTTAATTTCAGTGTCAGTGGAAATGTCTGTGGCATAATGGAAATAAAAAAAAATCTATCAAAACTATTATTAGTGTTAGTTATGGAAATAAATAAGCATTTTATAAATAAAAATGCTTACTATCTGCAAAGCAATAGAAATATCAATTATTCTTGTTGATCCTGATGTATGGAATATTCATTGATATTTTCTTCCCTGGATATGTACATTATTGGCTAAACTTAAGTGTATAGTGGCCTTTTCTAATATGTTGGCTTTATTTTTTAAAAAAACCCCATATTTTCTCAAAATGTGTTCTATTTCCTACTAATGAAGACCCCACCTTTATCTATGCTTTTTCCTCTTGTGAAATTACTGTTTAATATTTGAGAAATATGTTCCATCTACCTAATCATGGCGAAAATGAGTTTTGTGTCTGAAATGTCGATTAGAATTGCCTGTGGTTTCATTTATTTCATCTTTGATGCATAATGAAATTGAAATTTCTTCTAGTTTTGATGTGAGGATTTGATCACTTTGAAAAGCTCGGTCCCTGAGATGCTTCAATAGTTTGTGACCATTTTGTCTGAAATTCTGTGTTTTTGGTCCCCTGTACTTGGTTCTTGTAATGTTATATAATTTGGTTGTAAAGTGAAAGAAGAAAATAGAGAGGTCATAACATAACCACCACAGTACAGTTGCTTTTGTCATGTGGTATGGTGTACGTAAGCTAGTCCAAACACTCACACTCACGTTATAAAAAAAAAATTAGTGAAGTTAGAAGATTCTTGACGAATATGTTCTTTTGAATCATATAGTCAATTAGAAGATTCTTTTTTCCCATTTGGAGACTTGTTATTGTTCAATGAATGTAGTGACATTTGACCACAACTTGAAATGTTATTTTCATGACCTTGATCTCAAACTGCCAAAATTCTTAACCAATATGTTCTTTTGAATCATGTTACTTCACAGGTGGAAATACTGTGTCGGGGTCAGCCGGTGCTACCAACGCAGCAGCTACAGAACTTGGTCGACTTGTGGTTTCGAACGGCATCGACAGCAAAGAAAATTCCAGCATCTGTTGGCTCATCTGCTAAGGACTTCGTAATGGTCCTCTCATACTGTCGAAAAGACCAGACCCCTTAACGAGCTTCTTAATCCTGTTCTTGCCTCTGTACGTCGTTTACCTCTTCGCATATCGTTAAATGAGGATTGAATGAGCATCAAAATCCAAACCCGAAGCTCTCGGGTTCATCATATTTGAGTGAACATGAGATGATTATTATTTATCTGAATTCTTTGATTGTTTTATTTCATTGGTATAGGCCTTCTCTTTCTTCTAGAATATCTGGGTTCAAACAAGGAATGAGAAGTTAAAACTATGATTCACAAAGGAGGATGCTAGAGTATTCAGGAATTTGAAGACTTGAGCTTATTTGTTGCAACAAAATGTTGATATTATCATATTTGTATGAAAGTAACAGGAGATGGTTTTACATATGGCCAATTTTTTTAACCACAATCTTAAGTTTAGTTATCAATTTATATGTGCGTCTCGAATAGAATTTTAAAAATTGAATAAACTGGGACATGGTTGATTTTATTTATTATTTTTTATATTTCTTAGTCTTCGAATAAGCTTATGTGCACCTTATCATTCTCACAAGATAAATCATCTAACTCTATAACATTTAACCCTCCAAGAAATTTGTACCACTATGGAGTACACCAAAATCATATTAGACCACTAGGCCAATCATAAAAATTTTAAATCACATAAACAAGATTTCCCCCAATTTTTACCTTGGGGTGTTTGATTTTTAGTTTTGTAGAGAAATTATTAATGAGCATTTACAACTTCTCCTAAAAAAAATAACATTCAAATGAGTTATTTCAACCAGTTGAAATAATTATTCATTTTAAAACTACTCATTTATACAATTTCTTTGCAAAATGCACATACAAATAAGTTATTGATTGCAACTTCTTTACAAAAATCGACATCTAAACAAATTATTGCATACAACTTCTCTACAAAAATCAACATTTAAACAAGTTATAACAACAACCCCAATTTTAATCACTCAAAATAATTCCTTTATTCTAATCACTCAAAATAGGTCTTCTTGCATTCCTTATTCTTTCTCAATCAAACAATCAAACTAAAGAGCACTCACAACCACCATAAACCATGACACAAAATGTCACTCTTGTACATGGATGGGAGGGACACGTGGAGAGCAGGGATTGGACAAATAAGGATTGAAAATAAGGAAATGTTTAGCTGTTCTCAATTCTCATATCCAAATTATGTGGTTCATAAAAAAAAAAAACAACCCTTTTTCACAGCCCATCACAACTTATAAAAACAAACAAAAATATAACAAAAATCTATAGATCTGAGTGTTTTGCAGCCAAATCAAAGCCTTTCCCTTCCCCATCTCTAGCAAGAAAAAATGGCTTCCACTCTGCTTTCTCACTCTGGGATTTTACTCAAAGGATCGACCAACTTTCTTCCATTGCCAACAATGGCGGCTCGCAGTGAGTTTCTTCCATTTTTAACAGCTTTTGCAGTAAAAAGCCATTACTTTTTTTATCTTCACTTGCAGAACTGAATTGGGTTTTGCTTCAATGTTGTATTCTTTTAGCCTAATTATCATTTTAGTACTCCCAATTTGAGTTCAGTTTGATTAAGTTTGAGTTTGGTTTTAGAAGTTTCATAGTTAGTTCTTGTAATTCTGTTTTAATGTGTATCTTGACTATTTTTATAGTATAATTGAGCCTACTATATTTGATTATAAAGGACTAATTTATGCACGACTAAACTATTTTCACACGATAATCGTTGACTCTACTATATTTTATTGTCAAGGAAATTAATTCATTGGTAGATAATTATCAAGAATTGAACCCACAACCTCTTAATTTTTCAAGACCCTCTTGATCATTAAATCAATAATTTTCTTTTTAGTTCAAATACCTTTATTTGACCCTTAAACTAACTCATAGTAATTTATAGTTCCAGTAATTTGGTTAGAGTTTTACGAAATGTCTAAATTGTTAGAGACGATTGAGTTAGAGATAGGTAAAAAGTTAGTTTTTTTCATTATAACCATCATCAAGTGACATAATAGTTAAGGGTCTTCAAAACTAAAAAGTTATATGGGTAGTCACCTACATAGGAACTAATTTCCTACAAATTGTCTTCACATCTAAATATTATATAGTCAAACGAAATGTATAAATTGGCGCAAACAATTAAGATTATAAAAAAAGTTATTTTTTTAATATAACTAATGTAGGTAAAGAAAATCTTGAACTTTAAGAGAAAAAGTACATGATAAATATTGTTGAGTTATGACTTTGATGGTAATAAGTTTACATTTCACAAAGAATATAGAGGATTTTGGATGTATAATAAAAAAAGGCAAAATATTTTCATATATAGCACAAAATCAAAACTAATTCATTTGTAGTAGAAAATTCAAATTGAATTCTATCACTTGTTAAGTTCTATTAGTGAAAGAAATCAATTAATGATAGACTCATATCACTGCTTGAGTTTTCTATCAGTGATAGAACTCAAGAGTTCTATCACTAGTTGATTTCTATCACTTATAGAAATTAATGTGCTATAGATGAATTATTTTAGAAATTGTTCTGCAAATATAATACAAGAGGTAAAATGTGTTGTTGATGGTAAATTCTCAAGAATATATGTGAAGATTAATTTGGTTGACTTTAATGGATGTTTTCTTCTGGTCTTCTAGTCTCCAATATTTTCATCCATCTATGGTTATTTTAAGTTTGAATCATGTTAAAAAAAAAAAAGCAGAGAACATCATCTTCATTATCAAAACATTTAACCAAACTAGTAGAATTGGAAATCAAGCTGAAATCTTTATACTAAAGTATCAATTTAGACTATGTTCTTTGATAGTTTGAGTTCATAAGAAAAATCTGAAACTGGAATTTTGCAGGGTTGCCTGTGGTGCAAAAGATGAAGAAGGGAGTGATCAACTGCAGGTTGGAAGAGAAGCCAGAAGGAAAGAGCACGATTTCGGCGATGGTGGCAGCTGTGGCAATGGCTGCGGTGGCAGCGGCCGGTCCGGCCGTGGCTCTCGTGGACGAGAGGTTGAGCACAGAAGGGACAGGGCTGCCTTTTGGTTTAAGCAACAACCTTCTGGGGTGGATACTGGCTGGGGGGTTTGGTTTAATTTGGTCTCTCTATTTTGTTTATGCTTCATCCTTGGAGGAGGATGAAGATTCTGGTTTGTCACTCTGAATTAAGTACAACATTTCTTGATAAAAAGATTGCATAGCTCAATGAGCTAGATCAAAACATATTTGTTATCGAACAATCTTGAGGCGATCGAACATGAACATAGCTCAACTGGTTATATATATTGCTTATTCTCACCTCACATTTGTTGTACTTGTTAAAAAAAAATCAAACAAGCTTGGGATGTATACTCAATGAGACAAAATATCCCAAAATTTACCTGCACTTACATGATAATAAATGTGACAACCAAAACTTTTTTAGTAAAAAATGTTGGGAAAAACCTTCCCTTATTATCGTAAGAATAAGCAGAAAAAAGAAAAAAATAATAAAAGAGAACACAAGATTTTACGTGGAAAAATTCCAAACCAGAAAAAAAATCACAGACAGAAAAAACTTCCACTATGTGACAAATTGTTACAATCACACAGAATTCTCTCACCGACTCCAGTTACATAAACACTCTCTTAAAAGTTTATAATATTCTCACATTTGCCCCACTCTCCACAAGAGAATACAAAAGGAATTTAACTAGAGTCAGTACACCAAACTTAAACTGCTTCCGACTGGGATGCTTTGAAACTAAAGCCAGTTGCTCTATTTATAGTGCTTGGAGCATACCACTTCCTTTTAACTTTTCGATTCCTTGAACCTTTCTGATTCATTGAATCTTTCCGATTCCTTGAACCTTTATGATTCTTTGAATCTTTCCAATGTAGAAAATCTTCTTCCTAATATATTGCCAAAAATCCTAACAAAGAATAATATGCAGGCTTACCAAAACATATCTCATGGAATATTTTACAATCAATACCTAGCATTAGAGAATATGCATCTTGCTCTCCTTAATAGGTTTGATTCATATGTTCTACCCTCACACTTTAATGTGGTGTATCCTTAATAGTATGATGGTGAATAATACCTTCATCTTTTTTTAAAACATTGAGATTAGAATCATAAAAATCAAAGTCATTATCAGCTTTAAGTCTTTTGATCTTCTTTCAGTTTAGTTTTCTACTAGAACATTTCACTGGTTGAAATTTTTGAAGACTTCACTTTTATGCTTCATTATAAATATTAAAGTCATTCTTAAATAATTATCAATTATCGACATAAATTACATGCTACCTCCAAAAGATTCAACTTGGGAAGGACATCGACGATCAAAATGGATGTAATCAAGAGTTTCCTTTGTACAATGAACTGCCTTTAAAAACTTGTTGTGATGTAATTTTCCAAACACATAATGTTCGTAGAATTCCAGATTCTGCACTTTGTACCCATATACAAGATCTCTCTTAGAAAATGTCTACATTCATTTTTCACGCAAATGAACAAGTCTCATGCGCATAACTTGATCATGTAATCTTTTAGAACTGCAGATGATGTCTCCGCATCCCAAACCAATATACGTTGAACCAGCCATGAAATACAAAGTTTCATGCCTTTTGCCGTTTAAAATCACTTTCGAATCTTTGTAGAGATACATAACTTCCTCTTCACCTTTGAAACTTAACTCGTTACTGTCTAATATACTCAGACTTATTGTCCATTAATGGAACATATCTAACCTCAATAAAAGTGTTTAAGAAACTATCATGTGTTTGTATCCTGATTGAGCCTATTTAAACTATTACCTTCACCCATTTGTTCATACGTTTGAAAACCACTCCGTGTTTGAACACATATGGTACGATGCTCTAGAGTATAAAACTCACACACTTTTACAATATATATGTATGTTCATTTACAACCAGTGTCGGATCTTTTTCAGAATCGATATCAACTTTTGCCACAATGGCAAAACCTTCCTTCTTATTAGGCTTATTCCATATTTTAGTGCTATGACATTCATGTTTTCAATGTTTGTTTTGCTTACAAAAAAACACAAATATCATTGGCTCTAAGATTTTTTAGCATCGTACTTTACGGAAGCGGGGCTTTTTAGACTTATTTTTCTCTTTTTTTTTTTTTTTTTTTTTTTTAACTGAACCAACAATCTTTTGGTGGTCTTCTTTAGTAAAAACAACACTTTTAAGTTCCTCTAAGGACAAAGTATTTTTATCACCAACAAATGAGTCTGCAATGGGATAAAGAAATTATCAGAATTAAGGTAGTATCTTCATTATCTTGGTATAATAATTACAAAATAATTAAGCAATGGGGGTGTAGCTCATATGGTAGAGCGCTCGCTTCGCATGCGAGAGGCACGGGGTTCGATTCCCCGCTCCTCCATTCTTTTACTAAAATCCATTTAGAAAGAATAAAAAAACAATATGTTTAGCTTGCACAAACCATCTCTCAACTATGTGCTTGTAATAATTAGTTGTAATTAACACACTTGAACTTAATTTAGATGGACAAAATTGTCATCCGTTTAGAAAGAATAAAAAAACAATATGTTAATTAACACACTTGAACTTAATTTAGATGGACAAAATTGTCATTTAGATAAAAGTCGTGTCCTTTTGATTCTGTGATTTCTAACTTCAAATCTATTCAATTTCAAGCATCAAATTACATATTCAACATTCTACAATAGCATTAAAACATAAAAAACGAATATGAATGTAGAAATGCGCCAACCTCGACAGAGATGATAAACAAAGTTATCATCTTTTTGGTGTATTTGGAAAGAGCGGAACGCTAAAACTTTCGATGTTAAACACGAAGACAAATTTCTTTCTACGCTTTAGGATGATATTCTATTAATTTTACTTCTTGGTTCACTAAATATTCTTCTTTTAAAGACTATGACATTGCTTCTGTTGCTTTAGATTGGAAAGTTTTCTTGTAAATTTTGTATGCTTCTTCCATACTTTAATTTCATCTGTACCTTTTCCAAAAAAATATGAGAAAAGGGTAGTGTTATGCTGAGAAATCTATTAGATTAATTATATTGATAACATATTACCATAAAGTTTGAAATTAGAGCAAAAAGGACGATGGTAAAGAGGAAATGAAGATAAATTAGGGTTTAAGAGGTTAAAAAAGACCACTTTTATCTAAATGACAATTTGTCCATCTAAATTAAGTTTGAAGGGTTAATTGTAACATTAATCAAACTTTAAAGAGGTAATTGATCGAATTGAAAATTTAAGAATGTAGTTACAAAATTCAGTTTAGAAGTGATTTATGCAATTTCCTTTTAAGTTATTTATTTTGTCACCGACTTTAAATATATAAAAAAAAAAAAAATTTAAAAAAAAAAACGTGAAAAGTTCGCTAATAAATGAGATGTCCGGATGTGGGACCCACTTGAAAAGTCAAAAGTCAAGGTTGGGAGACATTCGTGCGTACCTGGTGCAAAATCAGGCATCTTAATTGAATGCAATCAAATACGGATTTTTAAAAAAGAAAAGAAAAGAAAAGAAAAAACTTTTTTGTTGTATATTGAAAAATTACTTCAATAATATTATTTTGAATAACAATAAATAATAATAATTGAATAATGTTACAATTTTTTTAAATGTTTTTTTTCTTCTTATTTTATCATAATTGAGTCATAGCTCATTTTGACTATTTTTAATTATTTGATTTTTTATTTTTGGTTTTTGAAATTTAAATCTATTCTTACTTAAATTTTCTACAATGTATTCCATATTTTCTATAATGTATCCATCTTTCTTTAAGGAAGTATGTGAATTTTTTTTTTTTTTTTTTTTTGAAAATCGGGAAATCGGAGCTTCGCTCCCCTATACCCAAGACACCACTAGCCCGTCCCTAAGCTGTGGCACGGGATACTTCGAAGGGTATTCTAGTTTAAGTACTTTTCAGCGGCCTCGAACTAGGGATCTCAAAGAAGCGTGCTTTGAAGTCTTTGCCCTCAGCCGCTGGACTGTCCCTTAGGGACAAGAAGTATGTGAATGATAACCAACCTTCAAAAACAAAAAAAAAAAATTTGGAAGTTACTTTTTTTGTTTCTAAATTTTGGTTTGATTTCTACAAATATAGGTGGAATGCAGATATTCAAGTTAAAAAAAAACATATGGTAAGTTAGTTGTGTAAGCTTAAATTTCAAAAACTAAATACAAAAAACTAAACGGTTATCAAACGAAGTCTTAATATTTCTATTTGACTAATTGTTGTTAAATGTACAAAAAGTTACCATTTTGATTTTAAATAATTGATACGTTGAATATATTGAAGATTAGTTTATATATATATATATCAAAAGGGTGGATGATTGGATGGTTTTATTGTTTGGTGGTAATCCAGCTCAAGACATGATCACGAGTTCGATTCCGAAAATCGGTATTTGACTATCATTTATTTGAGAGCAATAATATTTTATATGATTTAAAATTTAGAGATCTATCCAATACAATGATTAAAAGTTGAGTAAATTATTATATACCTTTCCAAATTAAAACTCCTATTAAATATATAGCCATGAAAGTTCAAGTTCATTGAACTTATAATTTCACTAAAAAAAATATGCTACATTTTTAAATTTTGTACAAACTAAAGCCCATCACAATTTCTTTTCTCAAGAATGAACAAATCCAACCAATTATTAAATCAATGAATTTTAAAAATGTCTAAGATAATATAATGGAATGCCCAAATTATACAAACAAAGAATGGGGTTGGATATGTTGGATATGTTGGCATGTCACCTAGCTTTGGATCCAACTATAAGAAATAAAGAGAGGGGACAATACCCATGTGTGAACCATTAATGAAAGTGCATGAAATAGAGAAAGAAATTTAACACTTATATTCACATACATACATTAAATATGTATTGACATTACAAAATGATATATATATATATATATAGTACTGAATATTATAAAGAAGTTTTCATTTGTTCAAATACCAAGAAGATTTCTTGTTGCCTTTCATAATTAATAGTGGATTCAACTATGTATTATTCTAAATACTTTGTGCTTTCTTCTCATCATATCAATAGTCTAAAATAATTAACTTAGTCGTCATTTCTAAGAATGGATTAAATATATGTTTGGTGATGGTGTGGATTTTGAACTCAACTATGGTGTCAATTCGAGTTTGGAGCATTCGAGCAAAATATGGATTGATATTTTAAGTATATGCAAAACAAATTTTTATCATTGGAAAAAATTAAAAAGATGGTGAATAGCAATCTGTTCGAGTATGTGCAATACTCTATGAATTCAAAGATGGTCGTAAAGAAATCAAAGTTGAGGGAAAACTTCTTGAATGAGATAAAAAGTATCTCATATTCTTTTTTGGCGTACGCTGAAACTTAGGAACGTCAAACATCATAATTATTTTAAGTTATGATGTTCATGAGATGGGTAACTCTTGGGCATTCATTATTATCAAGAAAGTGGTCACACTTTCTAGGCCTCTATGGATTTTTTCCATTTTCATATTTGTAATTTTAAAGTCATTTCAGTTTTTGTTTGTTTTAATGAGTAAGTCGGTGTCAATTGGGAAGCTTTCGGTGCGTTTAGAGAGAAGTTGGCGGATAAATGATATTCTTACAAGGTCCTTACAAGTTATTCTCGTGAGAAATGTCTAGCATATCTATGGGATTGATCTTTTTTTCCAGCAACCTTGGCGGAGTTGGATATCTCATGGACGAATTACCTCATAAAATTTTTCAAAATTTAACATTGGAAGTTTTGAAGATAGCTATTAGATCATTTTCTTGAAATTTTGTTACTTTTTGTTTGTTAAGATCATTGTATGATGAACTTTTTTCTTTGTTAGAATTTTTCTTACCCCTTGACTTTTCATTTTTTATTCGATCCCGACTCGGGTTGTAGGTCAAGTCCAATTTAGTTTTTGAAATTATTGTTTGATCTCTAAAAAAAGATTAAATATGTAATAAATTACCTTTTTTTGTTCAACAACTTAATATCGAATAAAAATATTCAAATATTTAACCGTATGAAATTACTTCTTAAGTTGGTTAGGTGCACACTATGAATTGAACAAAATATTCCAAATACTATAAAATTGAGATTTAAACCTAAATACAAGGTAAAGAATTGCAACTAGGACCAAACTAAAGATACTAATAATACTCGAGATTAACTAATCTATATATATATATATATATATATATATATATATAAAATCATAAAAAAAAAATTAAAAAAATTAGATTCAATTTATAAGAATCACTTAATAATTAATTTCTTATAAATTTTTTCGACATTTGTAAGGTGAAATAGTATGTCGTATGAAAATTATTGACCCTAACACCAACAAAAAAAACAATTAAAATGAAGATATTATGATTAGAGATGTCCACGGGGCAGGGCCGGGGAATGGCTTCCTGTCCTCGTCCCCGCCATAAAATTCAATCTCCGTCATGGGAAAAATCTCCACTTTTTTTTTGGGATCAGGGCGGGAATTCTGCGGGGGCACCGGTGGGGATCGGGTTCCCTAGAGGAATTTTTTTTAATTAAATTTTTTTTTCTTTTTCATTTTTTATATATTTTTTGGATAAAATATTCAAAAAAATTAGATTTAAAAAAAAAAAATCTATAAATTTCTAACTATAATGTTAATTATCAAAGAAAATATTCATATGTATAGAAAATATTATCAACAAAAATATATTTATTTGAAAATTTAAATAATAGAATTAAGAAAAAATATTAAAAAAAAAAAAAAGATAAACAGGACGGGGATCCGGGAATCGAGGACAGGGAATACAATCCCCGTCCCCGGCCCCGTTTAGCCAACTGAGATTTTTTTCTCCCCCCATCCCCGGCCCCTTTCCCGCCTAATCGGGGATTCCCGGTCCCACAGGGGAAATGGACTTACCTAATTATGATATGATGGTTAGGATGAATATGGATGAATAGATGGGATGTGGTTGGCATGACATGGCAGACAAAAGAGTGTGCTCAATTCAATTTACTTGAGGAAAAAATTAAATAAAAGAAAAAGGCTGACAAGACAATATAACGACTTTTTTTTCTACTCGAAAAAGAAAAAGAAAAAGAAAATTAAAAACCGAGAGAGAGAAAGTGGGACCCAATGCCAGACATGTAACCATTCTAACTCAGTGATTCATTCGTGCGGTGAGACCCGCTAGACAAAAAGGGCCCACGCTTTTGAAAACGAAATTCAAAAAAAGGAAATTAAATTAAATTAGATTAGATTTCAAGTTTAAAAATAAAATATAATGATTTTTTTTTTTCTTAATACATCTGTGTGAAAAATTTAATTCATAACTATGATATCACTAAAACCTTGTTTGGTTTGACGTTTGGAATTTGGGGGTTTGGATTGAAATTTAAAGATTTAGAAACTGTTATTGAACAATACAAATTTGGAGATTGAAATTTAGGGATTTGAAAACTTTCTTTCTCGTATTTCTTTCTCTCTTGTATAAAATAAAAATAGAGTGTATATTTTATCGAAATTTAAAAATACTTTCATAAATGGAACCAATCAAATAAACTCTAGTTTAAGAAAACATGTTATTTTTATCTATTTATTTTTTAAAAAAATCCATTTAAAGTTAATTGATTTTTTCTTCTTCTTATGTTTATCTTCTAATTTATTAGGTATATGTTTTATTTATATTTATATAAATAAAAATATGAAAGAGGTTTTAAAAGGTTAAAATAGTTTTTGTTTTAAACACACTTTTTTTATAGCGTTTGAAAAAACAAACTTGTTACAAAAGAAATAAGGTAAACTATCTCATTTTTTATGTTCTTTTCCATGTATGATCCAATATTTATATAAAAAATGTTATTTCACAATTCTTTTGTTTTCAACTTTCTTAGGCCATCAAATATTTTTACATTTAATTAAACAATCTAAAATTACTTAAAAATATGAGATCATCTTTTCTTTATTAAAAAAAAAATTAAGTTTTGATCATTCAAAATTAAAATAGACTATAATTAAAATACAACATTATTTTAAATATTTTATTAGCATTCCATTTCGAAATATCAATCAAGTTAACCAATCACCGCTGGATTCAGGGGAATCTGGATTCCAACCCGTAAACCAAACAAGTCCTAAATCATATACTTCAGTTGCCGTCAAAAAAAGAAAAAAACATATACTTCTGTGAAAATTCTTTAAAAAATTGACTAAATTATCAAACATCCTCCTAAATTATGAGATTTGTGTCAAACATGTCTTTCAACTTTGAAAAGTTACAAAAATACTCCTAAACTAAAAATTAAAAAAAAAAAAAAAAAAAAAAAAAAAGGTTTCAAGTATACCATTATCATGACTTTGGATGGAAACCATTAAGTTTTGATTCAAAAATACCTTTAAACTTTTAAGATATTTCAAAAATACCCTTCACTTTAAAGGGTAAAAAAAAAAATCCTCACCATTAAATTTTGGATAAAAAAATGTTTAATTAGTTTAATAATATGCTTTTAACTTTGATCAAATATTAAAAAATATTTTACTCACGAATGGTTAGTCTTTTTTCTCTCTCCTATTTTTTTCCTCCAGGAAAATTAATAAATATATTATTAATATTTGAAATGTAGTAGTAATAATTTCATCAAATAACTTTTAGGAATTCAAAATTCATAACTATATAATGATAACCATCTTTCCTAATTTTTCAAATGGAAAAAAATGATTAAATTATTGTTCTATTTTGTGAAATATATTTTTAATTTATTTTATTTGAATAGTTTAGTTGTCCAAATATTTGAATTTAATGTCAAACTCTATAATAAAATAAATTATCCATGACTTGCATATTGCTTCAAATTCATATTTATGATTTATTATTGCATCAATATTAACACTAGATCAATTTAGAGTTCATTAGGGCTCGTTTGATAACGTTTCCGTTTGTCGTTTCTTGTTTCTTAGTTCTTAATTTTTGTTTCTTGTTTCTATTTTTTTTTAACAAGAAACAAGAATATGTTCGATAACTATTTTTGTTTCTTGCTTTTTAAAAAAATAAAAAATAGAAACAAAACTTGTTTGATAACAATCTCTCGTTTTTTGTTTTTTGTTTCTTATTTTTTTCTATTTTTTATTTTACA
>JBBMKA010000020.1:11586505-11613483 GCA_037833695.1 Sechiopsis laciniata | reverse complement strand
CATTTCACGTGCGTGGATTCACTGATTCCGATTGGGCCTCTTGCCCAGACACAAGAAAATCTACCACTGGATTTTGTATCTTTCTTGGATAAGCTTTAGTGTCATGGAAATCCAAGAAACAGACCACAGTGTCTCGGTCATCAGTCGAAGCCGAGTATCGGGCCATGGCCACAGCCTCTTATGAACTCATATGGCTTCAATCCCTCATTCGTGATCTTCAGCTCCCGACTTCACAACCTGTTCTTTATTGTGATAATCAATCCGCAGTTCATATAGGAAGCAATCCAGCGTTTCATGAACGCACCAAACATATTGAGTTAGATTGCCACTTTGTTCGCGATCAAGTACAAACTGGTACTATGAAATTGCTACCTATTCGAACCCATATGCAGCTTGCAGACTCATTTACCAAACCTCTATCAGCAAATATTTTGTTTCCCTACATGTCCAAGATGTGTGTGATCAATATTCACAATCTATCTTGAGGGGGGAGTATTAGACTTAATAAGTTTGTTGTCAAAAGGTTAAATAGGTTGTAAATCTGTTGGTTAATTATGCAGTTGTAACTTAATATTTTGAGTGGTAATTGTTATAAATACCCTCATGGGATGATTAATAAATCAATTCATTTTTTCTCCCAAATTTCCTGATTCTAAAAATGATATTGAATAGAAATAATGAAACGATTAGACCAACAAACAAAGAAAAATGATCAAATGAGATTATTTATCTTCTTTAATTACTCTAAATAATTTCGAAATGATAAAATAG
The DNA here is from genome assembly GCA_037833695.1 of Sechiopsis laciniata. Classification (NCBI taxonomy): domain Eukaryota; kingdom Viridiplantae; phylum Streptophyta; class Magnoliopsida; order Cucurbitales; family Cucurbitaceae; genus Sechiopsis; species Sechiopsis laciniata. The sequence continues at coordinate 11,612,712 of JBBMKA010000020.1, read as the reverse complement.
TTTCATAAAATTGATAAGCATTTAAGATCATACTTTATTCATACTTTTTATTCATTATGGCTCATAGTGTTTTCCTTCCTCCATTCCACTTCTTAGGGAGAATGAATAGAAAGAAAAATAATGTTTAACAATTGACAAAGTCATAGTTAACAATGAGATTCCCACGTGCGTATCCTTTTCCATTGGTGTCGATACTCTTAAACATATTATAATCCAAATCCAACCCTCCATTAGAACATTGATCAACAATTCTTACTATTGTAGAAGCTTTTGTGTCCGTATTGGTCACCTGCACATATAATTTCAATTCATTTTATGAGTATGAAAATTATTAACAATCCATTCAACTTAGTACTACTAAATATTGCATTAAAAAACTACCACTAAAGATTTTTGTAAATAATTTATCCCTTCTAACAAGTTTTATGGTTAAATTACACTTTTGGTCCCAATAATTTTGAAAATGTGGGACTTTAGAATATATGATTTCATAAAACATACAAAAAATCCTTTAGTAATTGCATGCCGATAAATTAAGTATGCGTGAACAATCAATATTGTAAATGGGGCAATCTTTAATATTTTGTTGATGATGTGAGTTAAATACCAATTTCTAAAGAAATTATGTATTAAATTGATTATTTCCAATCCATATTAATTAATCTTCTTAACCTTAATCAGTATTGACATAAGAACAATTAATTTGCTTCCTAGTTAATTATCGAACTATAAAAACTATTTTTAAGTTACATCGGATTATATATAAAAAACTTTTAAAATTATAAAATTAAATTGTAGATGAAATTCGTATAACTTTTATATGTTGTATTATCTTCAAACAAAAATAGTAGAAAGAAAAAGGACAAAGCCCACTATAAAGATTTTTTTTTTTAACTGTAAAGATTTGGGAATATTATATCAGACAGGGTATTTTATTCTCAAAAGTGTATAATTTTTTTTTCCCTGTGAATTTAAGACTTTATGTTAAAAATACTAATTGGATGTAGAAATGATTAGAAGTGAAAGAATGTATATTTATTTTTGTGATTGATTTTTATTCTCTAATCTCAAAGTCATTGTAAAAGTATATACAACCTGTTTGTTTTCACAATATTAGAACAAAAAAAATTCTAAAATAAAAGCTAAATTAAAGTAAAATAAAGAAACTAAATTAATTAAATCATCTTTTTTTTTTTAAATAGTTATCTAAACTTGTAGCTCCACCTCAAAATCAATTGACGCTATGAGAAATAACCTGTATCTCTTATATATATATATATATATATGTTATAAGTCTCTACTCTTTTTTATGTGGGATTTTTAATAAAGGAAAGACTAGAATACCTTCAAACAACGACCACAAGAAGCTTGGCCACGAGGACCGACAGGACCGCAGAAAGCGGTCCAACCGTAGCGTCGACGCCATTCCAAGGGCTTGTTAGCATCCCATGTTGCACAATAAACACTTGCTTTGTTGTAATCCCAATTGATGTTTTGTGGGTTGTAATAGTGATATGTAGCCTTCACATTTGAAGCACTTTGAGCATTTGCCAAACTTACAAGGCACAAACCCAAAACTAACATCATCAAACTTACTCTCTCCATTTCTCTATCAGATATTTGTTTTTTTTTTTTCTTTTACATATAAGATTTGATTGGGAGAGTGCTTCAATTTAAAGAGGAAAAACAGTGCATACTTTTCAACTAAAACATCATTTTTGCTACTTCATCAATGCTATATTAATAGTGTAATAAAGTAACATTTAACTATTCAACTTTTGTTATTACAATGATGTAGCTTTAGGTCGTATAGAATTGAAATTTCTTCGTATGAATTGTTCGTTCAAAATTCTTCATTGATAAAAGATTTTAAGTCCCCCCCCTTTTTTTATAACCAATTTGATTTTGGGTTTGGTTTTTTTTTTTTTTTTTTTTTTTTTTTTTTTTTTTTAATTTTAAAATTTTAGTCTATAGGAATATTACTTTCTATAAATTTAGAAAAATTATTTTAAAAAAAAACTTTATATATATCATGAGTATTTTAGTGTACTATGTCAAAAAAAAAAAAAAAAAAAAGTAAAAAATTCATTTATAAATCTATAATAGCCCTGCATTGAATTCATATTTTTTCACATCTAAAAAAATATATATTATTTTTCAGATTTAACTAAACATTTAAATATTTTCTTACAAAAAGATGAAACTTATAATAGAGAAATATATATTTTTAAAACAATGAGAATTTAAAAATATAAAAATTAAATAGTTATATGCAAGGTTTAAAGGTCATTTTAACATGTTATAGAGAAAGCTGATGCAAATGCACTAATATTTTCATTCTTTTGTCACAGATATATTCACTTATCTTACCATATTTGGATATAAAAAAAAATCATAGTAAATTCATTAATATTTTTAATAATAAAAAAAAGGATTGTTGGACATATGTTAAATTAAAGTTCAATTGATATCATGATATATTAGTTGGTATTAGATTTGTCTCGTTCGAATCTTCAATCTTCCTACTATACTTCAAAAATATTGTTGAATGTATATTTGGCTAAATATTTCTCTTTTTTTTTTTTTTTTAAGTCAAATATTTTCTTGATTACTTGTAATTTTTTATTAATTCAACAACCATTCGAGAGGGGATTCGAATTCATGAACTTTTAACTTATAAATATATATTAATATTTGATCTATTACTCATTTTCTCGGTTATATACGTATAACCATTTTTTAAATTTCATGCTTTTTTTTATGTTTCAATTTAATATATTTTATAATCGATTAACTAAATAAAAATGTGAAAATTGAATAATGAAATGGTGACAATTTTAAAAGTACTTACGATGACTTTTCTCTAAACATTTAAGGCATGTTTGGGTAGGGTGAGTTGGGAAAGAAAGGGATGGGAAAGGAAGTTAATGGAAGAGAAATGAGAGTAAGTTTATGTTTGGTTGGAAGGGATGGAAAGATAAGTGATACTAAAAAAGTGTTTGGTAGGATGAGATGAGAAGAAAAGAGATGTAATTTTTTTTATTTGATTATTTATAAAAATAGATATTCAGTAATTTTTTTAATATAATAATAATTGAATATATAATTTATATTTTATTGATAAAATATTATTTTAAAATTTATTCATTTAATTTATTATTTAAATAATATTTAAAATTTAGTAGATCATAAAAAATATCAAATAAAAATTAAAATAATTGAAATAATCAGACTTCATATTTAAAATAATAATAATCAAAATAATAAATGAAAATAATTTGATGTAAATAAATTTTATATAAACAAAATTAAATCAAAACTTAATTAGTTTAGTTATATAAATATCCTTATTTAAAGAATATATAAAAATATATTTAATTAAATTATAATTATTATATCTCACTAAAACGTTATAAAATTATTTATATTTTGTGCATAGGTCTTTAAAAAGTGAGATTTTAAACTTTATTTCTTTCATTTATTAGTTAAATAAAATTTAAAACTTAGTAAATATCAACCACTACAATTAAAATTAAAAAAAATAATAATAATTGAAGTAAAGCAAATTAAGTAAAAAAAAAAAAAACAATGTTAAATATTAAGTTGAGAAACTCAAATAAAGATAAGTTGTAATTAACATAAAGAATTAGCAAGTTTAATTATTTAGGTTAATAACCTGAATTTTAAATTTGACTTAAGAGATAACTTAAGTTGGATTATGAGTTTTGGTAATTTGCGTTTGAAAAAATTACAATAAAAAAATGTGATAATTAAATAATTAAATAATTAAAGAGATTATGAGTTTTGGATTATGAATTTTGGTAATTTACTCTAGAGAATGGAAGTGATATTAAATTTGTCTTTGTTGGAAAGGGAAGAGATGTAACTTTTTTGTTTTTTGTTTTTATATATAAAAAACTAAATATTTAATAACTTTTAAAATAATAATCATAATTAATATATTTTTATTTATTAATAAAATATCATTTTAAAATTTATTTAGTATAATTTATTTTTTAAATAAAATTTAAATTTTAATACATTTTGATCATTAAAATTATTAAATAAAAATATCAAATAATTAAACTTGTTGTTTGAAATCATAATAACCAAAATAAATTATTTATAAACAAAAATTAAATTTAAAAACTCGAAACAAGGCGAATTAGAATAAAAAATAAAAATTTAACTCGTTTAATTATTCATTAATATCTATATTTTTAAAAATAGAATCAAAACTTAAATAGTTTAATTATGTAGTAATCAAGATTATAAATTTTAAATATACAATCTTGATGATTTAAAGATATGATATACTAAAAATTGATAAATATTATATTTTAAAAGAAAAAAAATATACATAAATAATAATATAATCAAATATGTTAATTTAAATATTTTTTCTTAAGATATCGAAGGAAGAAAAAATTTAATTAGAAATAAAATTATATATAACTCAAATAAAAGAACTAAAATATATACCAGGGAAAAAAAAGTATAATTTGAAATTAAAATTAAAAATATACATAACAAAAATAGGAAAAAATAAAGTGCAAGAAAAAAATAAAGAAAAGATAAAAAGAAATAGAATACGCCAGCGATTTGAAAGTAAAAAAAAAAAAAAAAAAAAAAAAAAAAAAAAAAAAAGAAATTGGCACGCCACATGCCGAGATAATTCTGGCGTGTGGATCCCACGCACCTGATTAAAACAACTTGGCTGGTTTATTATTTCACAATGGGCCAAACGCCGGGAAGAAACACTTCACTTCCCTTCCCGACAAGCCAAACATCCCTTAGCGTGTATATTGTTTTAGAGTTAACTTGGATTTTTTTTTTTTTTTTTTTGAATATAAATTGAGGAAGAGAGATATAGGCCCTACATAAATAGTACTATTACTCTCAAATAAATTAATCAAATATCAATTTCTAAAATAAAATCGTTAACCATGGTATTTGGCGAGTGATTTGAGTACTACGTAGTTATTAATAATGTAACCATATAAAAACAATACTTCCAAAAGTATTATGTAATTTCAATGGCCCACTTCCTGAATTCCACAATTAGTGTCTTTTTTGACATAGTAGTTTGAAGAGTATTATTGGGAGATAGACTTTTCTTCATTTCAAAAAAAAAAAAAAAAAAAAACAGACATTGACTTTTCTTTTTTTTTTTTGAAACGGAGATAGACTTTTCTTATGGAAAGGGTTTATAGCGGCTTGATAGATGGTTTGTAATTTAATTTAACTTTATAATTTTAGATTCGATTTTAAAAATTAGTATTTAACTCTTATTTTATTTTAGAGTAGTAGTACATTTTAGGATTTGTATAATGTCTATTTTCAATATTGTTTTTCATTTTTTTATGAATGAAAAGATTTGAATTTTTTTTGGAAAAGATTTTAATTTGTTATTGCAAAAAAAAAAAAAAAAAAAAGGCAAAGTGGTGACGTTTAATTAATCAAAGGGACCTACGGATCCTCACACGAATCCAGCCAAAATAATAGAAATTAGACTAATATGATTCCAAAAGAAAAACTCCAATCTATCTTAAGCTGAATGAGCTAGGAAAAAGAGAGATAACATTTATCCTTTGAATATTAATCTAGATTGTCCATGAATTTCAAATATAAAAAACTAGAAATTGAATTGACAGAATCTAAATAGAATTGAGGTTAATGTACTATTTTGGTCCTTCAATTTTAGAGTTAGTTCAATTTTGATGCTTGAAATTTCAAATATCTAAATCTTAATCCTTTGACTTTGTTATTTGTCCAATCTTAATCTCTATACTTTTAAATATCCAAATTTAATCTCTAAACTTTCAAGAAAGTTCAAAAATAGTTATTTTAGTTAAATGAATGTTTTCTCATTTTAAAATTATTTTATTTCTTTTTCATCTCATGACCATTTTACTACTTGGATTTGTTACTTTTTGTTTTCAAAAGATCATAGTCTTGGAATCAAGAAGAAAAAGAAAGAGAAGAGAAAAAAAAAATTTTTTAAAAAAAAGAGGAAAGAGGTTAATTGAATAGAGATAAAACTTTTAGAAAAAGAAAAGAGAAATGATGAAAAATGGAAGAGAAAGAAAATAATTTAAGAATTAGAAAAAATTTATTTAACTAAAATGACAATTTTTTAACTTTCTTGGTTAGTCTACAAACCAAATTAGATGTTTAAAAATCGAGGAACTAAAATTAGATAAATAGCAAAGACCAAGAACCAAAATTAAATATTTAAAAGTTTAGAAATTAAAATGGAACAAATCCCAAAGTCGAAGGACCAAAATGTATTTTGGCCTATATTATATAAGAATAAAAGATTAAAAAAAAAAAATTGAAAGAGCAACAGTTCAAAATTATCTTGATACATTCCTTAATGTCCGTCAAAAACATTGTTTGACTCATCATCTATCAGTCTTTTGTTTTTCGTCTGTTATCTTTTTTTGAGAATTCAATTGAGAATTCTTTACTCCATCTTTTCCCATCCATTCAATACTACGTTACCAACAATCTCTGTAACCACTTTTTCTTTGCTCAATAAATGTATGTTTTTATTTTTATTTTTTTATTTGTGTCATTAACTTTCCACATAAAACAATGTATATGTGTGTTGAATACCTTATATGTACATTGTGTACACTTTTTTTTAGCGTTAACAATCTATTTTCTTTCATCTACATTGACATGTTGTTCATATACTATTCATGTTATGTTCAAAAGGCAATTATTTGTTTATCATAAATTTGTAAACAATTTCATCTCATTCTTTGTGATTCAAAACAACTCATCATTTGATCTCATTGTTCATGATTCATGACCATGATTTTACATTACCTAACTTGAAAAGATTCTACCCGATTTCGACCTAATCCATCAAGATCATAAACTATAGGAAATTTATTGTAGATAATATATTCTAACATCCACATTTTAGTTATAGCAACTTTTTAAAAATATTTCATACATAACAAAAATATGAAATATTTAATTTCTTTGAAGTCTATCAGTTCAATTTTACTTAATTGAAATATATTCACTTGATTGAAACTTATCAATTTTGTGGCTATCAATTTAAGGTGATTGAATCGATTTTTGCTGTACTCCACTACATAATGTGGTGGGGCAACCATCACCCATATATATCAAGATCTGAATCCAAAAAACAACAAAAGATTTTATAAATAAATTTAATTGTGAGCAGTTTCTAACCTAAAATCTTTAAAATGAGTCTATTTTAAAGATCCCAAGTCTCTACCAGGCAAGACGTTCCTTGGGACAAACTTCATACGTTATTAAAATCATTTAATCTCTTCAAGCAAGCACATAAAATCAAGAAACCTTTTATTTCATAGTTTATTTATTAGAACATGGATCTTCCTTTTTATTTTTCATTCTTCTTCTATAGGAAGAATGAATTGAAAGAAGAATCTCAACAGTTCACAAACTCATAGTTGACAATAAGATGGCCTCGAAAGTTTCCATTTCCATTGGTGTCAATTCTTCTAAACACATTCACATCCAAATCCAAGCCTCCATTGGCACATTGATCAACAATTCTCACTATTTCTGAAGCTCTTGTTTCAGTGTTAGTCACCTGCACACATTTTCATTCTTAATTAGCTTCAAATATTCATTGCTAAATTAAACAACCCTTTCACTAAAATATCTTTTTAAAAAGGAAAAATCAGCTTTGATCAAAATTTTGTCTTTCAAAGACACCATTTTGCAAAGCACTTTTTTGCTATATGATTTCGAGTAGATGCTATATTTGAACGTGATAAAAGTAGGTTTGAAAAATTTAAAGTACGCTTTTACAAAACATAGTTAAGAATCGATATGAGAAAATTTAGCTTACTCTCAAACAACGACCACAGGAAGCTCGGCCACGAGGGCCAACGGGTCCGCAGAAGGCTGTCCATCCGAAGCGGCGGCGCCACTCTAAGGGCTGGTTGGCATCCCATGTTGCACAAAAAACACTAGCCCTAAGGTAATCCCAATTGATGTCTTGTGGGTTGTACAAATGAAAAGTAGCCCTAACATTTGTGGCACTTTGAGCATTAGCTAAGCTCAAAACCCCCAAAGCCAACACCAAAATCATCAAACTTCCTCTCTCCATTCTCTCTCTTAGTGTTCTATCTATTGAATCTCTCACTATAAGTTGTGTGAAATTTGATTGGCTGTTGCTTTTATTTATAAGGAATATTGGTGCATGCTTTTCAACTCAAAAACTCATTTTCCTTCCTCTCAATGTATAAACATTGCCTGATTGAACGGGAATTCTTTGTTACTCTTAGCCGCCCTTGGAATTTTCTTCCCAAGAGAATAGTGAAATTTAAGTATTCAATATTGATGTGCATCTAACTTTAAACTTTAAATCCTATTTATGAAAAAAAATGGAAGTTAGTAATGGATGACTTATTCTAACAAAATAATTACAAATATAGTCAAATTTGAAAATATTTATAACCATGGTCATAAATACGGTATTATTAATACTCATTAATACAATATTATTTATTATTAATACAGTATTTTGTATTATTAATTAAGTATTATACATTATTAATATAATATTATGTATTATTACACTATTATGTATTATTAATATCGTATTATTATTAACGAATATGATTATGATTGGTAACTTCTTTAAAAAGTGATTATATTTGTAATTATTTTCTCAATTTGACTAATTTTGTATATTTAAAAAAAAATTAAAAAAAAAACTTTAAATCTTAATTGATAGGAAAAAGAGAAAATAGGTAATATGCATACAATTATCTCCATTATGGAGAAAGATATTACAATTCAAAGAGATGGTGCTAAATGTCATATACAAGTTGAAAAGATTTGATTTTTTACATTAATTAAAGAGCCACATTTGTAAGAATGTCTTAAGAAATTGTTGAAAAATCTGGGGCCTTTAAAGAGTTGTTGAAAAATTTGGCAGTTCTTTGAAGCTAAATAAACGAGAATATACCGAAAGAGTTGAGGTAAACCTTAAATGCAAAAAATTTTAAATCCTAAACTAATAAGATTTAAGATATTAATGTTACTTTTAAAACTTTTATCTAAATTTATGATTTTCCAAGTTCATTGAGTGTTTGTTTGTTTGTTTTTGTTTTTGTTTTTTTTTTTTGAAATGCATTGAGTGTTTGTTTTCAAAGGAAAGTTAGATTCAAATGTTTGAATTGAAGAGCTTCAAGATTTAGCTAAACATTATAGTCCGTGAGGAAGGTTTAGTAAATATAATTGGGGAAAATTGTAGTTTTTTAAATCCCTTGGCTAAAATTAAACCATTTTGGTAGATAGAGTGTACATTTATTTACAAAATTTAATAAATATTGTGTTTGAATTTTGACTCCTACGTCTTTAAATATCTATAATCCTATTTTATTTTGGATCGTTTTATTCACCCTACATTTGTTTTTTAAATAAACAAACAATTATGCCTCCATTTTGATCTAAAAAAAAGCCTTCATTTGATAACCATTTGATTTTTTATTTTTAATTTTCAAAATGTAAACTTACTTTTATTCAAATTTCATAGCATGTATTTCATTTAAAGTATGTAAATGCTAACTAAATTTCAAAAATCAAAACAAACTTTTGAAAGTTTTTTTCTTTTTTTTAAATTTTGATTTTGTTTTTAAAAATATAGGTAAGATGCAGGTATTCAAGAAAGAAAAAAATATATATAGTGAAATAATTGTTGCAAGCTTAAATTTAAAAAAAAAAAATAAAAAAAAAAAAATAATAATTATCAAACAAAGTCTAAGATATTAATTTAAGATACTTTATATGACACTTTCTTAGTGCCGTGTAATCAATATTGTGGTTTTAAAATTTCAAATATTTTAAATTAGAGGATGATTTGTTTGAAATATTTTAAAACATGATTAAAATAAAAACGAAATGGTGATTATTTGTTTGTAATACCCATGCCGGTCAAAACTTATAATCCAATACTATATTTGTAAACAAACAATACTATTACATTTTGAGAGTGATTTTGGCAATTCCAAAATCACTCTCAACGAATACCATCGAAATGCTCCAAATTTTACTCCTTAGCGTGGGCGATTAGGGGTGATAAAAAAACCCAAATAACTCAACACCTAATCCAATTTGATTGGTTGAATTAAGTTGTCAACTTATTTGATTAGTTGAGTTTAAATAAATGGATTTTTCTTGGGTTGGATTGATTCGTGCATTACCTAAAATTAGTTTCGGTCGACTAAAATTAATCCAAATTTATTATTAAATTTAAGAAAATTATTTTTTTACCGATAAAATAATTATATACACATATTTTTATTTTATTTAATTATTTTTTGAACTTTTTATCATCCAAAATTTTTTAACAATCTAATTAAAAACATATTTCCTAATAATGTACGCGGCAAACAAAATTTCACCAATCAACCAGAATTATAAACTATCATATTTCAAAAATTGATATATATATATATATATTAAATTGAGATACAAACCGCTTCCATCAATTTATCAAATACATTATAAATTTCTAGGGTACCGATTGCTTTGTATATTATAGGTTTCCATCAATGTCACTAGTTGAAAGTTTATTGATTGAAATCAATCAATGGCAGTGATGGGAGTCAATCAGTTACACTAATTAAAGTTTAAAATGTATTTCACAAAATTAATCAACACTAACTATGAGTTCAATTTATGGTGGTCACCTACTTAAAAATTAATTTTCTACAAGTTTTCTTGACATCCAAATATTGTAGGATGAGGTGGTTGTCTCATGACATTAGTCAAAGTGTGTACAAATTGACCCAGACAGTCACGTATTATATATAAAAAAAGGATCAACATTAACCATGTTTTCAATAGATAAATCAGTGTCTTCATGATCCATTGAGTTCGATCAATAATTGCAATCAGTATCCCTGATTTGCTTTGACGCTCATTAAAGTCATTAAATCAATTAACATGAATTGACCTAGTGATTAAGAATGTTGTGAATAACTAAAAGATGATGAGTTTTATCCGTGGTAACAACTTATCTATGAATTAATTTTCTACGTGCTTCTTTGTCATCTAAATATTATACGATCAGACCATATGTTTTCTTAGATTAGTCGAGGTACGTGCAAGTTTGCCCAAAAGTTATACTATTCTTGCATTTAGTTTGAAAAGTTAATATTCGCCTAATTCTTTTGCTTTTTAACAGTGGCAAGTTCCCCTATTTTTATATATCATTATTTTTAAATAGTGAACATAGCTGCAAAAATTAGGAATCGTGGACAACTTTGCAATTTGTCTATAAAAATTGACATATTACTCAATTAGTCCTAAATTACTATTTTAGCTCTATAGCTTTGATTGGGTCCTTTTAATAATTTTCAAAAGTTGTGCAGTGTATTTAGTACACAAAATGTGGTGGTAACTTCGATCTAAAGAAAAAAGGGTACATGCCAAATTATCATTATTTAACTAGGTTTATTTTAGCAATCACACGAATTTATTAATTTTGATTTATCTGTGGGGGCATGTTAAATAGATTGGAGATTTTAAGAGAGAGAGTTTTTTTTTTTTTTATATATACAATAATATTGGAAGAAGGGAAATTCGAACTTGTAATTTTAAGGTATACAATACCAATAAAGTTCTGCTCTTGTTGGCAAGAGAAAAAGTTAGGTTAGGGGCCAAATTGCATATAGTATAGGTGTGGAGTCCAATAAAAACCACGCTCAACTGATATTAAGTAGACTTGATAATTAAAATGTTACTAATTCAATTTTTCCCTATTCAAATTGTGTTGATTCCAAAAAAAAAAAAAACAATAATTCTCGGACGTTTGTGTAGCTCAGGAACAGGATTATGAGTTTAAATGTTCTACTTTTAATTATTGTTGACTAATATATATATAGTGTGGTATACGTGGGATTTTAGAAAAATAGGAAAACAAGCATATTAATGGATAATTTTTGTCATTAATGATAGCTGACCAATAATTAACAGTCTTTAATCTCAAAAGGTGTAGTATTGGTTAAAGTAAACATAACTCAACTTGTTGAATACACACTTAAATCTGTTAATTTATTGCTTTTTTTTGACGTATTCAAATAGTTAAATAAATGAAATTAATTAAAATTTCGAAATGTCTCATGTACTAAAATTTTAAGATTTATTTTATATGTTTAACAATTATAATTTTATAAAATTGTTGAATAATCAAACATCAATATAAAGTTCATGAATTTAACATTAGAAAGCAATAATATTTTAGTATTATATGTTGGCTAATGTTTGAAAATCAAATCCATCATCATATGAAGTGAACATCTATAGGCCAACTACATTGGCTTGACTTCTAATTTTTAGTGGAAATTTCCCCCATGAAATAAAAACATACAAAGCATAAATTAAGGAAATCACAGAAGTAAACAAAAAAAGGAGGAACAATTCAAAGATCAAAGATCAAAGTTTATACATAAAAATAGGACATAAACCACCCTATATTATTCTAATGCTAAATTTATATGTCCTTACTAATTCAAACTCAGTTTTTCTTGATATATATATTAATTATAGGAAAACACAAGAAAAACAGCCTAGCTTCTGTTCTTGCTCATCTTCATTGTTCTTGGTGCTGTTCATAATTAAAAGATAAAACAATCAATAAGAAACAACTTCAAACATGGATATATATCAAATGCTTGCAAACTAATCTAAGGTTAATAATGATTTAGCATATTACATTTATTTGTTGTTTAATCGAACGAGCTAGTATACTTGTTTAAATAAAATTAAAAAATTATTATTATTATCAAAGAAACCTCATATAATTATATTTATTTTAACTAAATAAACTCTCTATTTGGTATGTTTAATTACTCAAGCTATGCAACTCTCAACACACTTGAGTCTATTTGAGATATATAGCAAAAATTTTACTAAAAAAAATTGCATAAACCAGAGAGTTTATCCTAATTTTGAATAGTGAAGGCAAGTAAGTTACCTAGTCCAATGGCTTCAGACTCTTTCATAATTCTCAAACGTTTGCATGAAGCAATAAACATCCTGTCGAATTAATAAAACACACCACAAATTAGTCAGTTTCCAGCATTTTATCCATTAAAATAAATACACACTTTCAAGGTATTTGGATATAACGACGGGTGTACATGATTTGGATTGGGTTGAATTGAGTTAGGGTAATAATTTAGACCAACTCAAATTTTTGTGTTGTTCAATCCGCCGGCCATCTAACTTTATGTATTAGAGCAATCGAACTCCACTCAACCCATATATTTTCAAGTAGGGTTAGATTATTAGATTCTATTTATTTCTTTGTTTCCTCTTCAAAGTCTCGTTCATTATTCTTAAGTATTTAAAAAAAAAAAAACAAATGATATTAAATTCAAATGCCAAAGGTCTATCTCATTAGAGTACGTTCCCTACTAATATGTTAAGAACATATATGGTTAATTAATCTTACACACATATATATATAATATTATACATAGTTTAGATTGAGTTGAAGGAGCCAAAAATCGACCAACGTGAGAACCACTCAACTCAAATAAAATTATAATCTAACTCAAAAAAAACTATAACTCAATTCAACCCTTAGTCCAAATTACTTGGATTTGTCGGTTATTTTTACACTTTAGTTATAATTTGCTATCAATCGAAGTTCATACATCATGTCTATATTTGTTACAACAGATTGACATATCACAACTATATTTATTGTCTATAAACTCAAAAAAGATATTCTTTTATAACACACGTACGTTACAACTTATCAACTTGTAAATGAAACATTTATTTGTAAAAACTCCAAGGTTTCTACGTAACTTTCGGCCCATTTCTACACATTAAAACTTTTGATTAGGTGTGCAACAAAAAATTAAAAAACCAAAAAATCGAACCAAACCAATCTAATCCAATGGATCGGATCGGTTTTGTAGTTCAAAGTTGGGCATATCGGTTTGTAATTAGAAAAAACAAGAAAATTGAATAGGTTCTAGTTTTTGTTTAAATATTCTTTCCATTATTTAGAAGATTTCCTAAAGTTTTGAAGATCAATAGTGAATGTTTTTTATCCTCTAAATGTCAATATATTTTCCAAGTAAAAAATATTCTTAAATAATTTTTAATAAGTTCAAAAATACTTCCGACCTTTAAAAAAATTGTTGTTTATGAGAATTTTTTATAAGAAATATATGTGATATATTAAAAAAAATGGACATTGAATCGGATCCTAAATCGAACTGAACCAATGATTCTATACTTTATTGGACATTGGATCAGATCCATTTTTTAAAAATCGAAAATGTCGGTTCGGTTGTCGATTTGGTATAAAACCAACAAAAACCAAACTGAAATCACCTCTACTTTTAATATTTCATCGACGAAAATTATTAGAAAAATCAGAAGCCAAACTTTTATTTTATCTAGATGATGAAAAAATAGAAAACTTACTCCCATGGTACATCGCCAACAAGCATCCAATCTCCATCTTTATCTTCGTAAGTAGGTACGTAATCTGAGCCATTCAAAAGCTCTATCAACTTTCCCTCAATATTCAAATCTCTTCTTTCTTCTGACTCCCATTTTCCTGTCATCCAAACACCACAATTATCACTCTAAAACTCAATTCATTTATTTTTCATTTCATAACATGATTGTTTCCATGTACATGATAAAATACCACATTTTATTTTTGAGATTTTAGGTTCAAATGTTCTTTTAGACTTTTTTTTGTAGTTAATAAACATAGTAGGGATGGAAAATTCAAATTTATGATTTCTTAATTGAGGATACATGTCAATTACGATTTTTTAGTTTTATACTTTTAAAAACATGGTAGATTTAATTTAACAACAGCTTGGGTTGTATCGATTTGAACATGTAAATTTTTTATTATTCAGTCATATATAACGCTCCTTTCAGCTTTAGTAAGAAGCTAACGGAAAGAAACTAAACAATGAATACAAACTACAAATAAATAAATGTAACTATTCATTGTATTTCTAAAGATATAAAGATTTTATATAAGGATTCTACTCATAGAAGGTGTTAATTCTCTAAAAAAAATAATATCAAATATCGATTTGAGGATCGAATCTTTAACCGTAAAGTTGAATTAAATTAGCACCAAATAGGGGTGCAAAAAAAAATCAGAAAATCGAAATACCGAATCAAACCAATCCATATGGATTGGATCGATTTTTTAACACAAAGTTGGACATATCGGTTTGCAGTTTGAAAAAATCGAAAATATTGAATTGGTTCTGATTTTGTTTTAAAAAACCAATATAAACTGAACCAAACTGAATATATATATATATATATATATATATATTTTTTTTTTTTTTTTTTTGTCAATAAGTTATATGAAGTCATCGTTCTTCCATTATTTAGAACATTTTCTAAAGTCTTGAAAATCAATCTCTTAGGTCTCATTTGATAACCATTTGGTTCGTTGTTTTTTGTTTTTGAAATTTAAGCTTATTTTTATATATATTTCATGCGGTGTACTTCATCTTTCCTACAATATATCTAACTTCTTTTAAGAAAGTATGTGAATCTTAACAAACTTTCAAAAACAAAAACAAACTTTTGGAAGCTATTTTTTTTTTGTTTCCAAATTTTGGTTTGGTTTCAACAAATAAAGACAAGATGTAGATATATATGTAAAAGAAAATATATGGTACGGTAGTTGTTCTAAGCTTAAATTTCAAAAACCAAAAACTAAAAACAAAATGGTTATCAAACGGTGAATGATTTTTTATCCTTTTAGAGTCAATATATTTTCCAAGTAACTTTCTGAAATATTACTTTTTTCATATTAGTTGTGATTATTTATTTGAAATTTATTTTATGAAAGAAGGTGACTTAATGATTTAAATTTGGCTCCTCTTTCAAGTAAATAATTTTCAATAAGTTCAAGAATATTTCCCACCTTTAAAAAAATTGTTGTTTATGAGAAATGTTGTTTAAGATATATTAAAAGAAATTGGACATTTTCTCAAAAAAAAAAAAAAAAAAAGAAATTGAACATTAGATCGGATCCAAAACCAAACCGAACCAATGATTCTATACTTTATCGAACATTGGATCGGATCCATTTTTTAAAAATCAAAGATATCAGTTGTTGATAGGGGTGTTCATGGATTATCCGAGATCCGAATCGACTGACCAAAACCGACCAAATCAAGGTCGGTCGGTCGGTTTTTTGACATGATCGGTCGGAGTCGGTTAATAAAGAACAAAAACCGATGGTCGGAGAATTTTTTTTTATAAAAACTGACTGAATTGTCTGAATTTTATAATATCTCATGTAATAATAAAAATCTACATATAAAACTTATCATTTTCGTTAAAAAAGAAAAAGAAATTAGAGATGTGATGTCATTTTTCATTAAAGGTAATAATAATGATATTTTTGGAAAGTGTAATGGCCCATTGTTTCTCAAAATCACTAAGGGTGTGTTTGGGACTCCGTTATGAAAACGGGCGGTTTGATTAAGTTAACCCAACCGACGTTTGGGTGGCCGTTTATATAAATGGCCGATTATGGCTAAACCCACGAGCCCAGTTATCTCATACGCTGCCAAAGGTTATGGTAAATGCCAACAAAGGTTGTAGTAAACGCCGCCTACACATTAGAAATTGAATCACCGGTGGCTATTAGAAATTGGGGCCACGAAAATTTTGAAATCTGGGTAATAAATCTCTAATCAAAGTCATCTCCTAACCTTTTGAACTCTTCCATGGCGTAGTCTATAATGGAATCGAGATATAATCCTCGGCATGGTGTATCCCGATCTCCGCATCTTTGAGCTTCGCCCAATACTGGTAGGCTTCGATTTTGAATTGCTTTGTGAGGTCTTCAATGGTGGAGGGTTCGAAATTATTGTATGTGTACAGTTTGGTTGGAGAAAAAAGTGAGCTGGGAGATGAGATGAGGACTTGACGGCTTTGGAGAAAATTTGTTATCGGAGAAACAAGGGAAAAGAAAAGGACTTTTTTTTTACTCTAATAATAAATAAAGTACTGTAGTTATTAAAAAAAAAAAACTAATAATAATAAGTCAAGCGGTGGAACAGATTCAAAGAAAATAAATATAGAAAAAAATGTTTTTGCATTAAAAAAAAACCTATTTTGTTTTAAAAAAAAACAAAAAACCCTTTTAAAGAGAAAATGAGGCAAAATTACATATTAGTATATTACAAATGATAAGAGGAAAAAAAATGAAGTTGTTTATTCTTTTTTGTTATAAAATAATATATTTATTTCTTTTTTAAAAAAAATATTAATATTTATTTCAAACCACGAAGAATTAAGTTTTTTTTTCTTTAAAATATATATATATAAATGTTTTTGATTGACTTGGTTTTTTTTTAAATAATTAGGATGATTTGTCAATTTAAGATTAAAATAATTAATTTTTAAAGTTATGATTAAAAGAATTGTCACTAACTAAAGTACTAATTTTCAAAATGAAGTCCTATCAAAAAATCAAAAAATTTAAAAATTTAAAAAAAAAATTTAAAAATCAAAATGAAGCGTATTTTTCATATTTATACAAAATTCCTAAATTATCAATATACTTATTTTTAGTAGATAAGTATAACCATATGCAAATTGAAAAAAAAAATCTAATTGTTTATAATTTGTAAATTTTATTTAAAACAATCTCAAATTATTTTAAAAATTGTATAAAAAATTTCATAACCTCTCTTACAATAACTTGCATTCCAAACACCGTTTATCATAATCCCTCTTATAATAAATTTCATCCCAAACACCATTTATCATAACTCCTCTTATAATAACCTGCATCTCAAACACGGTTTATCATAACTCCTCTTATATATAACCTGCACCTCAAACACCGTCTATTATAACTCATCACTTATAATAACTCACCGTCTACAATACCATAACCAGCGCCCCAAACACACCCTAATGGTTTTTTCTAGATATAATACAATATTTTATTTTCTTTCTCCCTCTTCCATTCAAAACGTCTTTTGCACTTCTCCATTTCTTTGTACTCTCTTACGACTTCATCTTCTCCAATCTTTTCACTTCATCTTCTACCATCATTTCTCTCTATACCATAACTCAACTTTCTTTTTTAAAATTTTCATTCAGATCTTGTTTTTTCTCATTTTTTTACTATTTTCATTTTGTTCTTCTTTCTTCGTCATTTTTTTTTTTAAGTTTATGGGGTGGGAGTTGCCCACGATGATTGTTTGAATTTTTCTTCCTTTTTTTCACCACTTTTTCTTAGTAGTGATTGTTGGAGTTATGTAACCGACTAAAACCGACCGGTCGACATCTCAAACTTCCAAAAACCGAAGTTCACCAACCGACGTAAACTAATATGTCGGTGGTCGGCGTCGATTTTAGCCAAAAACTGACAATCGATTTGGTACAAAATAGATAAAAATCAAACTGAAATCAGCACCAAATAATAAAATCAATAAGTCACCAACCCTTTCCGTCTCTTCCACTCTTTTCCATTGCTAAAAAAACTATAAATAGACCTTAAATTATCTAAAATTTTATTCTTTAAAAGTAAAATAATTAAATTACCGGCGGTGAAGGAGCTAAACATTTTGGAAAGCGCGTGAGAAAGGTCTTTGTAACTGCCGTATAGCTTCAAGTCCACCTTCCGTAAATAAGGCGCGCCGTCCATACTGACTTTTACAAACGACACGCCGCCGCTGATGCCGCCGTCATCGCCGCCGTTCCTCTGCGGCCCTAAATTCTTTCTTGATGATCTAACTGGGGGCCAACCCACTGCTTGCGTCCTATTAATAATTCAAAAT
Source organism: Sechiopsis laciniata (assembly GCA_037833695.1). Lineage (NCBI taxonomy): Eukaryota > Viridiplantae > Streptophyta > Magnoliopsida > Cucurbitales > Cucurbitaceae > Sechiopsis > Sechiopsis laciniata. The sequence goes on along the minus strand of JBBMKA010000020.1, from coordinate 11,593,888 downwards.
ATTAAATAAAACAATTTTACTTTATTACGAAATTAAATAAGAAAAAATCTTGATTTCTAAATACATTTCACAAATTTGGAATTTTAAAAATAAATGTTACACTTTACAATTTCTAGGCCTATATGGTAAGAATTTAGTTTTTTAAAATTTAATTTTATTCTATATTAATTTCTCTATCATCATTTTCATTTTTAAGAAAAGATTTAAATTTTTAGTCGAATTTTAAAAATAAGTTTAATTAAAAACTATATAAAAAAAAATAAGAAAAATTATGGTGTGAGTAGCTTTTAGCTGCCTAATTTTTATAAATTAAAAACTAAATGATTATGGAATGAAGCTTAAGTTTGTGGAAGAATAAAGTCTAATAAATTTTTAAATTTTAGAATGAAGCTTAGGTTTCAGGAGAATTCAAACACATGATTTTTTTGTCACTAAATACATTTTGTAACTTAAACTATGTTATGTTCTTCTTAATCTATTGAATGCAAATTTGAAAATCTAATGTGCTCATAATGGAAAGATACAAAGTTTTTAGTTTAGTTGAAGGACTTTTTATATTTATAAAATAAAAAAATTAAAAAAAAGTTAAGGAATAACTTTATATAAAAAAAAAAACCACAATTTATCATCTCAAAAGTGGTAGCCTAAAGCACTTGGACATTTGTAGTTTTTTATTCAAATTTGTAGGTGCACAAAGTCTTTCTTTTAAAAAAAATGATATGGTAGGCCAACAATCATAATGTAATTAGAGTGGGGGATCAAGAACAAGGAGCAAACAAATAGAAAAGTAAAATTTCAACGTCTATGAATGATTTTCTTGGTTATTTTTCTAATCCTCAACTTAAATGAAAATATTAAATAAATCGGAATCATTGTCTAAATTTTATTTTAATCTTTGTAATTTTTAAGCTTAATTTTTTTAGTCATAAATCTTCCAACATTCCAAAGTTATGTATAAAATTTAACAACCATTATACTCTAAAATGAATTTAAATAAAAATATTTAAAATTGAAGGGCTAAAATATAATGTTTAAAAACTTAAAAACAAAAACCAAAAAGCTAAAAGGAATAGCCGTTAACATTTTGTATGAACTAATAATTAAAGTTAAAAAAAAAAAAAAAAAACTAATACAAAAGGCTTGAAAGCTTGTGAACCAAAACAATGGTCCAAACCCATCTCTCTTTCCTTCAAATTCTTAGAATTGTTTTTTAATCAATTAAGCAATCGACATATTTCTTCTCCTTCTTTTTATTACTCAATTTCACTTTTTTTTTTCTTTTTTTTTGTTGCGAAAAAGTCAAATTTTCATTATCATTCTTTTTCTTTTTTTTTTTTCTGAAAAGAATTTCATTATCATTCTAGTTTTGGAAATTTGGAGTGTCTATCTTATTGTTAAAGAATTGTTTGGTAGGTGAGAAAAATAAGATTCCTTATGCTTTGTAATTTTCCTTCATTTTCCCGACAACCAATTAACAAAACCATTGAAACTTTTGAACCTTTGTTCCAAGGTCAGCTTCAACTCCCATTCCTATTTCCTAAAAACAAAAAAAACAAAAACAAAAACAAAAACAAAACAAATCCTAATAAATAATCATTCCCTTAAAATATATTTATTTTAATATTATCATGTCCAATACATGTGAATAATGAAAATTTAGGAAATTGTTTGAGCATTTTTTCTTTTACAATAATTACATGTTAGAAGATTAACAATGGTTACGTAATTGATATTTTATCAAGTTAATGCTTATTATTATTATTATTATTAATTCAATAACGTTTTGGAGATTGAGAGAGTCAAACTGGTTTATTTTTTTTAATATAAGTTGGGAGAAGGGAGATTACAAATACCAATTTCAGGATCGAACCGTGACCGTGGAAATAGATTAACATCAAACCAAACTGATAACGTTATTCAATTGTACATTATACCATCAGAATTCTACTCTTATTCATAAATTATGCTTAATCAAATAAGATCCTTTAGTTTAGTAGTCCAGTTTGAAAACCAAGAAATTAGGAAGAAAAAAAAACTAAATCTCAAAGTTATTGCATATTATATATCGTTTAAAAATTCTGATCCACTTTTGAGTTTTTAATTCTTTTACGTTAAAATTTTCGTTTTTACCCACAAGCTTCACTCCTTTGGGGTAAAAGTTTAACAACAAAATAAGTTTTGGTTAAAGCTTCAAAACTAAATCAAAGAAATGCAAAATTAAAATAGAAAAAAAAAACACGAATTGTGAGAGCAAAACGTAGTTCAAACAATATAAACTAATAACCAACTTTTTATGTAAAATTCTACTTCCTTGAATTTAAAGAGGGCAATTATTTTAGTTGGTAAAAATCTTCATCAGGTTTATTATAATGTTTAATATTTTAACCAAATTGAAATAGGTTAATTTATTAGATGTGCTAACCAAAACAATAGTTGAACCGATAGAAAAATATATTATGATTTAAAGATCATGAATTTAATTTATCTCATCATAATTATTATTGAACTAAAAAAATTGGTCAAATATATATATATATATATGTATATATATATATATATATATATATGTATCAATCAAAACATTCAAGGATTGAATTTAAACTCGTTTTAATTCAAAAAGCATACTATTATTATTTAATAATAATATCATATCAATTAACTATACTTTATTTTTCTTTTAACAAATCCATAATATCACTTTAAGTATGTATACTAGTGCACACTAACCTGAAAAAACATTTGAGTATCAAATTAATCGCAACAAACCAATAGTTGTTTTTAAATTATTTTTTTAAAAAACAAAAATATGACTTTTAAAAATATGTGAACAAAATTAATATGAACTTAAAAATTACCAAAAGATAACTCAAATTTCCTAAAATAGTTATTAATCTTTAATCTTATGTTAACAATCCAATTAGGTAATTAATCACGTGTGTCTCTAGGGGTGTTCATCGGTCAGTCGGTGTCGATTTTTGGTGAAAATTGACACCAAACCGATCTATCGATTTCCCAAAAAATGAAACCAACACCGATCGGTTGGTTAAGTCGTAAAGTCGGTTAAAATCGGTTAATTAATTTTATTTTTTATTAAAAAAAATATATTTATCATACAATTTTATAATGAAAATTTGAGAATTAATTTTAAAAAATGAATCTATAGAATAATTTTTTGGAAACACACTTAAATTTAAGATAATTTTACAGTAATTTAATAATAAATATATTTAATTATATGAAAATATCAATATTTTATAAAGGAAATTTTCGGTTCGAACAAATCAATCGATTAAACCGACCGACTTAACCGAAACTTTTTCGGTTAACCACTTTTGTAACCGACACCGACCGATACAAACTTGAATACCGACGACCGACCAACCCTAATTCGGTCGAATCAATTTTCGGGGAATGTGTGAACACCCATATGTATCTCCATCCTTGCCATGTTAATTAATAAACATGATATTTAAAGATGAAACATAACATTTTTTTTTTTTTTTAGTTTTTAATCCTAGTTTTTTTTTTTTTTTTTTTTTTAAGAATAGTTTTTAATCTTAGTTTCAATTTGGTTAATATATCTTTTAATCATAACATTTCAACATTACTTAGTTGATATATATTTTAGTTTATTTTATAATTATTTTCTTTTAAATTTATATAATCAATTATTTTGTTATCTAAATTAAGAATGTAAAAAGTTATACTTTTCCAAAAAAAAAAAAAAAAATCATAATAATTAATTCAAGAGAAAAGAGCAAGGAAAATTACTTGGAGGGAGGTTTAGACAAATCGTGAGGCGTTTGGGAAGAACTTTTCTGTTCCAATTTTGTGGGTTCTTCCTTCACGGACGCCGTTGAAGAAGTCAAATTAAGCTTCAAATCCACAGTTTCCATAAATCCTCTCTTCGCCGCCAAGCTGCTCTTGCCGCCTTGGATTTCGCCGTCGTCGCTTCCGCCGCCGCCGGGCAAGCCGAGACGGAGCTCTGTCTGCTCAAAATTGATCAACCTCCCATCCGACTCCATATCTCCGGGCAGATCAATTTTAAATTTTTCGAATTTGTCTGAAATTTAATTTCTGATTTTGGATCTGAAATCGCTGAGATTAGATAATTTTGTTTGGAGAATGAACTAACAAATTAGAGATTTGGGGATTTTAGTAATATATTGTTATGTGCCCTGCGAAATTGACCTCTTTTTTCCTTTGGATAAATAACGTTGGAGTTTGACTTGAAATGACGCTTTTGGACATTTTAATCTCGATAAATAACACTTTTCTTTTTTATCTTTTAGGAAAGTGATATAATTTGGATTGAATTACGATTTTAGTCCTTTTATGCTTTTGTCGGATGTGTTTTTATTAGCGGTGTTCGTCGATTTTCAATAAAAATTGACATCAAATCGACTTATTGATTTGCTTAAAAATGGCATTGAACAGATTGATCTAGTCATTCGGTTACGTTGGTTATTTTATTTTATTTTTTACTAAAAAATATATTCATTGTATAATATTTGAACGAAAATTTAAGAGTTAATTTATAAAATTTGAACTACTCGAATAATTTTTGGACACACATTTAAATTTAAGTTAATTTTACAATAATTTAACTAAAAATCTAATTAATTATATGAAAATATTAATATTTTAAAAAGTCGGTTAACTGAACCAACCGACCAACTTAGCCAACAAAATTTTGTTAATTTGTTTTTTTAACTGACTTTTGATTGACATATACTTGAAAACCTATCAATTGCTCTTTATTTGATTTTCAGTTAAATGTATGAACACCTTTAATTTTTAAATTTAAAAAAATTCTTTTTGACTAGCACACATGAATTGAATTTGTAGAAGGTATTTGTACGAGGTTTTAGATAAGTAGTTAGTTTGAAGAATTATTTCATGAAGTTATTTTAAATAGTTAGAAATTAAAAGATCGAACAAAAAAAATAGTCTACGTGTAGATTTAAAAGACATAAATTTTTCAATAGACGATTAGACTTGTAATATAATGAAATCAAATCCAAATTCAAATTTGCACAAAAATATGTATAGCTTAAAATATCCTCTTTTTTTCTATGTATTTTGGAATTTTGTACAATTTTTGTCTATTACTTTATAATATCAAATTTTAACCATAATTTTAAAATAAAGTCTTAAAATTAATCTGATAAATTTAAATTAATATTAGTCAAATTGATTCGGTAAGTTTATTAATTTTAGATAAAAATAAAATGCGAAGTTAGTTCTTAAATTTATAGAAAAATGCATTAATTTTTATAAAAAACAAATTGACCTTTTTTTTAATAAGTTTATAAAAAAAAAAGGCATTATATTGTTTTTCTTTTTTAATTATTGAAATTAAAACTGAAACTTGTAAGTTAAAATGGGCAAAAATAAGATTTTTAAATATTTGTATAATATGTTAGTATAGAATTTGAAATTTAGCCCTCCCTCTATTGAAAACAAAAATAAAGTATGCCAATTTTCAAATTTTACATATTCTTTTGGACAAAAGTGGGATACTTTTTCTTAAAAAGAAAAGTTAGATCCTTTTTAAAAAAGGTGGAATGAGAGCTTGTATTGTGTCTGTTGGCTCACACGAATCGCATGATAACATCATAAAATAATTTAGACGGCTAGGACTTTGCCACGCTGGAAGTTTGTTGGATTGAATTGTTTGAGGCTTTTGTCGAAAGTGATGTCACGAGTGACGTCGTTTTGAAGAATGATTACAAAGCCTTTTGGATTTGTTTGTGAATCTCCAACACTATCATTTGTTTATTAATCAACATTATTTTTATTTTAATATTACTTAATATCTATCCAAAAAAATATTCGGTTAGATTACATATTCACCACCTAAATTTAAATTATTTCGTCTTAAAATAAGAATGGACAAAAATAATTTTTTTCACTCTATTTTATTTCCATGTCTTATGTGTTTAGTTTTTGGATTCATCATTCGATCACTCTTTTTTAGTATAAGTTGAGAGAAGAAAATTATAAATATCGATTTCAGGAATCAAACTGTGGAATGAAAATGAATTAACATCAAACTGGATAATCAATCGCGTCACTTGGTCATTATTTAATCACTTTAGCACATTAGTATTTAAACAAACTTTTATTTAACTGGTTTATTTTTAATTTAGGAGACATACTTGTTTGTAGCATTTTTTTTTACATGAACTACTTTATTTATATGCCGAGACAAAGTCGTTAAATTTTATAATATTTTATTTTAAAAATATTTATAAAAAAGTAATTATCAAATAAATCATCGCCATAATTTAAATTTATAAAAATTTTAGCTTTCTAGTTATTCTTGACTTCTAGTTCAACCTAGAATGGTTGTCATTGTTTAATTTGTTTTTGATTGATTTCGTCGACTATTTTTATTCAAGAGGTTGCATTAAATTTATTTTAAACCGGTATGTTATGGGGATATTATCTCAAATAAAAACTTGTAAAGTTATTTTCACTCAAATTTTATTTTTCTAATGATTTCACTCCAATTTCAAATTCATGTAGCGTGTGCTTAAACATGTGTGGCAATGCAAATCCCATTCAAAATGTACCATAATTACAAAAATAAAATATGTCAATAATTCACTAATTTCAACAAAAATCTAGTGCCTTTGCACAAAATAAGTCTAATTAGTGTAGACTATCATTACTTAAATAAATCTTTCAAAACTCATATATCTAGTTCTCATCTAGGTGCCAATTTTCTTTCAGCTTCATGTCTTTAATAATTTTTTTTAGGAATATGTCTATAATCATTAAATGTTATAAATATTTTTATGGATTGTTTTTTTTAAAAAAATAAAATAAAAGTCTACTAGAGTAGAAAATTGCAAGATTAATATTTTGGAGATTTTTGATCCGTAGCAAAAAAAGAAAAAAAATTACAGGTATCAAAATTTTAGAAAGAAATCAAACAGTAAAATATATTCAATCACATTAAATTTGATAGTCACCAAATTGATAGGATTTAATCAACTGAAATTAGATTTTTTTAAGTGAAACCTGAAACTATAATCTTCCATCAAGTCAAATATTTCACATTTAAATATGTATGTAATACTTTTAAAAGATTTTTATAATTAAAATAAAGAAATTATAATTTGTTATCTGCGACAAGTTTTATATTATTCTTATATGTTGGTATTATTCTTATATGTTAATACTCCAACACTGTTTCAAGTTGGAAGTTAAAGATATGGAAATTGAAAGAATTGAAAGTATATAGTCAAAAGTCAAAACTGACCCACACCAACTTAGGTTAAAATTGATTCTTTCTTCTATAAAAAGAAGAAAATTTAAAATTACTATCCCACCTTATCTTAATATCACCCTTGTGAACTAAAAATTTTATATATA
>JBBMKA010000020.1:11538159-11577799 GCA_037833695.1 Sechiopsis laciniata | reverse complement strand
CAATAAATTAAAATTACAAAATTAAAAATTAAAATTTGCATATAAACATACATAAATATTTATCTTCAAAAAAAAAACATACGGAAATATTTATATAAAAAAAATACAAATTTAAAGAAATTTTGAAAATATAAATATAAATAAATTATATTGCAAAAAAAAAAAATAATAATAATGTCTCCAATAAGAATTGAACTTGCGTTAATGTTTAAGAGTGGGATTTGGGTGGGCTTCAACACTAACAAGTCAAAATTCTATTTACTTAAAATTTATGCGCATCATTTTCTATAGATTTAATCAAACTTCAGGTTTAAAAAAAAAAAAACAGAACCAAAGAAACTACTTTTGGGAGTTTCTCTTTTTTTCACCTAATTTAAGAAACGTTTTTTTAAAAAAATTGGGAACAAAAAACGAAAACAGTTACCAAACATGTCTGTTTCTCAAAAAATAAGAAACAGAAACGAGAAAAAGGAAATGAGAACATTATTAAACGAGCCCTTAGTAATTGCATCATTTATTTAAATGCATGTATTTATTTTTATCCATTACTAATATAATATTAAACTTGAAAATTTAAAAACTTTACAACTAATAATACTACCTTTAAAATGCTAGCAAGTTAATTGCGAGGATGATTAAGATTATGATTATAAATTTTAAAAGAATTTAAGCCTATTTGATAGAACTGATACACAACACATCAAAAGAGAATTGTTTTGTATTTACCCGAATCTCTATTTGTATTTATAAAGTGCACTAACTAAGAATTATTTTTGGGGTCTTTTCAGGAATAGGTCAAAAAATAAGAAAAGTATTTATAATAGTAAGATTTATTTTTTTAGCAATTATAGGTATTAATAATTAAACGATATAATTAATACATAATATTATATTAATATACAATATTTTACTAATAACATATAATATTGTATTATTAATACGTAATAATATATTAATAATATAAAATACCGTATTAATATTAAAATAATACTTGAGTATTAATATTACCGTGTTTTTTACGAGATTTGCAAATATTTTCAAATTTGATTAAATTTATAATTATTTAATGAAAATATGTTATCTATTATAATTTTCCTAATTTTTTTTGGAAAATTGTAATGGATGACTTATTCTAACAAAATAGTTACAAATGTAATATATGTTATTATTACAATATTTGTATTAATACAATATTATGTATTATTAATAGATGAAAGGTAAATACTAATTTTTGAGATTGAAATCGTGATCATGTATTGAATTGGATTACCACTAAATAATAAAATCATCACCTGATAATCTCATTTAGTATTTTAATTATTTTTTTTTAAGTGGCCATATTTATAATTATTTTCTCAATTTAACTAATCTTCTAAGTTCCACTTTTTTTTCATTTTTTTTTAAGAAAAACCAAATAATTGTTAATCAACGATTGAACTTTCTTCTTCACTTTAATTAAATGTTTGATACCTATAAAAATAAAATAAAATTACACTATCATTTAGACAATGACAAATATTAACGTGTAATTGGTAGAATAATCATGATGCCATTGAAGATTTAGCTTATCAATGGATTAGGATGAGAACTAGGTTAAATAAAATATTTTACTTTAAAAAACATATTATAATCCAGGGATATTTTTAAGAGTAGGCCAAATTAAAAAAATATTTATAATACTGAAAAAAAATTTAGCAATCATAGTCATACCGTACATAAATTACATGTTATAATTAATATATAATACTATATTAATATACAATACCGTACTAATAACATATAATATTGTATTAATAATACATAATAATGTATTAATAATACAAAATATTGTATTAATACCCGAAATTATACCATATGATGAATATTAGTTATACCGTATATTTGACTATAAATACAAATATTTTCAAAATTTACCTAAATTTACAATTATTTTGTGAAATTGAATTATCCACTGCAATTTTAATTTTCCTATAATCAAACACTTTTAATTATGAAAATTTGGATGGCTTTTCACATCCATGAAAAGTCAATCTTATCCATAAAATAAAGACACATCTTAAAGCAAGTTAATTTGTATTTTTCGTCTCAATTATGTCATATAATTGTATCAATATGTTTGCTCTAAATAAACAAAATCTAAATTCTCAAAAAAAAAAATTTAAAAAAAAAAAAAAAATCTAAAATTCATAGTAATTACTAATGGCACCACTATATATTGACTAGATGATACTAAGAGTATGTTTGATTAAAATTAAAAATAATGATTAAATATTTAAACATGTAAATTCTAAACCTTTTCCTCCCCCAAATCTCCCCCTATCCATACACACCTAATTCTCCAACTTGCCAATTTGACCACGTGAGAGTTTTCTAGTTAGACTTCTATCAATGCAATGAAATAGAGGAAAAACTAATTACCAAATTCTTAAAAGATTAGAGAAAAAAGTCATGAACATAGCATAATTAACTATGTATTAATGGAAAAACTATAGTACTACAAGGGTATATCATTTTATCTCTTTATTATTATTTTTTAATTTAATATGATAGGATGTGTAGATTTGAACTCTTGACATTTTTAACAAATGTATATTAGATAATATAAGATTTTATTTGAAAATAATTGGCAACCAGAAAAATAATTGATGCATCTTAAAGATACTGCGAAAAGTCTCCTCAATAATAAAAAAAAAAAAAAAAGCAAGTACTACTACTCTCAAATAAATGAGAATCAAAAATCAATTTTCGATTACCACCAAATAATAAAACCATCAAATCACTGTTCTTTTCATTGCGTGTGAGAGGCTTATGAAATTACCCCAATCATAAAAGGGGGAGGGAGTGGAGAGAAAAAAATTCACGTAAACTTCACAACAAGGAGTTTTCTTATATAGAATTATCAAACCTTAAAAAATGTGTAAGAGAAAATATACCAACTTTAACACGTGTGAGAGAATAAAATCACCCCCAAAAATAAATTAATTTGCTCTAGGTAATAACTTTTTTATGATATATTTTAATTATAACATTTTTTTATAGAAATATTTCAATCATAACAGAATTTTAAACTTTTATTTTTATTTTTTTGCATATCTCAATTCTGTCATTTGAAAATTATATATGATATTGATTAAATACTATATGTGACACTCATTGAGAACTATCTATGACACTGATTAAATATTTGTCTGAGACACTAATTGAAGAATATTTGTGACACAGATGAAAAACCTATCCATGGCATTGATTGAATGCTATCTGTGACTTTGATGAAAGAGGTATATGTGACACTGATTTAAGACTATATGTAACACTGGTGAAAAATCTATTTGTGGCACTAATAAAAGATTGTTTGTGGCATTGATTGGAAACTATATGTGCACTAATTGAAAACTATCTGCTACACTAATTGATGTGATCAAATATATCAGCGTTTTCATCTTTTTACTAGGCTTACCTCAATTTACTACCATGCACAAATTTTTCTATGAAATAAATAATTTGAGAGATTAACCACTATTCAAAATATACATGTGAACATAAATCCAATCATTAAATGTATTTCTATATTAATTTGTAAGTTCCAACCTCACTCCTTATCTAAATTATAATATTCTAAAGTAATGATCTAAATTCCTAAATAGAATAACAAGCTCAATTAGTTTAAATGAGCACATGGGAGGGGTACCCCAACCTCCAAAGCATGTAGTTTTTAAATGGTTTTTAGGGCATACCACACCATGCTTGTCTCACCCAAAAACACCCCATGTGGGACCAACCCTAATCCAACGTCTCACAATGGATCATCTTTTAATATCTCCATTCTCAGCCGTTGGATAAAAAATTGCCCTTTTTGTCCTTAAATTTCAAAGACACCCTCCTTTAATTTGTGTAGCTCCTTACCCTAACACCCTTACCTGCACATGCCCCCACCTCTTAGCTATTTGATTCCCCTTGCCCTTCCCATGTTCCCTCCCCCACTCTCTTTCAATTTCATTTAATTAAATTTTTGGGTCGAGTGGTGGTTCGACAAGTGTTCGAAATTCGTTGGATCCGAATTAATTCTCTTTAAGTTATGATCATATATATATATATATAGTTTATAGATTGTGAATTCAAATTACTATTCTAGTAATTAGATGGCAACTTTTTTATAAAACAAGAAGATATTAATATACCCAAATGTAGTAATTACTCATCCACTTGTTCTTCTTATTTAGAAAATCAAATCTGAACTGAGTTATATTTACGATAAATTATAAATTTGGTCCCTATAATTAAAAAAAAAATTAAAATTTAGATTTTATAGTTTCAAAAATTAGAATTTAGTAAGGAAAGTTTGAATGTAATTAGTCTTATAGTTTTACAAAACCTAAAAAGTACTCCAATGTGTGAAAATGTGAGAATATATCGTCAACATGCCCTTCAAGATGGTGTCTCTTGGGGCTCACCAATCTTAAGTTGAATGATTCAAATATTTAGATAGAACACTCATTTAGGTTGAATCTCAAATATCCATGTGAATTGAATCAGTTATGATATCATATCAAATAACATGAAATTTCATAAACAAAAAAACCAATTATTAATAGACAGAGTAGCCACACGATCTTATATAGGTTTTGAGTCATCTCACATTTTCAATGTGATAAAGTGAGAATTTACAATATAATCAATCACTTAACTTATATCGTTATTATTAACGCATGAATAACTAAATTTTACATAGATTACGAATGTCAATAAATCATTTTTAGATGTTATTAAACTTTCTGTGGAAACTAAACTCTAATTTCCTAAAATGTATAAACTAAATTCTAAATTTTTTAACGAGAGCTGTCAAATTTATAATTTACCTTTATATTTAAAAGAAAAATCCAAACCATATAAATTATAGCGCGTGGCAAACACGCACCATGAGAGAGATTGAAGAAAAATCTTAAACATTTTGCTTTAATCCCCATCTATAAAACAATTTCTTAGTGTTATCTTAGCCAATACTCAATTCCCAATTCATTTCTTCCCACTTTCCTCTCAGATTCTCTGCATTTTCTGTTTGTTTCCCGAGAAAAAAAAAAAAAAAAATCAATCCATTAGAAAATTAAACAAACCCATTTCAGAGAAAAAATGGCGTTCGAGAAAGATCTCAACTTGGAAGCCACCGAGCTCCGACTTGGCCTGCCGGGAACCTCCCTGGACGATCAATCTTCTCCGATCAACAGAGCCAATTCCAACAAAAGAGCTCTGCCGTCCGGCGACCGGAACTCGACGGATTCCGGCAGAGAAAATAACTCTGATTCCATCAAATGCTCCCAAGAAAATCCCCCTCCCACCAAGTAAGTGCATAACTGCATATCTCAAAAATCCCATTTAAGTTTTTTTTTTTTTTTTTTTTTAGTGGATTCCAATTTTAGAAGAAAGGGTTAAACTAACCATTTTGGTCCTACAATTTGAACCTTTTTTTTTTTTTTTCATTTTGGTCCATTTAGTTTTAGTTTCTAAATTGTTCAAATAAATAAATAAAAGTATAATTTAAGAAAAATTCTTGTAGATCGCAAATTAAATCATTTATATTTTAATTATAGCAATTTAAAAAAAATTTATTTCATACAAATTAAAATATGAATTTCTTTTTTGAATCCATATTTTAGTTGATTGGTTCAAGTTTGATTTTAGTGAGATCTATCAATTCTATAGCTATCAATTTAACTTACTATATTTGAAAAATCCGTCAATAATGTCGTTTTTTCCTACTCATAAAAAATGCCATTAAATTAATATTATAGGAAAGTTTTGTTACTTTTTCTTAAAAAACTATCCTCTTTCTCAATTTTAGAATTATTTTCACAATTTAAATTAATTTTTTTTTATTAATATTTACTTCAAATATATATATTGATTATAAGTAATAAAATTATACATGACCAAAATGAAACTAGTTTGAATCTAGAGAAATTAAATTTTGAGCTTCAAAAGTTTTAGAACAAAAATAGAACAAAGTTTTTAAAGTTAGGGATTAAAGAAAAAAAACTAAGAAGAAGAAGATTTTGACAGAAAGATTTATGATTATTGTCAGGGCACAAGTTGTGGGATGGCCGCCGGTGAGATCCTTCAGAAAGAATTGTTTTCAAGTGAAGAAGAAGGACGAAGAGACGACGACGACGGCGGCCGGGATGTTCATAAAAGTGAGCATGGATGGAGCTCCATTTCTAAGGAAGGTTGATATCAAGATGTATCAAGGATATCCTGAGCTTCTTCAAGCTTTGGAGAACATGTTCAAGTTCTCTCTTGGTAAATTTCTTGTTTTTGTCTCTAGATCTCGAGAGGTCTCTTTTGATATAGGGATGGAAGTTTATTGAGTTTTTGTGTTTGAATGTTTTGTAGGGAAATTTTGTGAGAGAGAAGGGTATAATGGGTCGGAATTTGTTCCGACTTACGAAGATAAAGATGGCGATTGGATGCTCGTCGGCGATGTTCCATGGGAGTAAGTTTCATATATCTCTCTTGTTAAGAATGTAAAATCTTCTTATCGTTTTTAATGTAAGATTATGCGATCCAAAAGAATACTATAGATTCGATTCAAGAATAATGAACCTCAACGAGATACCAATTTAAAATAAAGTATTTAGTTTGAAACAACTAAGATCTGATTCAAGAATAATGAATTTAAAAGTTATTACCTTAAAAAGACATGTTGAAGAATATCACACGTTAAAAAATATGGGAAAGTTTCAAAACCCTTATAAGAATATAGACATTTTTTTTAATGATTTTTAATTGATTTGAGACGGATCCACATGTTTTTTAATAGAGAGATCCTCAACAATATATATTCTCTCAAAGAGACACCATCTCGAAAAATCAACATCATTTTGAAATGATATAAATAAGTATTAGACTAATAAAAATTGAGATTTAATTAAAAAATAATGAACTCAAAGAGACATCATCTTAATTGGATATGTGAAAGATCCCATTTGAAAAAATGGTCGAAGTCTCACAAGAGTATAAACCTACTTTTATTTATTATCTATTAATTTTAAGATGGATTTACATATCAATTTGAGATATTCTTATTTTAGATTCTAATTTTTTTTACCGAGTATCAATTTGAGCTTAACTATTTCATTTCATCTTAGAGTAGCTCATGTATTTTATCAAAACTATTCAAGAATGAAAAATATAATTCATACATATTATCTAAACTATTTCCATATATTTTTCATCAATTTAGGCAACTAATTAAAGATGGGTTTATATGTAATTTTGCAGAATGTTTATGAGCTCATGCAAGAAGCTTAGAATCATGAAGGGATCAGAAGCCAAAGGATTGGGCTGTGGATTTTCAGTGTGAAAAAAAAAAAAAAAAAAAAAAAAATTAAAAGGGATCTGAGTGCTGCCCATATTTGCTCTCTTTTTGGTCATCGGAAAAAGCCGTGGTTCATCGGAGCCGCCGCGGATTTTCCGGCGGAGCTCTCTGCCGACCGCCTCTCCGATGATCCGACCAAATTCTCATGTAGATTTTAATGAAAAATCAGATCTTGATTTTTGTAGAGAGAGGCTGATGAACAAGTGGTCCAAGAAGAATAAGGGAATTTATTAGTTTTTTTGGATGATTATTCATGTTAATTCTTGTGGGGATGATGTAATTTTATCAAGAGATGTTTTTGGAAATTATGTTTTTTAACCCAAGAATTTGTATATGTAATGTGATATAATCTTCAATTCCAAAGAAGGGGTTTATTTAAACTTTAATTCTTATGTATTTATTACTATTATCACTATGAGCTTATTTCCGTTTTTTAATTTTGTTTTTCATGGATACTGGATGATAATTGGCAAAATTGGAGGTTATAAATAGAATTAATTTCCTTTTCTTAATTATTAATTTACTAAGATTTTTTTTAATCCACTGTTAATTATTTCTTATAAAAAAAAAAAAACTATATAAAAGAAAATAATATGTTTCTCTATGCAAGTGGGAAGGGCCTTTTGAGCTAAAAGCACCCTAACCCTTGTAACTTATTATTTTCCTCTTTTTCTAACTCGATCATTCGGTTGATATCTACAAATTAAAATGTTTTTTTTTTCATCTACAAACATTAAGAATTTAAGGGTTTTTATTCAACAACTATAGTGGAGAGTTCAAAATGTAAGCTTGTGGTTATTAGGTTATACAATATATCACTAAATTATGATAATTATTTGATTTTGAAAAATAAACTTGCCTTTTTTTTTTCTCTTTTCTATTTTACTATAATGATTGTGTCTCCAAAATATGAGAAAGTAGAACACAATTGATGTGATGTGAACCTCAAAAACTTTGATGCTTATGTTAGTAAACAATGGTATTCGAGAGTAATTTAGTTGAGAGAGTGTTTATAGGGAGCTAAAAACAACTTAAGGTCGACTTAGAATTAATGACTTACCTTTCATTCAATGACATCAAAAGTTTCAAAAAAAAAAAAAAATTTTTTTGAAAGAGTGGAAACACAATTGTGAGTGGTGTATAAATTAATATCATAAGTAGGATCGAACTTAAGACGTTGAGAAGTGTATATTCTCCAAATTGAAGTTTTAGATCAATTGACCACCCCTTAGAGATCGAGGCTCCCATCAACAAATATTTGTTAATTACTCATATAATCTTATATTATGTTAGCTAGAGTTACTTTAATGATTAATATAAAATGAAAGTTACAAGTTTAATTTATAATTTTCAGATTGGTATATGTTTTACCTCTTGATTTAAAAAAAATAAATAATAAATCCTCAACATATTTAAAAAAAAAAAAAAAAAAATCAAATAACATAGATATAAAATTGATTTTTATGTTTAATAGTTTATAAAATAAAATAAAAAGTTTAATAGGACCTTATGTACATTTTTAATTTCACACTTAATAAGTTCATGAATTAAGAAAATTTGATTTAGTCAAAATTTTATCAAACATATAACAAAACCTTTGTAAAAAGTTCAAACACCAACTTATAATTTGTAAAATTCAAAAAATAAAACAAAAAACTTATAATTTGTAAACAAAATTATAATTGAAATATGAGAACAAAACATTTATTTGGAAGTGCTAAAAAGTTAAAACGAAATAGAATAAAAAAACAAACAAACAAATGGAGGAGAAAACGTTGACCATGACCAGCCACGTGGACAAAACACACCATTAAAAAAAAAAAAAAAGAAAAAAAAAAGAAAAAACCAATTCCCCCTTTTCTGTATTTTGTTTACTGAAAAACTCTGTATTCCCCAAACTCCATCGTCTTCTTCAATTTTCCCCAAAACCCTAGCCTACCTTCCCCCATGATTTCCCCATTATAGATCTCTCACTCTTCAATCCAAGCCCTAATCATGGCGGCCGAGTTAGGGCAACAAACGGTCGAATTCTCCTCCATCGTTTCCCTCGTCGCCGACGACTCTTTCCTCTCCCTCAAAGAGCTCGTCGAGAATTCAAAATCCTCCAAACAATCCGACGACGAGAAGAAGCGTAACATTCTCAAGTATGTATTCAAGACCCAGCAGAGGATGCTCCGCCTTTACGCCCTTGCTAAGTGGTGCCGACAGGTTGATTTCTACTTTCTTTGATTAGATACTGTATGAATATCCAGATCAAAATCAATCAGTGATGAGAAGAGTAGAGTGAGAAATGGTGCTTCTTTTAGGTTTTGCAAATCTTCAATTTCATTTTATTGGATTGGCTTAATGGACTTTGATACCACGTTAGATAGTGTGAGCATCCATGTCAAAATCAATTGGTGATGAGAGGAGTAGAATGAGATCCTTAACATTCCCTTCAAATGGTGCCTCTTTGGGTTTCCTCAATCTTCAATTTTATGGGATGGAATATCCATTTCGGCTTAATGGCCTTTGATACCACTTTAGATAGTGTGAGCATCGTTTCAAAATTAATTGGCGATGAGAGGATTAGAGTGGGATACTTATCATCTTCTCCTTTACTTGAATTCTTGCATCAATGTCTCACGAATTGTCCGTTTTGTGCTGCAGTGTCAGTTCGAATTTGAGATTTTTTTTTCCTTTTCTTTTTATGGTGAGTTGAGGGTTTATTTTTATTGCTCGAGCAGATTGAATGATAGAGTGCTTGGAAGAGGGTATATTTGAAGGTTGTTAGTAGGTAGGGCATTCACTTCACTTAAATAACATTTGCTGATGACATCGTGGGTAACAAGGAGTCTTTTGGTAATCGTAATCTCAAAAAACTTTTGATGACCCTTGAGGAATTATCTTGTGGTTAAAAGAGCTACGAGAGTTAATTAATAAGAGAAAATGAGTTCCATCCATGACTGTCACCTACTTAAGATTTAATATCCTAGGTGTCCTCAAGGGGCAGCCCAGCGGTTGAGTGCCAGGACTTCAAGGAACGCTTCCTTGAGACATTCCTGGTTCGAGGCCGCTAGAAAGCGCTTAAACTAAAATACCCTTCGAAGTATCTCGGTGCCACAGCTTAGGGACGGGCCAGTGGTGCCTTGGGTATAGGGGAGCGAAGCTCCGATTTCCCAGTTTTCAAAAAAAAGATTTAATATCCTAGGTGTTTTTATTGACCAAATTTAGTAGGGTTTGGTGAGATTAGTTAAGGTATGTGCAAGTTGGCTTGCACACACACCAATATGAAAGAAAACTTTTTTTTTTATTGATATAATGTTAGGTCATGTCAAGCAAGTTTATTTAGGTAAGTTGGTGGTAATGTTAGTTCATTTTTTTGAAATATGCATATATATGGTCCGTGTTTTAAAAAGCCCAAAAAGGTGTGCCTCAGGCTAAAAAAGGCTTCAAGCTCAATGTTGGTGCCTCACCTAGGCAAGACGCAGATAGAAAAGCTCGTTAAAGACGTGTGCCTTTCGTGAAGCCCTTAGGCGCGCAACTTTAGGATTTTTTTTTTTATTTAAAATTTAAGTAAAACGGTAATGTTTTACTTGTTTTTCTCTATTTATTAGACTAGTGGATCAATTTGCACTCACTTGGGAGTCCCCAATGGGTGGCGTGGGAGTCGAAGGCTTGGGCTTTGAAGGAGTGCTCCCCCTAAAGTCCTAGGTTCGAGACTTACCCGTGACATTAATTTGTAGACACCTCCCATGTCTTCACTCTTTTGATGTCTACCGGTGCTTGGTCTAGGGACGAACGTGGTTACTGGGTATAGTGAAGCGAAGCTCCGATTTTTCGGTTTAAAAAAAAAGGAAAAAAAAAATTTTGCACTCACTTCGGAGGTGGACGACTTAGATGTAATTTGCCTGGAAGAATTGTAGGTAGATTGTAGACATTGATCCTCTTGGTCTTTTGATATTTTTTTCTCCTTGATCGATTGTCAGTTACATTTAGAAGTTGATTTTATTGGTAATGAATGCATTTTTTTTTATTCAATGACATTTGGAGGAAGGGAGATTCGAACATTACTAGGTTATACAAGATGCTGCTAAAGCTGTGCTTTTGTTGGCATAATGGATGCATTTCTTTTTAGTCTTAAATTATATTTTCTCTTGTTTTACTGTCTACCTCTTGGCTTGCAGGTTCCGTTGATTCAATACTGGCAACAACTCTCATCAACTTTGTCGAGTCATGATACATGTTTTTCACAAGCTGCAGATTCTTTATTCTTCATGCATGAGGGGCTACAACAAGCTCGTGCACCTATTTATGATGTTCCGTCTGCTACTGAAATTCTCCTTACAGGTACCTATGAGCGACTACCAAAATGTGTAGAAGATATTAGTATTCAGGGAACAGTGACTGAAGACCAACAAAAGAATGCGTTAAAAAAGTTGGAGATATTAGTACGGTCTAAGTTACTGGAAGTTTCACTTCCAAAAGAAATTTCTGAAGTAAAAGTCATCGATGGTACTGCACTGCTTCGTGTAGATGGGGAATTTAAGGTTTTAGTTACTCTTGGCTACAGAGGACACTTATCATTGTGGAGAATACTGCATTTAGAGCTGCTAGTTGGAGAAAGAAGGGGACTTGTGAAACTTGAAGAGTTACACCGTTATGCTCTTGGAGATGATTTGGAACGCAGAATGGCTGCAGCTGAAAATCCATTCGCTACATTATATTCAATTTTTCATGAACTTTGCATCTCACTTGTTATGGACACTGTCTTAAAGCAAGTATATTCTCTTAGACAAGGAAGATGGAGAGATGCTATTCGGTTTGATATCATATCTGATGGTATTGCTGGTGGTTCAACACAAGTGAACCAAGATGGAGAAACTGACTTATCTGGTCTTCGAACTCCAGGGTTGAAAATCATGTATTGGTTGGATTTTGATAAAAACACGGGTAGTTCTGATCCAGGATCATGTCCCTTCATAAGAATTGAGCCAGGACAAGATATGCAAATAAAGTGTATCCACAGTACATTTGTCATAGATCCGTTAACCAACAAAGAAGCAGAATTTTCTCTTGATCAAAGTTGCATTGATGTTGAAAAGTTGCTATTGAGAGCTATATGTTGTAACAAATATACTCGGCTTCTTGAAATTCAAAAAGAATTGAAGAAAAATGTTCAAATTTGTCGAGCAGCAGATGATGTCGTTCTTCAGCACCTTGATGAGCCTGATGTTGAACATAAAAAGGTTGTATGTTTTTTATGATTTCTTTTCTTCATTCTTAATTTCTTCTATAAAATTTTACCGTGGCTAGCCTAGGACAAGAAATGTTGGCTAGTTTACTACTCTCTTCTCCCACTGATTTAAATATGAAGGGTGCTTCGTCTGAATACTACTCCCTCCTCCCATCACATCCATCTATACAGGGGTATTGATGATTCATGAGAAAAGTTAATTTGTTAAAGTGAGAAATGAGAATTACAATATTGAGGAAGAAATGGTGAAGGGTTTGCATTCAATTGTTATAAGATCTTATGTTTGTGGTTTTCGTTCTTTCACCATTGTGAGATTGTTTGCATTGTTTTATTTTCCATTCCCATCTTTCATTGAGGCATAATCTTGATTTCTTGATTGCTGACAAAACTAATTTCTTCCTGATGCATTTTATTTTGTGGTATCGATTCTGTTTTTTGTTTCTTAATTCTCATATCCTTTAATTAATTCTATTGTTTTGCGAGTGAAATAGTTTGCACGTGTGCAAATCGGGGTTATTAGCAACTAGGGGGGCGTGTAGGCTTTTCATTCTTTATTCTTCTTCCTTCTGATGGCAGAAATTTGTTATTTACTTTTTTCCCTGCACAAGTAACATGTAATCTATTGACACTTAACTACAGTTCCTCTTTCGTTACTTTTGTTATAAAGTCTATTATTCTTTGCAGAAGGATAAAATTCACGATGCAACTGCATGTGAGGGAAAAGTAATATTGCGAGTGCGTGCTTATGGCTCATCATTTTTCACCCTTGGAATAAATACAAGGTATCTTTCTTTTGAAATGATTTTATGCAAAAAAAAAGTAGTCACTGCTCTATATTAGGAGTTAGGCAGATTTTCATTTATTTATGGTTAAAACTTCATATCGAGCCAACTTCAAATGAGTTGAGTTTGGTAAAGCGATATTTAAGACTTAAAATGGTTAATTTGATCATTTGATAAATATACACCAAGGTTTAAAATAAAATCACTATTTTTCATTATTCGTAAAATAAAAACATGATGGTACAATTACAAAAGAGTAGAATTTAGGTGATGGCCGGGCAGCCCTCATTTTTTGTTGCCAGACACATGTCACTAGTTCATTAGGCCACGAAATTCTCCTATTTTCAAGGTTTAACGGCGTTTGAAATGTTTGGTATATATATATATATATATTGTTTTCTAAACTGCAAATGGTAGAAATGGTAAATAAAATTTGGTAGAAATGGTAAATAAAATTTGGTAGAAATGGTAAATAAAATTGACTCTTTTTTTTTCTTTCTCTCCAACTTTTCTTTTTTCCTCTTTCTTTTTCTTTCCCTTATCTTTGTAGGTTTTTTTTTTGTTTTGTATTATTATTTTTTTTTTTAATAAACCTGAATGAATATATTTTTTTATTGTACCATATAATCAAACCCATGTAAATCTTAGCTAAAAAAAATAAAAATAAAAATAACCTGAATGAACATGTATGATTTTTATCTTTTACCATCAAAAACCAAAAACTTAAAACTTAAAATCATAAATCAAAATATTTATCAAATAGGCCTAAACTTTTCAAAATTCTTCCGAATCTTCTTAAAAAATCTGAGCATTTTAAATTTTTTTTCTCTCTAGTGATAACTGAAAAAAAAAAAGAAAATTCATTCAGGTTTGATAAAAAAAATCATTTACAGGTTTCAAAAAAAAAAAAAAACATTTACAAAAAAAAAAAGAAAAACCCAACAAAGATAACGGGAAAAGAAAGAAAGAGGAAAAAAGAAAAATTGAAGAGAGAAAAAAAGTCAATCTTATTTACCATATCTACCATTTACAATTTAGAAAAAAGAAATATAAACAAAACACTTCAAATGCCGTTAAACCTTGAAATAGGGAGAATTTCGTGGCCTAATGAACTAATGACATGTGTCTTGCAGCAAAAAAATGAGGCCTGCCCGCCCATCACCAAAATTTTACTCATTACAAAATGCTGCAATTTGTACTTTTCGATCTATTAGAGTTATTTTCCATGTCTCTATATTTTTGGAAAATTCTTAATAGAACACTATGAATCACAATTTTTTAAATTGTTAATTTGTTTTTAATGGAACTAATGCTACCGTCAACATATCTCAATGCTAAATAAAATTTCCATGTAGCGAGGATATATGTAGATTTACTTTTTACACAATGGAATAGGTATAACTGATAGTAAATGGAATTTTACTTGACTTAAATATAATAAATGAGATTTTTGATTAATTAGTTAATTGCATAGTGTTGATAAGTCGCAAAAATAGAGGAAGAGAAGGAACAAACCTATTTCCAGATTGACGGTGGAGGTTATCCAATGTGAAGAAGTCAGTTGTGGATTTATATTCTATTTAACTATACAAATTAATGATTGTATTGAAGTCTATATTTTATTTAATATAATTTTTTACTGATGGGCATGATAATAATTGTAGTTAAAGTATTGGAAGAATTTGCTTGTGGAATTTCTTTTTTATGAATGCAGTTACATTTTATAAATTGGTTATTAAATTGGTTAAAAATTTGATCAATTCAACATAAAAAAGTAGCAGCACAATATTTGCGTGTTTACCCCGATGCTTAAGTACTATCTAAATTGTTGAGAGACAAATTATAAATGTCAATTAAGTAGTACTGCAAAGTGGGATCTAAATGCAAATGATCATTTATAAAAAACTTAATAGTCTAAAAAATGTTTCTGTAGAATGTTGCCTTTTTAATATATCATAGATTTCTTTCAGCTTCTTTGTTTCTCTTACCTACAACTTTCTTTGCAGGAATGGCCGTTTTCTTCTTCAGTCTTCACACAATAAACTTGCGCCTACCTCGCTGACAGATTGTGAAGACGCTTTAAATCAAGGAAGTCTGGCTGCAGCTGATGTTTTTATAAGATTGAGAAGCCGAAGTGTTCTGCAATTATTTGCATCTACTAGTAGATTTTTGGGCCTCGAGGTATGATTATTTGTTTTATATTCTTTCTAAAGAAGGAAATTATGTTGCATTTTGATTGCTACTATTATATATTCCAATGTTTACATCGCATTTAACATTTGCAGGTATATGAAAATGGTTTTTCTGCAGTTCGATTGCCAAAGAACATTTCAAATGGTTCAGCCATGTTGCTGATGGGATTTCCAGATTGTGGGAATTCATACTTTTTGCTTATGCAGCTTGACAACGATTTCAAACCCCAGTTTAAATTGCTGGAGACTAAACCAGATCCTTCCGGTAAAGCCCATGGTCTTAGTGATGTAAGCAATGTGATCCGTGTGAAGAAAATTGACATTGATCAGATACAGATACTTGAAGACGAGCTGAATTTGAGTCTGGTTGACTGGGGAAAGCTGTTGCCCTCATTACCAAATTCTGTAGGTAATCAAACTTCCGAAAATGGTCATCTTTCGGATATTGGCCTGGATGGTGCTCTGCAGATTGCTGGATATCCTCCATCCAGTTTCTCATCTGTTGTTGACGACGTATTTGAGTTGGAGAAGGGGCCTCCCCCTGTACCTGCCTTTCCTGTTTCGAATTTGTCTCAGTCTTTCAATTCATCTGCATCTCATTATGGATCTCTCTCTAATATTCATAATATAAAAGGAGTTCCTTCTCCCAAGTGGGAAGTGGGTAGGCAGTCATCACAGGGTAACAATGTTGCAAAACTCTCTAATATTCCCTCGCACAGCAGTGGTTCCTTGTACTCATCTAGCAATTTGAAGGGTCCAGTGCATTCCACATCCCTGGGTTCTATTTCTTCTGGTTCTGGAAGGGGTGCTGCTACAAGAAGACTGTCAAATTCTAAATCTGAACAGGATTTAACTTCCCTTAGATTCCCAAATTCTGTTGAGGTTAGTTCTTATGCTGCACTGGACAGCGAGCATAACAGCATGCCAAATGATACATCAAAGGATGGGGTGTATGCAAATAGGCCATCTCGGCTATTGTCTCCACCTCTACATGGTGGCCCTCGAATTTCTGGAAGTATAAAACCTAATATATCCAGAAGTTCACCAACTGCAGCTCCAACAGGATCTTTAAGGCCTTCTGGATCTTGCTCGTCTGTTTCAACTCCAGTATGTAAGATACTTTCTCTGAGTTTCTATGTTATTGGTTGCCTGCATGTAATTTAACAATTGAAACTTTTTAAAAAAGTAGATGTTTTACTTTCACTAACTTGAGATATGTACTTTTTCAGCCCAGAATCAAGATCCTTGCTCTAGTCCTGTGTATGAAGGTGGTCTAAAGAATGATTGTTTTAGGAAGCGTACTGCTTTGGATATGCTGAACTTAATCCCGTCACTTAAAGATATTGATGCATATAATGGATTGTCAAAGAGAAGGAAGGTCTCAGAGCCAGCTAGACTTAGTCCACCTTCTTCACAGTTGCTTATTTCAAAAGAAGCTCTCTCCAAAACTGAATATAGTTACGGTAACCTTATTGCTGAAGCTAACAAAGGCAGTGCACCTTCAAGTACATATGTCTCCGCTCTGCTTCATGTAATCAGGCACTGTTCACTATGTATCAAACATGCTAGACTTATCAGCCAGATGGATGCGCTGGACATTTCATATGTTGAAGAAGTTGGTTTAAGAAATGCATCTACAAATATATGGTTCCGTCTTCCGTTCGCCAGAGATGATTCTTGGCAACACATATGCTTGCGACTTGGAAGGCCTGGAACCATGTGCTGGGATGTCAAGATACATGACCAGCACTTTAGAGATTTGTGGGAGCTTCAGAAGAAAAGCAGTACAGATCCATGGGGCCCCGATGTTCGAATAGCTAATACATCCGACAAAGACTCCCACATTCGTTATGATTCAGAAGGCGTTGTTCTCAGTTATCAATCAGTAGAGGAAGATAGCGTAGAGAAGTTGGTGGCAGATATACGAAGGCTCTCCAATGCAAGAATGTTTGCCATTGGGATGCAGAAACTGCTTGGGGTTAGAACGGATGAGAAGCCAGAAGAAAGTATTATGACATCAGATGTTAAGGCACCAGTTACCAAAGGTGCGCCCGACACAGTGGATAAGTTATCCGAACAAATGAGGAGGGCATTTAGAATTGAGGCAGTTGGGTTAATGAGCTTGTGGTTTAGTTTTGGTTCTGGTGTGCTGGCACGTTTTGTTGTAGAGTGGGAATCAGGTAAAGAGGGTTGCACTTTGCATGTTTCACCCGATCAACTTTGGCCTCATACGAAGGTTTGTTTAATGTTCCTCATTGTTATTTATTTTGTCATATTATATTTCTTTTTCTCATTATTCTCTAGGATTTTTTTTTTATATTCGTGACTGTCGGCTTCAGCCTTTTCTTCGTTAGGATTTCGTTCATCGGGTATGAAACAATTGAAAGAAGTTCCTCATATTTTATTTATGCATCAAATCTGTTACCTCATTCTTTCTCTCTCTCTCTACATTTGGTTTGGCCACCTGAGAAAATATTAATAAATTTTCCTGAGGTTTCAATTTCCTTGATTTTTTTCCTTTATAATTAGTTTTTTTCTTCTGAGAACTGCAGTAAGAGTTACAAATTTTTATTCTGCCTTAGTTTATGGTTTTCGTAATTGTTGCTTGTAAAATTGTTTGCAATGAATGTCTTATTATCGAATTTAAACATTTAGCCATGTAAGAAAGTATCAGTGAATTTTCTTTTTTGAAACAAGAAACAAAAATATCAATTTTCTTATCGATCTATATTAAAAAAAAAAAATCTTTTTAATTTTTTAATTATTATTATTTTTTTCCTAAGGATTGACAAGAAATATGTTTACGTTATAAGAATATTATAAAGAATTTTCATTTGTGTAATGCTTCAAAAGATGTAAATTTGTTATAAATTCAAATACTGATTTTGTATTTGCCTTGGTCATGTTTTCTTTGAGTCATTAGGACATGGGTTCAAAATTTTGTCTAGATACATTTTTAGTTTTCATAAACATGTTAACTTGTGTATATTCCTGGTGTGTACAGTTCTTAGAAGATTTTATAAATGGAGCTGAAGTTGCATCACTTTTGGATTGCATTCGTCTCACTGCTGGACCACTACATGCTCTAGCAGCTGCAACCCGTCCTGCTCGAGCTGGTCCTGTTTCGACACCTTCTGGCATCGCTGCAGCTCTTTCTTCCCTTCCGAAACAGGGAGGATATACACCAACTCAGAATGTTTTATCTAGCAGTTCAGGTACAAACACTGGCCTAGTTACCAATGCCCCAGGGGGGAGCTCTGTTTCTTCAAATGTTGCTGGCCCTCTTACAAATCATAGCCTTCATGGGGCTGCAATGTTAGCTGCTACTGGGCGTGGTGGGCCTGGCATTGCTCCTAGTTCATTGTTGCCAATAGATGTTTCTGTTGTGTTGCGCGGTCCGTACTGGATAAGAATAATATATCGAAAACAATTTGCAGTTGATATGCGCTGCTTCGCAGGAGATCAGGTGTGGTTGCAACCAGCAACACCTGCCAAAGTCAACCCTTCAATTGGAGGGTCGTTACCATGCCCACAGTTCCGGCCATTTATTATGGAGCATGTTGCCCAAGAATTAAATGGTTTAGAGCCAAACTTTCCAGGTGTTCAACCAACTGTTGGACTGTCAGCCCTAAACAATCAGAATCCAAATTCGAGTTCGCAGATGACAGCGGCAAATGGAAGTAGACTTAGTCTTCCAGGTTCTCCTGCAATGTCTAGGGCTGGAAATCAGGTGGCTAACATAAATCGTGTAGGAAATGCTCTGCCTGGGTCTTCAAATTTGGCTGTGGGCTCAGGATTGCTGTTACGGAGACCACCCGGAACAGGTGTCCCAGCACAAGTGAAAGGTGAAATGAATACAGCTATTATTGGACTTGGGGATGATGGGGGTTATGGAGGAGGTTGGGTTCCTCTTGTTGCCCTTAAGAAAGTTTTGAGAGGTATTCTCAAATACCTTGGAGTTCTTTGGCTGTTTGCCCAGCTTCCAGAACTTCTGAAAGAGATCCTAGGTTCAATATTAAAGGACACTGAAGGTGCATTGCTAAATTTGGACACCGAGCAGCCCGCCTTACGTTTTTTCGTGGGGTAAGTGTGTTGCAGTTTGTATACTATTTGTTTGATTTTGCAATTGTCGTGTAGGAAAGTTAACAATCCTAGATTCCTATTCATTTGCATCATTTTCCTGTTTTTATATTTGTGGTATATATCTTTGAAACAAGCAGAGCATTATGTCATGTTGACATTTCAGTTATCTGCAATGGTCGAAGTCAAGAACATGAAAGTTTTTTTTTTTTCCTTTGTTATTGGTGGAACGAAACTATAGATGAATCCATCATCTGTTAGTTCTCCAAGACCCTCTTTACCACTAGATCAACCCACAATGGTTATTCCTAAACCCTAAATTTCATGCATCAATGGAGTTTTTTTTCTTCATTTCTTAAGAAAACAAAGCTTTCCCTATGGAAGAATCAAGATTTTATTGTCAACCAACTCTTTTCTCCTACCTCATAAGTCTTTTTTAATCGATTCCAAACAAACTTCAGAAAACGATGCTTTAATCTTATTGATGCATAACAACTTTGCTTTTCTTTTGAACTGTCCTCCTGCAAAACTTGTTCCTGTTCTTCTTTGCTTTTACACAAAAATTGAGAAGTTCTGAATTTCTCCAAGACTCCTCTGCTAGAAATGCAATGATGAAGACATGTTCATTATTTCCAACATGTGTTGTGCCACAGAACTTTGTTTTTAAGCTAATTTCTGAGGGAATTTGCAACTTGTGTTGAAAGTCTTGGCAGCATGACACAAGGGAGCTAAATCATAGCACTGTGGGACATGAGTTGATTTTGCATTCCAAACAATTTCATTGCTGATCTGTTTAACCTACATTTTGAGTCATTCATTTCATTCATTTACATGTTTTATGTAGGGGGTACGTATTTGCTGTAAGTGTTCACCGAGTTCAATTGCTTCTCCAAGTGCTTAGTGTGAAGCGTTTCAATAATCAACAACAACAGCAACAAAACTCCACCATAGCACATGAAGAATTGACGCAATCAGAAATTGGTGAAATATGCGATTATTTTAGCCGTCGTGTTGCATCAGAGCCGTATGATGCTTCTCGCGTTGCATCTTTTATTACCCTTCTTACCTTGCCAATATCAGTTTTGAGGGAGTTTTTGAAATTGATAGCGTGGAAAAAGGGAGTGGCCCAGGCACAGGGT
The DNA here is from genome assembly GCA_037833695.1 of Sechiopsis laciniata. Classification (NCBI taxonomy): domain Eukaryota; kingdom Viridiplantae; phylum Streptophyta; class Magnoliopsida; order Cucurbitales; family Cucurbitaceae; genus Sechiopsis; species Sechiopsis laciniata. The sequence continues at coordinate 11,557,001 of JBBMKA010000020.1, read as the reverse complement.
GGAGATGTTGCTCCTGCACAAAAACCCCGCATCGAATTGTGTCTTGAAAATCATTCCGGGTTGAGTATGGATGAGAACTCCGAAAGCTCGACATCCAAAAGCAATATCCATTATGATCGACAGCACAACTCTGTTGATTTCGCTCTGACAGTTGTACTTGATCCTGCTCATATACCTCACATGAACGCAGCCGGTGGTGCTGCTTGGTTGCCATACTGTGTCTCAGTGAAGTTGAGGTATTCATTTGGTGAAAGCCCCGTTGTCTCTTTTCTTGGTATGAAAGGAAGCCATGGGGGCCGAGCGTGCTGGTTATGCGTTGATGACTGGGAAATATGTAAGGAGAGGGTGGCTCGAACTGTTAATGTGAGTGGTAATTCAACAGGAGATGCTAGCCAAGGAAGGTTGAGAATTGTAGCAGACAGTGTCCAAAGGTCATTACATGTGTGTCTTCAAGGATTGAGAGAGGGTAGTGAAATAACTGCAATTGCAGGTTCAACATCGTGATGAGCAAAAGTATACCCGGCACTCATTCGTCGGTATGCAAGATTTTTAAATTGCCTTTGCCTTGCCCATTTACAAGTATTGAAAACTTTGATCGAAGAAGCACGTAATGATGGGAACCAACGATGACGATAAAGTTGTGGTATAAAGTTGGGTGGGGGGACTTGTAACATCAAATTTCACAGTAGATTTAGCAACACATCTGAGGCAAGTTTTGGTTTAACTAGCTGATTTAGAATTTTTAGATTGATAGGTGCTGCTAGTTTAAATTGGATCAAGATAAAATCATGATATTAGGGCTTATAATCTATGTTCTTATGTCAGCCTATTGTAACATTGGAAAATCATTATTTTTGGCTCTGATTTTGTAAATATCATAATAATTAGGCAACTACTCTTGTAAATTTATTCTGTTACACTTGTACACCCTCATAGCCAATGTGCCTCTGTTGTTTTAGCTCAAGTCTAAAAAATAGGTATCCTCCATGTTATAGAAAGTACTCATTTTTGTAATCTAATATTGAAGTTGTGTAATATGCCCTGAGCTCCTCCTTTTTCACTTTTCCTTTGACAATTCTTTCTTTAGCAGTTGAGAATTACCAGAAAATAGATAACAAGTTACATGGACTTTATTTGTATTTTGGGTTTGATGTTTGGCTATTTGTTGAATGAATTGTTTTCTAACTGAATTGATACTTGATTAGTGTAGGGTGAGGAGTTCAATCTATAGTAACCATTAATTAATGAATTAATTTTTTACGATTTTCTTGAACTCTAAATATTGTAAGGCGGGCAGTATGTCTCAAGATAATAATTAAAATACGTGTAAGCTGATTCAAATATTCACAGATAAAAAAAAAGAAGTCATGTTCTATGAATATTAATTCTATTGAGTTGATCCAAATATTCACAGATTTTAAAATGAAAGCATCGTGTTTTGCAATAACTAATTCTATTGAGATTATATGTACTAATTCTATTGAGATAAGGGGTTTCAATTCTTCTATTGAGATCGTTTAAATTTACATGCACAAAGTTCAAATAATTTGTTTTTATTGATAGAGCACATTGGCATAAATCTTGCACACATTTCTTAAATTTAACTTATGGAACCCTTCTATCAAAAGGGTTGGTTGCCTAATGATTTCATTGTTTGGCGGAAATCTAGTTCAACACTAAAATTATGGGTTCGATCCCTGAAATTGCTATTTGGCTCTCATTTATACGAGAGTAGTTGTACCTTCTTTGTAGGGTTCGTGGACCCCTCTCTAATATGGAACCCACTTTATTTGATTGCAGCCACTAATGAGATAAATAGTCAATTTTTTAAAAGGCAACACCATCTCTTGGAAAAGTAAGGAATCAAAAGAGGTGAGGTCAACCCATCTATTCTTTTCCTCAAGTTGGAGGTTTAAAGTTCATCTCCACATTTGTTCTAAAGAAAGTGAGATAAAAAGTAACTCCCATAAATTTTGTTAAAAGTGGGGTTGGTGGAAGCTGTAAAAACTTAGAGGATGGTGTGTATGGAAAACAAGGGGAAAAATCGATTTCCTTCACTAACCTGAAGATGGAATTCGAGCTGAGACCGATATTCATAAAAACGAAAAACCGAGTTCTCCAAATCTTTCGACATATTTCAACGTGTAGCCTAGCATGCTTGTGATGAAACATCAGCTTCCAACCTCATTTCCCTTGAAAGAAAGCTTAACATAGAGAAGATATCCATCCATCTTGGATGTTGCTTATTTGCAGCTGTAAAATCATGGACAATACCATCAACCACCACACTACTACACCCTGCAATCTTTTTCACTCCCCTGCTGTTCATCACTTCTCTAATGTTGTCCGAATAGTTCCACCTCCCACACGTCGCATATACATTCGACAACAACATGTATCCGCCCTCTTTTTCAGGTTCTAACTTGAGCAGCTCCATCAAAGCTCTCTCTGCTAGTTCCATATTCTTGTGCATTCTACACGTACTCAATACTGCACCCCAGATAGACTGACTGGGTTCCATAGGCATTTTTTCGATCACACCAAGGGCATCGGATAACCTACTTGACCGACATAACAGATCGACCAAACATCCATAATGTTCGACTCCTGGTTCAATACCGTATATTTTTTTCATGCTACTGAATATTTTGAGCCCTTCATCAACTAATCCACTGTGGCTACAAGCTGCAAGAACCGAGACAAACGTCACATCGTTGGGCTTTGTTTCGGTCTGCATATTGGAGAATAGTTGCAGAGCTTTGTTTCCATATCCATGAAAGGCAAATCCAGTGATCATTGCTGTCCATGCTGTGACATCTTTTTCAGGAATTTGGTTGAAAAGAACAGAAGCTCTTTCGACGCTTCCGCACTTGCAGTACATGTCGATCAATGCAGTGCCCGAAAATGCATCTATTTTCGTAAGCGCTTTCACTGCTACTCCATGGATCCATCTCCCCTGATCTAAAGCTCCAATTTGTCCTACAGAGAAGATCAAGTTAATCATTGTGACCTTGTCGGGTTTAACATTCTCTGCGAACATACGAGTAAATAAGCTTTTGGCCATCATGTGATCACCATTCTGTGCATAACCAAAAATCAAAGAGTTCCAGGAGACAGCATCTCTAGTAGGAATTTGATTAAAAACCTCATAAGCAAGTTCCAATTCACCTACATTTGCATATCCTGCAATCATTATATTCCACGAAACCGTATCTTTCTCCAACGTCACATCGAAGACTCTTTGAGCATGCTTCAACTCATCGCATTTCACGTACATGTCCAAAAGGGCATTGTACAATATCAAATTTGAAGAACCATTAGACTTCACAATCTGTGCATGAACAGATTTCCCCAACTTTGCCTCACCCAATTGCCCACATGACAAAAGGAGACCTAACATGGTGAAATCATCAGGCTCAAGACCATGAGACTTCATATCATGGAACAGTTCCAAGGCTCCCAAAATATCTCCCACCTTAGCAAAACCAACAATCATGATATTGTAGGAGACAACACCCGGATTCGACATTTCATCGAACACCTTCCGGGCAGAACCGAAACATACATTGTCTATGTACCTTTTAATGAGTGAGTTTTGCAAATACTCTTCCTTTGACAGCAAACCAATAACTAAAGCATGAGAATGAATCTGTTTCACTTCAGCAACACAATTTGTAGATTTAATAAGGTAAAGAAATGTTTGCCTATCAGGGCAAGTGCGATTTTTTAGCATGAAACTATAAACACCAAAGGCTTTCTCAGATGCAAATGAAAATCCTAAGATCATGGTATTGAATATATAAAGATTAGGACAAGGAGTAAAGTGATTAAATAACAAAATTGCCAAATCCAGATTCTCAGGATAAGAAACAGCAGAGAAAAACAGAGCCCGACTCATTGGAAACGTTTGACCCAACAAATTGTTTCTCATCATGTTGCCCAAAATCTGCTTGAATTTGATTCTTGAATTGCATTTTTCAAGCAAAACAAGAGATGGGTGATTAAGATTAAGGGCCAAAGTTAGATCCCAGTTGATCTTTTTACTTGTTGAAGCTGAACTGAGAAGGCGAATCCCTCGCCCATAGCGATACATAAGTTAATGTAAGAAAGCGAATTCAAATTCTTTGTATGTATCATTAGAGATTGAAATTATAGATCGATTGATGAAGAAAAATACCCGTTGCTGGATTTAATGTTGTGGTATTTCTGTTCTATGCATTGGCCAATGGAAGCCATTTGAGAGGATGATTTACAAATCAGGAGCTACATTTTGTTCCATAACATACAGTTGCAGCATGTTCATTGTTATTTGCATTTTTCAAGGATAGAACAGAAATTTGGAGGGAACAAAAAAGTAAATAAAAGGAGGGTTTTTTTTTTTTTTTTTTAATAAATAAGAATAAAAAGAAGGGTTAAAATACAACAACTAATTTTTAGTTAGTTTTTTTTTTAAATAATAATTTCGTTTAGGCTTAAAAGTGGCCTTTGGAGCGAACAAAAGTAGTAGTTGAGCAACATTGATATGTACACTTAATGATCATGAGGTCATGAGTTCGAATCTTTTTATCTATAATTGTTATAATTTTATGGAAATTAAAATAATAAAAGAGTAATTTAAAAAAAAAACATATTATATGAATGAATTTTTAACTTTAGTGTAATAGTACAATCAACTAAAATTGGATGTTGGAGATAACCAGAATGATATTTTAATACAAAATAAATCAAGTTCATATTTAGAAAAAAATAAATGTTTAACTTGGCATACTCAATGAATAAATATTTAATTGCATTTTGTGACAATACATGAACACCCTTGACTTATCTTGTGATGCTCTAGGTCCAAGATTTAGATTGAAAACCCTTGAATTTAGCACCCAAAGGTCTTGGCATTTTCCTACATCTTATGCGACTTGATCTTAGGTTCTTATTACAGGTGCAAAGCCTTATTGCAGTTTAAGCTACCTAATTGCCTCAAAGTGTTTATGAAGACTATCCCACGATTCAACGAAAACTCTTTCAACATGTTTTGTCCTCATTCACATTCTTCCTTAAAAAAAATGATCAAGAAGTCATCTAACATATATTTTTTACAAATCAGATACATTTAATTACATGAATTGATAGTTACTACCTATACCAACGAGATGCGCATTCCTTTCGATAACTCAATCATAACTTTAAAATTAAGAGTGTTTGGCTTAGAAAATTTCTTTAATGGGTGACTTCTTGATAATTTTTTCAAGAAGCATGTGAGTGAGGACAATACATGTTAAAAAGACCTAAGTTTGTATGTTGATATAATTTTCACTCTTAGAAATAGTTTGATACAAGTAGGCAGCATAATCACGACGCAAGGAATGTAGGGGAATTTTTGTTTGAATCCTATTACATGTTTGGCTTACATTGCATTGGTAATTAATGTTAGGATTATATGTATATATGTGTTTTGTATATATTACTGCTTTCCTAGATTCAGGCTCAGTAGGCCTGTTAGGGTTGTTATGTATTCTATAAAAAGGCAATGCCTCTTCTAATAAAATAAGAACGATTCTTTAGTCTCACGCCCTCGATTACATGGTATTAGAGCTATTAGGTTTTTTCAAAATTCGAAATTAGGGTTTCGGTTACAATAGCCGCCGTCGTCAGAAATTCAGGTTAGAAAACTGTTGCTATCGTCAGAGGAAAACTGTTGCTGTTGTCAGAGGCTGTTTCTATCATCGTACTTCAGAATTTTTCGACACAACCTAAATATTCTGAAAGCCCACGTCCCGATCTACAACATACTCAAAAATCGCGCTCTACAAATAAACAGGGAAGCCACACTTGCCGTCGGAAGTGTGCGGCTGTCAGAATCTTTAAACTGCTCGTGTGGGCGCGTGAGACGACGGATCGGGGTGTTTTTTGTCGAGTTTTTTTTCATAACGTCGACGTTGACAAGGTTGTAAGGTTAGTTTTCAGTTTTCGGGTCCCGTTTTCTCCAAATCTAATGCTTTATATGCTGTTCGCAGAATCTGTACGCCGTAAATTTTCAATTGAGTTTGACGGTGTGTTTGAGCTCCATTTCTCGTGGTTTTTAGTGGGTTTTTCTCGTAACGAGAAGCTCTATACATCCGTGGAGTCGAAACTTATTTTTTGGCAATTGTTTGTTCTAGATTTGACCGTCAACTTATACTGTTTATATTCAGTTCTGATTTTTTGAAATATCAGGTTACTTGCTGCCCATTTCAATTAAATCAAGGTAATATGGGCAAAAATAAGCATACTAGTGTGATTTCTCAATCGATGGAGATTATAAAGCACAAGTTGAATGATTCTTGTATAACACACCCCTTCTATATGAACGTTCTAAAACACTTTTGGGTTGATGCTGTTACCACAGCGTGTTTCCTTATTAACCGAATGTCATCTTCTGTTCCTAATAATCAAATCCCGTTCCAAGTCTTGTTTCCATCTAAGGAAATGTTTCAAATTTCCTTAAAGATCTTTGGTTGTACATGTTTTGTGCGTGATGTTCGTTCTTACCTTACCAAGTTCGACCCAAAGTATTTAAAATGTTTCTTGGGTATTCTCGAGTTCAGAAGGCTTATCATTGTTACTGCCCTAGCACGAATCAGTATGTTGTTTCCTCCGATGTTACCTTCTTTGAGGATACACCGTTCAGTTCTTTGCCTAGTCCTTCTTCTGAGGAGGATGATGTGTTGATTTATAAGGTGGTATTTGAATCTAGTGGCCCCAAACCACCTCTATCGGTCCGTGTTCCTTTTTTTCCACCGATTACTCAAGTTTACACCAGGCATTCGCAACCCTCAGAGGCATGCCCCATACCAGTGAGCTCTTCGTCATCCGACTTGCAATCTAATGATGATCTTGATCTGCCCATACCTCTTTGTAAAGGTAAGCGTTTATGTACGTATCCTATTTCCTCGTTTGTGTCCTATCATCAGGTGTCATCACCATCTTTATCCTTTCTGATTTCACTTGATTCTGTGTCTATCCCTAAAAAAATTGGTGAGCCTTTGTCCCATTATGGGTGGCACCAGACAATGGTCGAAGAGGTGGCTGCATTGGATGCAAACGAAACTTGGGTGTTAGTCACTCATTCGAAAGGAAAACAAATGATCAGTTGTAAGTGGGTGTTTGCTATCAAGATGAATATTGATGGATCTGTTGCGCGACTCAAGGCACGCTTGGTGGTTAAGGGATATGCCCAGACGTATAGTATTGATTATAGTGAAACTTTTTCACCTGTTGCAAAAACGACGTCGATTCAATTGTTTATTTCTCTGGCTGCTACTAATGATTGGCCACTATATCAGATTGATGTTAATAATTTTTTTTGTATGGTGATCTCCTCGAGGAGGTGTATATGGAGCAACCACCTGGGTTTATTGCTCAGGGGGAGAATGCTAAGGTTTGTCGTCTTCGTAAATCGTTGTATGGGTTGAAACGGAGCCCTCGAGCATGGTTTGGAAAATTCAGTCAAGCTCTTGAGAAGTTTGGAATGCAAAAGTGTTCTTCAGATCATTCTGTGTTCTATCGCCAGTCTAATTGCGGAATTATGTTACTGGTAGTGTATGTTGATGATATTGTCATCACTGAAAGTGATGAGTCTGATATAGCTTCACTGAAGACCTTCCTCCATAGCAAGTTTAGTGCCAAAGATCTTGGGAACCTGAAACATTTCTTAGGTATTGAAGTCATGAGAAGTAAGAAGGGAATTTTTTTGTCTCAGTGGAAGTATGTTCTTGACTTATTGACTGAAACAGGAAAGTTAGGTGTGAAGCCGTGTAGTACTCCGATGGTATTGATAACTCTTAATTAGAGAGTTATTTAGTCCTTTTTTATGTTGTTTCTCAATGAAGAATCATGCATTATTACCTCACTTTGATGCTAGAATCACCTTAAGATAGAGAATTATACTTAAAATGCATTTCATGTAAAATATGAGGCTAGGATAAGAAGTATTGAAAAATGAATAATTTTTGTGCTAAAAAGTGGATGCTTGTACCATTTGCGTTAGCATTCCAAGAATCCTTGTTTTCGCTAAGTGCTTATTATCATTGCAGGGTTTTTTTTTAATGCTATGAGCTTTGAATCAAGCGTGGATCAGAGGAAAGATCTTAAAAGAAAATATGCATAGTGAAGCTCCATAATGCCTTCTGCATTGGAAAAGGCCAGATAGCAGATGTGTGTAGCATTCGACCGACCGAAAATAATAGTTTTTATGTAAAAATCAGAATTCCTGCACAGATGTCACATGAAGTAGAGGCTGCGACGAGTTTGTCCCCTCGGACACGTGTCAAAATGACATATTTTGATGGAGAATCATGTGCTTTTCATTTTTTAATCTTGGCCATTGATCATATATGACCTAGAGCTTTAAATAGTAGGGGTGCACAAATAACTCGACAACCCAAGAAACCCGAACCAATCCAACCCAATTTGACGGGTTGGGTTGGGTCAAGGGTTGACCTAAAATTAACCCAACCCAACCCGACCAACCCGAATTTATTATTTAGTTTAAAAAATATATTTTTTTACCTATAGCATAATTATTATGTTATTTAATTATTTATATTATATGTATATGCATATTTATTTAATTTAATTATTATTGTTAGACTTTTTATTTTTTAATATTTTTTAAACTTTAAACCTATTGATGAGGTTTTAAAGTTAGGTAAATTTGAATTTCGCATTTACAATAAGAATCTACTTATGCTAATGTTCTTCCTAAGTTTAGGCGTTGGAGATTGTTTGTTGAGTACATTGCTTATCATGGTGAGCTTCTTTAATTTTAGGTTAGTTGTAAATTTATGAACCCGATAACCCAACTCGAAAATAAAGGGTTGGGTTGGGTTGGAGAATTGACCAACCCGAATTTTTGGGTTGGGTTTAAAATCACTCCAACCCAACCCATGTTCACCCCTATTAAATAGGGTGTTGAAATTGAGAAACCCTGACAGCCACCATTTTTAGAGCCTTGTCTTTTCAATTCCCTCTTCTCTTTTGGGGAGTTTTCTCCATTTTTCTCTCTAGCAAATAGCTTTAGTTTCCTTAGTTTTTCTTGCTTTTCTACTTAACTTTTGTAATAGAATAGTGGATTTTGGCAAGGAGCTTGGAGGAGCACCATTGGAGACTATTTTGGCACTATTTTGAGACTTTCTTAAGCTTTTTTCTTCCCTTTTTCTCTTTACTTTCAGTTGAAATAGCTTTAGTTTTGTAAGACTTGGTTTCATTACTTAATACATACTTTGTTGGTAGTTTTTCTTTCATTGTTAACAGCATTCTATTCTGTCTGGTTATTCTGCTGTGAAATACTCTCAGCATTATACCGTGTTTCTGTTCTTTTCATTATAAGCATGAGCTAAACACATATAGGTGAAGGTTAAGGGAAGAGTGTGTAATGCATGTATCTTGGATAAGCGGGGGGATGTTAAGCTAAGACGTGGCAGGTGTTTTAAGTAATAGCATGTTTTGATTGGTCATCCATTCATGTTTGCTTTTCACTTCATCTCGGAAGAGAGAGGGATTAGAGATCTACTACTCATGTCCATTAGTTTTATGTTCAAGAACTCTTGCTTGTTAAGAGGGAGTCTAGGAATAGTCACCTCACTAGTGCACATTTCATTGTTTATAGCTTTGAACATAGATGCGGAAGCTCATGTTTGTTGAGAATGAATGGATCTCGGAAGGGAACATTTGATCATGTGTTGTGTGGAGTTCGCTTCTCACCATTAACTTACTCTTGATGCATGCTAATCGCACTCAAAAAACCCTTAATCCGAACTTATTCTCTTATCGAAGTATTTCTTGTTTTCTACATTTCTGTTTTAGTATCTTCATATCGAACGTCTATAGCATTGTGACAGTTTGCTATTAGGTGTTTTTGTGAAGCTTCGAGCATTGCATGTGTTACTGTTTATTTTTTCAATGTTTACAACATTTGTTTCATTACTGTAGTTATATAGTTTTTAGTCAATTAGTTAGTATAATCACCCACCAATATTTCCTTTACTTTTCCTTACTTGACTTTTTTATTAACACTTATTTAGAGATAATTAGTTCTTGTGGAGAATGACTTATAAACTTATCACTTGACTATGATTGACTGCGTATACTTGCGTATTAATCTGTTGAATGCTTGCAACATTGTGTGTTTGTTGTGTAAAACGACCAGATTATTACTTATTTAATTAGGCAGCATCAACACGATCAGGTACCAAATCAACAGCTTGTCAAAGAAGGAGAAGCTTTTTCTGATCCTAAAAGATACAGGAAGATGGTTGGAAAACTCTACTATTTAACAGTCACAAGACCAGATATTTCCTATTCCGTGAGTATAGTGAGTCAGTTTATGTCATCTCCCACAATAGATCATTGGATAGCCGTAGAACATATTTTGAGCTATTTAAAATCTGCTCCTAGAAAGGGTGTGTTATACAAGAATCATAGACACTCTAATATTGAGTGTTATTTAGATGCTGTCTAGGCAGGCTCTAAAGAAGATAGGAGGTCGACCTCAGAGTACTGTGTGTTCATGGAAGGAAATTTAGTGTCTTGGAAGAGTAAGAAGCAAAATGTAATGTCCCGGATGAGCGCTGAACCAGAGTACAGAGCCATGTCACAAGTGACATGTGAGATAGTATGGCTTGTTCAGCTACTGAACGAGATCAGGATGAGAACTACGATACCTGCAAGATTATGGTGTGACAATCAAGTAGCTATCCATATTGTCTCGAATCCAGTGTTTCATGAAAGAATAAAGCACATTGAAGTTGATTGTCATTTCATTCGAGAAAAGATGCAGCAAGGTTTGATCTCAACGAGTTATGTGAAGACTAGGGAGCAGTTGGGTGATATATTCACCAAAGCGCTAAATGGAGTTGGCACAAACTATCTCTGTAACAAGGTAGGCATGATAGACATATTTGCTCCAACTTGAAGAGGAGTATTAGGATTTTATGCATATATGTGTTTTGTATATATTAATGCTTTCTTAGATTCAGGCCCGTTAGGGTTGTTATGTATTCTATAAAAAGGCAATGTCTCTTCTAATAAAATAAGAACGACTCTTTGATTACAAGTAACACTCAATTTAATAAGCAATCAAGTCAATATTCTATTTACATTATTTTTAAGAAATGGCTATATTCTTATAAAATTTGTAATATTACCCTCGACATTTCATAAAAGAAATTTATTGAAAATTCAGATAATAAGCCAACATGATGACTTGGAATTGGGACAACGTGACAATGATTATGATGTATCATCTATTAAATAAGATGTTACATACTCGAACCTCCCATCTTAAATGTTGAATTTAAAAAAATAATAATAAAAAATTATCCAATATTCTAATTAATTTTCTACTACCATAGTAATCTTGAAATATTTAACCAGGATAAAGTAATATTGGAAGTATGAAAAGAAGGGTATTTTTTAAGTAGGAGACAAAATATAAACACAATTCAAAGGTTGATGGTAAGCTTAGAGTTGGAAACACAGGACTGAATTTGTTCTTTGTTAACACCAAGTCATTTTTTGAAATGACAAGAGAGCACCATTGAAAATTTGATAATTACCCTGTTTCATTCAGAATTTTTACATGGTAAATGTTAGGCCATAAAATTAACAGCATCAATAATCAATCACAAGGCTATTTTAGTAAAGAGGTAAGAATCTTTTGCATCAATTATCAGAACTAAAGCTCATTCTCAACAAATGAGGTAAAAGAATAATTCATTCATAAATCATAAATGCAAAGGCCATCTCCAAATCTTGCCTGCTGTATCGACTTACTGCTCTCCATTTGCTTGAACCCCACAGATCCGCTTTTGCAGATGCTCCAAGCTAGCCACTCGCTGCAGTGACTCGGATGTTCCGGTCTTGTTCCCCGATACGGCTGGCGGTACCGGAGATGAACAATTCTGCTGCCCACTGTCCACATGAAAAATGTCGGCAAATCTATTGTTAACTCCTATGGTGTGTGCACCTATGGTGTTACTAGATGCAGGTTGATATAGACGATGACATGAATCATCTTGCAAAGGAACAGCAGAATCTGTTGTTGTATCGGACGGGCTACCATTGAACGAAGAGATGCCAATCGAGGAAATCTCAGACATGGCATGGAACATTGGGTTACCAGTAACTCGCTTGACAGTCTCCTCAGCCATCTTTACCTGCCAAGAAAATAATGTTAGATGCATTTTGTGTTTAACCAGGATTACATCATTGAACAAATGTTGTTGTTGTTTTTTTTTTTTTTTTTTGATAACTCCCTAGGGGTACCCGCCTCGACTCCAATGCTTGGACCTGGAAGATATCAAAGGTTTATATTTTGAAGCTCATTCAATGGCTCGAACCTGAGACCTCTAGGCCGACACCCCAAACCTTAACTTTACCTATTGAACATTTTCCTTTTCTGAAATGAGAGGAATAAATATATTGCAGGTTTTAGAACTCCAGTACACAATTGTACAATCTAGAGCACACAGTTGTACAATCCTGTTCAAGTAAGGTCATAAAAGTATATTGCATTTTATTCTAAGTTTGTGAGCAAAAAAGCTTCTAATGCATTAGGAAAACTAACCAATGAATTGTCATTGTACCTTTGCTCTTAGTGTCTCAATGTTAGCTTTTAGAACCCGGTTATCGACGTTGGCTTCATTGTAATTTTGGCTTATATCGGCAAGGCGCTTCAACAAGGTAGAATTTTCAACTCTTAATTGTGCAGCCTTGGTTTAAGAATAAAAAATGAACCAGTGTATTAGTTTAGCATGTTATAACAGAGGTGCAAATTCTCTGGGCAAAAAGTTGTAGGCATAACTGAAGAAACACCTGTGTCTCAAGTTCAGTTAAATGTGTTTGCTTTCTTCTCCTTGATCGCCGAGCCGATTCTCTGTTTGAAAGCATTCTGAAAATAATGCCAAGACAATGAGAGATATTTATTAAGAAATACAATTTTAGTGTTATTAAGATAAGAAGGAAAGGAAGTCCACAACTAATTTGCACTATGTTTTAATTTCAATTGCAATTACTATAGAACTAAAGCCACCCCTTTGAAGTACCAATAACATCTAGAACCGACTAGTAACCATGGGTAATTTTCATGCAAAGGGAGAATAGCTTTCGCGAATGAGAAATCCCGAATCCAAGAGAAGCATTATCCAGGACAGCCAATGAGCCAACCAGAGTTGAGCTCAACACGCATGATGTACGACCTGATAATTAAGAGATTATGGATTCGAATCTCCTTACCCTCTAGTAATGTTGAATTCAAAAAAAAAAAAAAAAAGGCCGGCCGATAAACCATGGCATAAGAGAGCCAAACCAGATATGAACTAGTATTTATTTGTACCACCACCGTTTATACAATGCGTTTGCAGTAAAAATGGTTTGTTGTTATAAAATGATAACTCCACCACAAAGATGAATAAACAAAAAAAATTGAGGAGACTAAAAAGTACCAGTACTTGCATCCCTATATTAGTACTTAGCAGATGGTTACCTCCTTACACGTTTTACATCAGCAGGGTCGTTACTCTCAGTTGTTTCAGTTTCTCCCTCAATCTCCTCATCATCCGACTGATCTCTTGATGATCCACTAGTAGCCGACCGAGCTCGAACCTCAGATACTTTTGGCACCACGGGTGAGGAGGAAGCAACTCCGAGGACTCCATTTATATCCTTATCTTGTGACCTTAATGAATTATTCCCAGCTCCTATGTTAGAAGCTATGGAAGGGAAAAATATAGACAGAAATTAAAATCTAGAATCAGCAGTTTACTTAACTAATCACCAGCATAGAGAGAATGGTTTTAAAAAAAGTATGGAGAGAGAGCTAAAAGATATTGATAATACATGCAAGGCTAAAATCTCATAAGGAAAGATAAAGATCTAATTTTTTTTATAACTGGGAATCAGAGTTTCGCCTCAAAAGACTGGATCCGGAGACAACAAGAGATTTTACAATTAAACTCACTCGTGAATTTCAAAATTGGGACCTTCAAGGAAGCATACCTTGGAAAGCTCAAGCCTCTACCAAGTACCAACGAGGCTGCCCCTTTGGGGACTAAAGATCTAATTACATCTAACAATATTTGTGAGAAAGAAAATACACATGCATTAATCCCAACCTTTAGGAGCTTGAATTCCCAATGTATTAGATGCTTGCGATCCACAGTCAGCTGAGGTAGACGAAGTTGGAGTCATCGAAAAGGATCCCTGATTATACAGAAAACAAAAGTTCACCAAATTTACCTTGAGAAAACAAGGCCTGGGTTCTCTCCAAATCATTCTGTATGAAAGTAAGGCTATTACTTCATCTATATCTAGCTAAGCTAAGATTTGACAATTGAAAAAATTACATACACCAGCAGAGAAGAAATAAGTAACAGAAAGAGATGAGTTTTATACTTTCAGAGCTAATATTACTTCTTATTTTAACCTTTTTTTTTTTTTATATTTGTAACTATCTCGGTTAATTTATGCGCACCTCTACTTTTGAAAATCGTCTAATCTTACAATATTTAGATGTCAAGGAAATATGTAGGATATTAAATCGTCTAATCTTCCAAATTAGATGACTACCATTTGAACCCAAAACATTTTGGTTTCTTAAAGACCGTCTGGATCACTAGGCCAATCCATCTTGGTTACGAAGAAGTTAAAATTCATAAATGGAATAAAAGAAAACACTTAGAATAATAAACGAAAAAACGTCAACTCTTACTATCTAAACACAGCAATCTAGCACAAAAGAGCTAACTCACTTCCTACACAAAAAACTAAAAGTACTAATAAAACCAGTTTTTTTATTTTTGAAACAAGGGTAACCACGTCCATCCTTAGGGAAGGCACTGGAAGACATTGAAGGAATGGAGACAAAGGAGGTGTCTACAAATTAATATCATAGGTGAGTCTCGAACTGGGACCTTGAGGGGAGCAGTGAGCACACCTTCAAAGCCTGCCTTCAACCCCTGCGCTACTCCTAGGGGACAAGTACTAATAAAACCAGTTGAAGAACTTCTATGAATAAAAGCGGTTAAATGACTAAAAAGTATTTGGTTCAATCCATGGTGGCCACCTACTTACAATTAATTTCCTACGAATTTCTTTCGCATCTAAATGTTGTAGGGTCAACGATATGTACAGTGAGAATAGGCGAGGTGTATGTGAGCTGCCTTCGGAATTCAATAAACCAGTCCCCATTTGGATTATTCCATGGGTGTTTGTTTGTTGAATTTATGGAGGATTTAAAATGAGTATTTACTAACTACTCCTCAAAAAACAACTCCTAATTTTTACTACTAAAAATAACTATTCATTTCTAACCGTTCATTGTAATTATTCATTTCTAACTACTAAAAATAACTCCTCATTTCAAACGAGTCTTTCTAATCATTCATTTCTAACTACTCAAACTAACTCATTTTTAATCATTCTTTTTTAAGTACTCAAAATAACTACTCATTTCAAATTCACATTCAAACAAGTTATTGTGTCTAATTTTTCTACAAAAAGAAAAAAAAAAAAAACAAAGACAAATTCAAATAAGTTTTGGCTGCAACTCTCCTTTTCTAACTCCTCAAACTAACTTCTCACCCAAACACCTAGTGAACAAAAAAAAAGACCAAAATGTCAAAATCATTACTCAGATTTCCAATATTCCATTCAATCCCAAAAAATCCCTCAGCAACAGAACAGAGAAGAAGAAGAAAAATCAGCAATCCCCATCAATGAAAAAACAAACAAACAAACAAATAAAGAGCAAAAATTACCCTCTTCATGGCGACGGCAGCACAAGCCAAATGAAGCTTACTCTTAAGAAAAGCCTGATATTCCTCAGAATCGATCGGAACATTCGGCTTGGAAGAAACGCTGCTACTATTGCAATTACTAACAAGATCATGATTAACATTGATTTTCTTCGATTGATTACGAGCAGAGTCCTTGATCTCGACAACTTCGCCATGATCTGCAGCGGAAGAATGAAGGGAAGTTTCAGATGTCTCTTCAAGAAAGCGCTGGAAGGCCCACTCCGATGCGCTTCGGTTCATGTTGAAGCCTTCATCGGCCGGCGGCGGCGGTTGTGGCGGCGGAGGAGCGGCGGCGGGTTGCGACGACCAGTATTGGTCGGAAATTTCGCCCATTGAAAATACCCTATCCATTTTTTCTCTCTTTTTCTCTCTCCAATTGTGTTCTTCGTTGTCTTGTCGAGCTTTTAGCTTGGAAATATGGAGGGTATTTTCGTCATTGTAATAAAGTCTACTTGGCATGGGACAAAATTCGTAAATTGAGGGTATTTTTGGACAAAATTAAATGTATATGTTTTTATCTTCATCTTTTTAGGAATTTTGGAGGTGTATAAAGTTAGAAGATTAAATGACTACGAGGGAATAATTAATAGGAAAAATAAAAAAATTGAAAGAATAATTATTTGTATTTAGAAATTGAGGACGATTACATGTGTGTTGTGCATTTAAGGAATGATTATAAAAAAAATATATAATATTATTTTTTAGAAGAATAAATATTGATTATGAGAAAAAAAAAATTATTATTATTATGAGAGAAATGATTGTCAATAGTCTCACAGTGGATAACAATTACCCATTTCGTTGATTTGATCATCTTGTCTTAAATGGTTGTGCTTTGGGTCTTGGTTTTGGGACCAACCTTATTTTTTGTTGAGGCAAAAAATCGAATATCTTCTCTGCATCTTCCATCATTTGGTGTTGAAAAAGGTTGACTATTTTTCTCGCTCTTTTTTTGGCTAGTTCCACTTAAGTAACTCGATATATGAGTTTATCCAACGATTGTGCCGCTGGTTCAATAATCCTTCGACGGATCAAGTCGACCATCCTTTGGATCATAAGTTGATAATCCAACTTTTCGAAGACAACAATTTTTTTTTTATCATGTTATCTCATTGTAAAATGAGCTCTCTCACTCTCTCTCTTGTTCCCTTGTAATAAACTTTCATTTATCAATGAAAAAATTTATATTTTTTATTTTTTGTAGGAAAAAAAAATCTTTTTGCCCTAAACACGGTTGCATATTTGTTTATTAGGTACTTAAAAAGTGGTATTACGTCTAAATTTGTATTTAATATGTTTATAAATTTTAAAAAGGATTTAGTAGATATCTAAACGTTCATTTTTTTTGTAAGATACATTGACATTTTTTTTAATTCAATACACTCGTAAGGACTAAACTTATAAATAAATATTGTTTTGAAAATTTATTTTAGTGTCTATTTCATAATATCACATTTTTCTTGGTGACGATTAAAATTAATTACTCGTAAATTATTATTATTATTATTTTGAAATTTTATTTTATTAATTAAAAATAGTGGTGATTAGAGATGTCTGTTTTTTCATGAAATTGGGATCCCACAAGTGGGTAATCTTGTTTAGGTGTGGATGAGGATAAAAAATTTCTTGCAAGTTAACTAGAAATGATGATGGAAAGTGTATTTTTCATCTTGTTTCTCGTTTCTCGTTTTCCATTCTATTTATATACATTTTTTTTAAATATATTTATATACATAGATATTTTTTAAACGCTATATTTGCAATGGTAGATTGATATTTTAAATTCAAAGATGAAAAGAAGGCACACTTAAAAAATATTATAGACAAATAAAAATTTAAAATTAAATCACCTACAAAAAGTGATTGCTACCTATAAAATGTATAATACAATCAAGACAAGAAAATTATGTGTTATAGATGAATTATTTTAAAAATTATACTACAATTATAATATAAGAGGTAAAATTTGTTATTGAGGGTAAATTCCTTTAGTTTTGACTATTTTTTTTTTTGAAAAATGTCTCTAAATTTTTAGTTTTTTTTTTTTTTTTTTTTTTCTTTTTCAAATCGCTTATGTTTTAGGGTTAAACATCTTAACTTTGGAAGTTTCAATAAAGTTGAAATATGAAACTGAGAATCTTTTCCAAAATTTACAAACTAAAAAAAATAAATTTCCTTTTATATTTTTGGAAAAAATGTGAAATGACAAAAAAAAAAAAAACGACAGAGAACAATACAAAAGACAGGATAACATCATTTTGGTGGTAAAGATGAAAATTTTCGCATTTTTTGAAATTGAATCTGAGAAAATAGACAAGTGGCTTTCCAATGACAACCCCCAACTTTGGGGCCCACATTATGATGGTCCACCATACCCTTTTTTTTTTTAATAGATAGAAAATTGAGAGGCTCCTATTATATTGAAGGTGAATTACAATTTTATTTATTTTTTTCAGACACCGGAGCTTGTGTGCATATCAACTAATGTCACACGATATATCGTCTGACTCTACAATATTTAAATATTATAAAAATTCGTAGGAAATTAATTTCTAGATAAATGGTCACCATTGAACTTATTACTAAGTACATCAAAGCCACATTCACCAATTGAATTACTCCATAATTGTTTATTTCCTCGCTTTTTTTATATAAAGTTTTAGATTTTAATTTAATAATACTCTAAAATTTCATTTTTAAATTTAAAAAAAAATCGAATAGGCTAATAAGTTATTCTACCCAATTGAAATTTAAACATTATTTTTACATAAAATTAAAAATGAATAAAAAATAAAAAAAATTTAAATTTAAGAACCAAACTTAAATATAAATGAACTTCAATTTTTTATTATTATTATTTTTATTTTTTTGAAAACTTAAACTTCAAATTTAGAACTAAATTTCTAATTTACTTTTTTTACTCTAAAAAGTATAATATTTTATAATTACTATTCTATTCTAAAATTTTCATTTTTATTCTAAGATCGGAATTCAAATTTATTATTTTCAATT
>JBBMKA010000020.1:11521976-11535507 GCA_037833695.1 Sechiopsis laciniata | reverse complement strand
ATCTACCATATCAATTCTAATTAATTAACTATATGGCATGTGATGATATAATGATATAAACCATGATGTAAATAACCTTGTATGGATGAAATCGTGATTATTATTATTATTATTATTTTTATTTTTATTTTTTAATGATGTATGTTAGAGTATTTAATATTAGGAGATTTTGCATGTATAATAAAAAAAAAGTAAAATATTTCTATCTATAGCACAAAATCAAAACTAATTTATTTGTAGCAGAAAATTCAAATTCAGTTCTATCACTGTCAATCCGTGGTAGACTTATTCTATCACTGATTGAGTTTTATTACTGATAGAAAATTATATTTCATCACTAGTTGAGTTCTATCACTGATAGAATGAGTGGTAGACTCATTCTATCACTCATAGAAAATTATAAGCTATAGATGAATTATTTTAGAAATTGTGCTACAAATATAATACAAGAGATAGAATATGTTGTTGAAGGTAAATTCCCTTAATATTATGTATTTACTTTGATGTGCGTTTTATCAATGTATTCACACAAGTCTTTTAGGCTTCTTAGGTTTGGGTTAGGTTTTCTTGCCTTTTCACTCTAAATTAGGAGAGAGAACCACAAATCATATATAAATGGTACTACTGTTTTCAAATAATTGAGAATAAAATATCAATTTTTTAAGATCGAACCCGTAACCGTGATGTTGAACTAGATTACCACCAAACAATGTTGAAGGTAAAGTGTTGAGTATCATACATTGGAAAGTGAGAGACCTCTACTCCTCTAGTCACCAATTAATTTTGAGATGATATTTTACACTATCTTAAATGGTATTAGAGTCTGGTCAAACGAGTATTAGGTCCAATAAAATAAAATTGGAATCCAACCCAACATTGATTAGGCTAAAAGTGACACATGTTAAAGATCTAACATTAAAAAATAAGAAAATCTTCTAACAATTTATAATATAGGTCGACTACTTCTCTCAATACTAAATGTATGCCAAACATGATTTAATATAGAGTTGGTATAATAAAAAAAAAAGGTAAAATATTTCTATCTATAACACAAAATCAAAACTAATTTATTTGTAGTAGAAAATTCAAATTGAGTTCTATCACTAGTTGAATTCTATCGATGGTAGACTTATTTTATCACTGATTGAGTTCTATTACTGTAGAAAATTATATTCTATCACTGGTTGAGTTCTATCACTGATAGAATTCAATTAGTGGTAGACTCATTCTATCACTCATAGAAAATTATATGCTATAGATGAATTATTTTAGAAATGGTGCTACAAATATAATACAAGAGGTAAAATGTGCTATTGAGGGTAAATTCCCTTAATATTATGTATTTACTTTTGATGTGCATTTTATCAATGTAGACACACAAGTCTTTATAGGCTTCTTAGGTTTGGGTTTAGGTTTTCTTACCTTTTTACTATAAATTAGGAGAGGGAACTACAAATCATATATAAATGGTACTACTATTTTTCAAATAAGTGAGAGTCAAATATCAATTTTTTAGGATCGAATCCGTAACCGTGATGTTGAACTAGATTACTACCAAACAATGTTGAAGGTAAAGAGTGTTGAGTATCATACATTGGAAAGTGAGAAATCTCTACTCCTCTAATCACCAATTAATTTTAAGATGATCTTTCACATTATCTTATATGATATTAGAGTCCGGTCAAACGAGTATTAGGTTCAATAAAATAAAATTGGAATCCAACCCAACATTGATTAGGCTAAAAGTGACACATGTTAAAGATCTAACATTAAAAAGTAAGAAGATCTTCTAACAATTTATAATATAGGTCGACTACTTCTCTCGATACTAAATGTATGCCAAACATTATTTAATATAGAGTTGGATATAGAGTTGGAGAAGTCTTCTCATCCTCTATTTTTCTATTCTCTTTCCATTCCAAATCTCTTTTCTTTTAAAACTTTGAAAGTTTAATCCAATCAAATAAAAACTAATTTATTTTCACTACAAAAATAATGGGCATCTTCGAGGGAGAATCGCCTATGGTAGATGTCGTTTTCATCCTCAAGGGCGATTTATAAAGAGATTATAGGGGTATTTTTTTAAAATAAAATTTGTTCCCAAAAAAGATTAATCTAATATTAGAATAGATTTTGGATATTTTTTAAATATAGAAAAATATTGTATTTAATATAATTTACAACAATAATGTTATGATTTAATTTGATGTTGAGTAGTTAAAAATTAAGGAATTGCAGCAAAAAAACTCTTTAAAGGTATCATTTTAATAGAGGAATTAGGACAATATCTTATTTGGATGTGGATTTGAAATGAAAACTTATTTTGAGTAGTTAAAAATGAATGATTAGAAATGAATAGTTAAAGATAGTTATTTTGAGTAGTTAAAAATGAATGCTAAGAAATGATAAATTATTTTGAGTAGTAAAAATAATGAATTGTTTTGAATAGTTACAATATTTCATTTAGATGTAGATTTTTTAAAAATTAGTTAGTAAATACTCATTTTTAATCCTCTATAAATTTAAAAAATAAAAAATAAACAAACACATAATTTGTTTGTATTTTGAGTAGTAAATAATTTCGAGTAGTACATATCTTTTTTTGTTTGTATTTTACCTTCCCGTTTTTTTTTATTCCTTTTTGTTTGTATTTTTTCTTTCACTTTTTTTTTCAAAATAATTTGTTGATATATATATATACACACACTCTTTGATTGGCTTTTTGTATCATGTCTTTGTAAAAAATTGTTTAAAAATATATAGAAA
Organism: Sechiopsis laciniata; assembly: GCA_037833695.1. Lineage (NCBI taxonomy): Eukaryota > Viridiplantae > Streptophyta > Magnoliopsida > Cucurbitales > Cucurbitaceae > Sechiopsis > Sechiopsis laciniata. The sequence continues at coordinate 11,532,741 of JBBMKA010000020.1, read as the reverse complement.
AACCATTTTAAAAAAAATATTTTACACTTAATAAATATTTTTTAGAATAGTTATCTACATATTTTTTGTAAAAATATTTTTAGAATGGTTTTATGTATATTTTTATGTTCTTTAGGTTTGTGTTGATTGTTATAAATCTAAATATTGTAGGTTGATTAAGAAGTTTGTCTCATAAGAATAATGTAGTGCACATACAGTACACCTTACAATATCATTAAAAAAAGAAATTGGCCCATAAATTTAAAAACTTGAATTCACCCATAATCGATGTAGAATAAAACCATTGATTGGTGCTCAATTCCGTCGACGATTCTAAGAGATCAAATGACCAACAATAAGCCTTGTCGTCGGTTATTCTTATAAGAATCTCCGACGATGTGGAGTGGTCGTCGCAGATTCTACTATTTTCAAAAGAAAAAAAATGTTTAATATTGTTGATGGTTGCCGTCGGCAATACTTTTAAATCTTCCCCTAAAGCAATTTTAGAAGGAAAATAAATGACTATTCGCAGATGGCGTGACCAAGGCATCAGTGAATATGAGAGAATCATTAACGACTTTCCTCGGCGTTGATGATTATTATTTTAAAAGTCTCTTATTTTAAAAATCTCTTAGCTGGTTGCCTGCATCCACTTCATATTGTAAAACAAGTTTCATAACTCTTCTTAAAATAACCTGCACTTCAAATACTGTTTATCATAACTTCTCTTATAATAATCTGCACCTCAAATACTGTTTATTATAACTTACCGTTTATCATAACCCTTCATCTGCAATTACATAATTGGTACCCAAACGCACCCTTATTTTTGGTGAGAGAGATAAGAGGCCTGACAAAAACTTATTGACTTCATTTTTCTCCTTCTATAAACAATCTTAGCTGGTTGCGTGCATCCACTTCATATTGCTTTTTTATCTCGCACGTGCCGACCATCCCTAAGTTTGTTCTTTTTGTTTGAAAAAATTATATTATTGTTTAATATATGTTAGATTTAGGATTTTTTTTTAGATTATGGTTTAATTTTTGTTAGATTTAGTGTTTTGATTAAGTTTTGTTAGATTGTTTGAGTTTTGTTGGATTAAAATTAGATTTGAATTAAAATTAGATTTTCTTTTCTTTGGATAAAAATTCACTTAACTTAAATTAGTTTGAATTTTGTTATATTGAAGTCATATTTGACTTAAATTTAAAACTAGGATTAGATTTGAGTTATATTTATGGGAGTTTATAATTTTTATTAAATTAAAGTAAGATTAGATAAGTTAAATTTTTGTTAGATTTAGGTTGTGTTACATGTATTTTAAATTATGTTTGGTGTCTTTTTTTTTTAGGTTAGTTAGAATTTTGTTATATATGATTTGTTTTTTAAATTGTTTTTGGATTGTGTAAGTTCATTTATTGAAATTTGTAAGAATGTATGTTTTGTGGTTACATGTTTGCAAGCATGTTTAAGGATTTAAAACATTCTAGTAGAGAATATGTATGTATGTATGTATAAATATATATACGCATATCTAGCATTGATGTATATCTAACAAGGTGAACGAGCTCAACTAGGGGTGTACAAAAAAATCGACAACCCGAGTAACCCGGACTACCCAACCCAAGCCGTAAGAGTTAGGTTGGGTTATGATTTTGTAGTTTTTGTTGGGTTGGTTCTTGGGTTGATTCTTGGGTTAAGCTCGTTCAACCTAATTCAACACAATTCGAATTAAGAATATATTATATATATTATGTGTATGTAAGATAAATTAATAAGGTGGATTTTTAGCATACTTATAAACCTTCTAAAAAAAAGATTATGCTTATTAGTAATAGGTTGAAGTATAGTATTATCCATCTTTTTAAACATATTTATGAACCTATGAATTGAACTTTAGAGAGAAGAATGAGATTAACATAACCCGAGAACCCAACACAACCCAACCTAAAAATCTAGGGCTGGGTTGGGTTGGGTTGCACTTATGCATATGGTTGGATGAGTTGGTAAATTAGCAACCCAAAAAGTTAGGTTGGTCCAAAAAATTCATTCAACCCTACCAAACTCGAATCATGTACACCCCTAAGCTCAACGATCTAAATGCAACGAGCAATTGATTTGTTAGAATTTTTTTTATTAGTGTTTTGAATTCTTTTCTTTAGGTCGTATACATTATTAGATAGTGAATTATTATATCCTTATGCAACTAATATTTTTGGACAATACCTCATTAAACAATAAAAAATTTAAACAAAATGAGTTAGGAAAGAATATGATAGGTATGTTGAAAAATAAAAGGTTTTAAATAATCAACTGCGCTACCGACTCATTCTTAAAAAATATAATTTTTCAATTCTTAACCGAAATATAAAAGGCTGATTTAATGAAATAAAAAAAAAATCACTAACATAAATATAATATTTAATAAGATATATAGTTTTTTTAGAGTAAATTGGAGGAGAATGATTAACAAACTCTGCATCGAGAGCACTATTGTTCTAAAATAATATGAGAGCTAATTATCAATTTCTGAATTCGAATGCGTGATCGTGGAATCAAAATGAATTAACACCAAACAAAATAACTAACGCATCATCCACACATTCAATAATAAGATGTATAATTAAAAAACCATGGATAATTATAAGGATGATTTATATAATTTTTCGAAGTTATAAATTTTCATCAACTAAGAAACATATACTTTTAGGAAAAAAAAAATGTTTTCATTACTCAACCAAAGGCCACTTGGGCTACATGCACTTCTTAAAGCAAACGACTCCAGCCTAAGAGGAAAATTTCCTTTTTACACTTGTCAACAATTCTTCCCAAGGTAATTGACTAAGAAATTTGCTGTTCATTTCACACTGATAAATATAAATTTTTTAGAACATAACATTTTTTTATCTTTAAATTTATGGTGAAATTGCTACTTAATCCTTAAATTTCAAAATTAAATCTTTTTGTATGACATTTGAATTACTCAAGTTTAATTATTATGATGAAAGAACGTTTAATGACCTAATGAGATGTTAATTGGGATGATGATTATACAAACTACAATTATTTAAAATGATAAATTTTATTTCGATAATATTTATAGAAGAGATTCAAATCTAACATTTTTATGGATAAAATATATCAATTATCATTAAGTGCGTTTAAAGCAAAAAATCGGGTGAATTGACTTTGATCATTAGTGGATGAAGATTTAACATGAATTACCATTGTTTATATTTTAAATACAGATAAAAATAATTGAGATTATCCTACAATTATGGTTAGAGTCTCAAACAATGAATCCATTACAATAATCCATTCAATTTTATTGTTGTTGGAGTCCCAAACACAATATTATTTATTGATATCAAAGTTTCAATAAGCAAAGAACCTTAACAATATTTGACATGATGTGAATCCTATTAAAAGAGAGGAGTGTCTTCCAAAATGCAGACAATAGTAGTTAGCACATTAAAGAAACGAGGTAAATAAATCAAAGTGAATATAACTCAACTGACATTCTAAATGTAACAGAAATCACTAGATTTGTGGTTGAAGCCTTCCACACCTATTGCACACTAAATATTGCAAGCCCTCCTTAAAGTGCCATAAAATTTTTCTTTAATCCATATTAAGGAAAAGGTAAAAAGTAAAAAGCAAAAGTTTTGTAATACTAAATAGTGTCACATATACTTTTGAGGAGGGCTTGCCTCCTTATGAATAAGGGAACAAGTTTTTCTCATAATGCTATGTTTTGGGAAAGGTCCTACAACTCTAAACACAATCACAATAATAGTTGAGAAACTTATAAGATTAATTAAATTTAGAAAATAATTATAAATATGGTAACTTAAAAAAAAATAGTAACAATAATCATAGGTATAATACATAATACTATATTAATGAGTATTAATAATATAGTATTGAAAGATATTAATAATTATGGATGCAGATATTTCAAAATTTGACGACATTTGTAATTATTTTGTTAGAATAACTTATTCATTACAATTTTCCAAACTAATTTGGTTAAATTATAAACAATGTCTTTGAACTATGAGATCTGTCTCAAACATACTTTTAAAGTTTGAAATTTTTTTAAAAAAACCCATAAAATTCACTAAACGTTTTAGAAATATATTATAATTAAATTTGAATGAAAATTGTTAAAATTTCATTTCATATTGAATTTATTTTTCAAATTTCGTTGAAAAATGGGAAGAAAGTAATAATTTTTAAAAAATTTTTTTGTCTGAATCGATGACGGTTTGGAATTGGAACTGCCGTTATAATGGAGCCAGAACTGAGATGGGGCCACAAAGAAAGATGAATGAATGGCCTTCCTTTCCTCAACCTTCGCCTCTATTAATAGCGACCAGACCCTGCAATCTCTGCGCAACGCCGTTCGATTCGACCCTTTTCGCTTCTCAACCTTTCATCGCTGCTCATTTCATTTTTTTCCCTATTCCACCTTCTGCAACCGAGAATTTCCGCCACTTTTCTGGTAAGAAACCTCAATTCCCAACTGGGTTTCGTGCGTTAGGCTTGTTTCTTCTGTTTTTTTGTTTGAATTTCTCGTTATTGGTTGGGATTTTTTCTGTGTTTTTGGTTAGATTTAGGGTTTGGATTTCTGGGTTGTTCTTGATTTCTTGTTTTCTTTGTTGGGTGTGTTCGTTTATGGTTCGATTCGTTTGAAATTTGCATAGTCTATATCACTTTGTTATGGAAAATCGGAAATAAGAAATGGGATGTACGTGGTTCACAAAGATTGTGTTAAGTATGTCCACCAACAGCTTTGATGGGTGATGCTTGGGGCACATGGAGGTTTCAGGTTCAAATCTGATGAATGAGTTTAATTGTAAGATGTTTTGTTGTTTCTCGAGTATGGGCATTGGGACGGGCACTGGTGCCATGGATGGTGTCCTGGTACAGTGTAGTGATGTTTCGATTTTCTAGTTAAAAAAAACTACACCCACGAACAAACGAGAGAATCATTTTATTAAGAAGATAAGAATACGAATCCTCGGTCACAAGGGGCTAGGGATCCTTGCTTGCTAACCGGGCAGCAAGAACCCCGACCAAGCTATTGTAGCGCAACATAGTTCAAGAAATTTCAACACAACATGTGTTGTGAAATTCACCTTTTCTTTTGGTGTACAGAATGGGGAGCGTAGAGGAAACCGATTATTATGAAAAATCTGTAAAACAATCACGAAATAGAAAATATGCCAGACAAAAAACATACGAATTTATGTGATTCACAAACATTGTGTTAACTATGTCTGGTTTGTTGAGGCTTGGAGCTTTCAAGGCATACTTTCTTAGAAGTTTTAGGTTTGAACCCCATTAGTGAAGTTTAACTGTAAAATCTATTGTTGTTTCTTGGGTTCGGGCATTGTGACGAGCGCGGGTTCCAGGGTATAGGGGAGCAAGCTCTAATTCCCGATTTTTTTTTAAAAAAAAAACAAGAACAAATGCTTGGTCACAAGGGTTTAGGATCTCTGCTTGCTGACCGGGCAGCTAGAACCTAGACTAAGTAATCATAGCACAACATAGTTCAATGCATTTGAACACTCTTTTTCAACATAGGTTGTGAAATACACCTTTCCTTTTGGTGTACAGAATGGGGAGTGCAGGGGAAACCGATTATGGCTCGTACACATATCAGGAGCTTGAAAGAGAGCCTTATTGGCCAAATGTGAAGCTGAGAATCTCCATCACGGGCGCCGGTGGCTTTATTGCTTCTCACATTGCTAGGCGTTTGAAGAGCGAAGGGCATTACATCATTGCTTCTGACTGGAAGAGGAATGAACACATGACAGAGGATATGTTCTGCGATGAATTTCATCTTGTTGATCTTAGAGTGATGGAAAATTGCTTGAAGGTGACTATGAAAGTTGACCATGTCTTTAACCTTGCTGCTGACATGGGTGGTATGGGCTTCATTCAGTCAAATCACTCTGTTATTATGTATAATAACACCATGATCAGTTTCAACATGCTTGAAGCTGCAAGAATAACTGGGGTTAAGAGGTTAGTTTTCAAGGATATCTTTCTCAATTCATGCTTTTTATGTATGCTTTTATTCTTTGTTGGTACAGTGCTGGTTAATGTTTCTACTTTCTACCATTCAGGCTGTTTTTTGGGCCGCTTATGTAATGGGTGTGTGTTGGGTTATTATAACCCAGGCTCTGGTTAAAGTTATGGGTGGGTTGGCCGAGATTAACCATTTCCTCTTTCATGTAATAATAACCTACACTTAAACCCATTTTATAATAATTCATCGTTTATCATAACCCAATTGATGCTCTGAAGACCATCACAAAGTTATGGCTTTTGGGGTTTGGGGGGTGGGGTCAAGAGAAGCAAGAATTTTTTTATAAGAGCAATATTTGCATTCATACTTTTTTTTTTTTTTAATTTTATTTTTTATATATAATCTTTCTAATCGAAGATTTTCTTGTCCCTACCAATGAGTAAGAAAGTACCCAACAGATAATTCTGATTTTCTATGTGGTGAGTGCAGGTTTTTCTATGCATCTAGTGCTTGCATCTACCCTGAATTTAAGCAATTGGAAACCAATGTGAGCTTGAAAGAGTCAGATGCTTGGCCTGCTGAGGTTCATATTTTCTTCAGTTTTAATCATTAGAAAATGAAACTATTAGACATATGCTTATCGAAACCGCGTTGATGTTACGTAGCCTCAAGATGCTTATGGTTTGGAGAAGCTTGCTACGGAGGAGTTGTGCAAGCATTATACTAAGGATTTCGGTATTGAGTGCCGAATTGGAAGGTTCCATAACATTTATGGTCCGTTTGGAACATGGAAAGGTAGATCCAAATGCAAGAAATGGTTATGCTTAGATTGAAGTTATCTCCAGACAATTCCTATATAAGATCTAATGCTATCATTTTATTCATATAGGTGGAAGGGAAAAAGCTCCGGCTGCATTTTGCAGAAAGGCCCTCACTTCTGTTGACAAGTTTGAGATGTGGGGAGATGGTCTACAGACAAGATCTTTCACTTTCATTGATGAATGTGTAGAAGGTGTTCTTAGGTAAGCAAACTCAATTGCTGAAAATTTCATCTTTTATGATTTCCATGTTTAAATTTTATACTTTCTTGAATTTGTACTTTTTGGAGAAATTTGGAGATACCCTCCAAGGATTTTGGGCCAAGGTAGCTGAAACCTTCCTGAGATTAGTTAGGGTTGGCCATAAAACATAAAGCAAGGAGCTAGATCTTTTGATTCTCCTGTTATAAGTAGAACAACAGAAAATAAAGCATAATCTTAATTACTTTTTTGGCTTATTGATTTCAGCTCAAACTTTACCGAATTAGGTTGAGCTGAAAGTGTTTAGGATGCTCACCTTGTTTTATATTGGAAAGACAAGGAGGCCTCGCCACTTTTATAAGATCATAGGACTACTCCTCTTATTGCCATTTAGTTTTGAGATGGAACCCTATGGTCATGTTATCTGATATGATATTAAAGTCCATTAAACTTTAGCCAATATTCGGTCCACAAATTCGCATCAAATTCAAAATTGGTGCACCAAAAGAGGCACCATCTTGAGGCGCATGTTGAGGATCCTCACCTTGTATCACATTGGAAAGGTGATGATGCCTCACAACCTTTATAAAATCATAGGGTTACTTTTCAGCTTCTCATTGTCCATTGGTTTTGAGATGGAACCAGTGGTTTCAAAGCAATCGCCTTTCCTCGCCTATGGCCATCACCTTGCACATAGGCGGGTGTTGCGCCTCTAACGTAGCTAAGGCGAGCTCCTTTAATCAGGCCCTCGCTTTTCCTCCCCATTTTGTGCCCTGCATCGCCTTTGCCTCAGGCTAAGGCGCGCACTTCGTTAAAGTTTTATTTATTTATCAATATCCTAACTTAATATCCACAAAAAGAACCTAGAATTAGTTCATGAAGAAGTCCAACAACTATGCGAAGTCTTTATTAAGGATACTGAATTTGTTTAATTGTTATTTCAAATATATGTGTGTCTATTTATTCGAGTTATTTGATGTAGAATCTTTGCTTTTTTATACTTTCAGTTAACTTCAATTTTTTTATACAAATAATAATTTAATATTATGGTATATCTTATAATAACATAGTTTTTGTGATTTATTATTCTTTTACTTTTTTACTTTTTAGTATTTTTTCATATGAATTTGAAATTTTATGGGAATACACGTGTGTTTTATTATCAATTTATAAATGCGCCTCTCACTCGGGCCTCGCCTTTTTATCGCCTCTCGCTTTGAGGCGATCAAGGAGAGTATCGCCTTGCATTGCGCCTTGTACTTTGAAAACACTGGATGGAACCTCATGTTATCTATTAGAAAGGAAAATAATTTGCGTATATTTTGAATGTAAGCTGTAAACTGATCTGTTTGGTTGTGAATGTTTTGATTCATGATTTGGGATGAGTGCTTATTGATCTAAATCTTGTATTGAATGCTGTGGGATGTTTATGTTTCACTCTGGCTTTCAATGGTCTGGCTTGCAGTGGCTGCCATTATATTTTCCACCTTTCAATTTGTACGATAAGTGAACATTGGCTCAGTTGGGATGAGATTAGGATGAGATTATAATCATCAAACCAAACTTCTGTTTGCAGATTGACTAAGTCGGACTTTCGTGAGCCAGTGAACATCGGAAGTGATGAGATGGTCAGCATGAACGAAATGGCCGAAATCGTTCTTAGCTTCGACAACAAAAATCTTCCAATTCAGCGCATCCCTGGTCCCGAGGGTGTCCGTGGTCGTAACTCAGACAACACACTCATTAAAGAGAAACTTGGCTGGGCTCCCACAATGAAGTTGAAGGTAAATTTAGAAAAAAAGTCATTTCTTTTACATGATGACCAATTTGGATTGATAGTCAAATAAGGGTCATGTAAAGCAGAAAGTGCGTACAAATTATGAATTCAACCTACGATGATGACATACTCAAGAATTAATTTTCTATGAGATACCTCGATGATCAAATATAGTAGGGTTAGGTAGTTATTTGTTACGTGACAATAGTCGAGGTGCATATAAGCTTAGTCCAGACACTCACATTATTTGAAACTTTTGTCACCTATTCTTTCGTGTGACTCTTTGCTTATTGTTTTCTCTACCTGTGTAGGATGGCTTGAAATTTACCTACTTCTGGATCAGGGAACAGATTGAAAAAGAGAAGTCTCAAGGCATTGACCTCTCAGTTTATGGATCATCAAAAGTTGTTGGTACCCAAGCCCCGGTTCAACTCGGCTCACTCCGTGCTGCAGATGGTAAAGAGAATTAGTTAAGTCCCTAATAATCTGGCCGGGCTGTATCGGTGCAACCGGAGGCATTACTAAATGTTGTTATCAAAAGTTTTTGTTAGTACCTACTACATTCAATGTAGTATTTTGATGATACTGTATACTTTTATATGCCTACTATTCTATTCAATTTTATAAACACCTTCCTGTTTCCATAGAAGGAAATATTGTTGTTGTTTTAGCAGGTTCATGCTCGTCTCTAAAATCTGCTTATTTTATTATTATTACTATTACTATTATTATTATTATTATTATTATTATTTTATCAATATGGTAACTGAATAGAACTCTGAATTTTACATGCATAGTTCTGTGTTGGTCTTTTATGATAGGTGTTTAATATGCATCTACATTTTCTCATATGGAAGGTTTTCATCATTGCTTTGGTGAGAAATATTTGGAATGGTAGGAACATCGCAACATGGCCATGGCTATGTTCTTAGTAATTTTGTATCGTTAAATATAGGATTAATGTTGATAAGTTACTAGTGGTTTTTAGTGTGGGAGTTCAAATCTTAATAAACCGAAATAAATATTCGGTCCAATAAAAATTAAAATTTAGGAATTTTTAAGTATTTATATATAGTTTTAGTATTTGGGTCCGTTTGGGCAGATTTTGACTATTGTTACAAGACATAACACTTGACTCCACAACATTTGGATGTCAAGCTATCTCGAGAAACCACATTATCTAGAAAAGTCACTTGCTTTAGCCAGAAGTGTTCTCTCTAAAGGCTGTCAAAACTTACCTTAAAGGTTTGGCATGACAACGATGTAAAGAGTCAACAAAATGACCTTAGGTTTGTGGATCTGTTTGTTAGAGTGCAGTTCGAGAAGGGCAGTGATTGATGAGTGGATTTATGCTAAACACTCATGTGATAGAACTTTTATTTGTTATTCACAAATGCATAATTTTATGCAGAGTTTTTAGATTTTATAAAAGCTTCGTGCCAAACACTCGTAGGAGGAGCTTTTATTTGTAACCCTTAAATTCATTGTTGAAGAAAATTAATTTTTAGGTTGGTGACCGACTCTAGATTGAATGTATCACCTCTTAGTTCTTCAATATTCTCTTGACCACTAAGTTACTCTATGATGAAAACTTATATTCGTTTATGAATAAAAAAGCTTCCCTTCAGACACATTAGAATAAAAAAGCTTCCCTTCACGACACACTAGAATCTAAGGGCATGTTTGGATTCTTAGGAAAGATGGGAAAAGAAACGTCAGAAAAAATTTATCATATATTCGTTTATGAATAAAAAAGCTTCCCTTCAAACACATTTATTTAAATATAGTTTTTCTATAATTCTTTCAAATAATTTTATCCAAACAAAGTTTTAGTACAACCATTGAACCACTAATTCTTTTGGTATTCAAATATCACATTTAAATCATTAATTCAAATATCACATTTAAATTACTTTCATTCTTTTCTATTCAAACATGCCCTTTAATATATA
>JBBMKA010000020.1:11511389-11515771 GCA_037833695.1 Sechiopsis laciniata | reverse complement strand
ATTTTTTTATTTTATATTAATTTTTATTGTAATAAAATTTGATTTGATGTTTTATAAGATTAAATATGTTTGATGGAATGTGATGAGTTGGAGTGGAGTTGAGAGAGGTTGTTATATACAAAAAAATAAATAAAAGTTAGATAATTTTCTCTCTTCACCTCTCCTAACTCCTAAATCCAAATATGAATCCAATGTGTATTTGGTAGTAAATTTAAAATGTTGTAATAAAACACAGTAGCTTTCCAAAAAAAAAAAAAAAAAAAAAATCAAAGTAATACTTTTTTTTTAACCAAAACACTTTGAAAATATTACAACTTTCAAATTTCAAATTTGGAATTTAATATAATCCAAATATGAGTGAATACTATTTCTAGAGATAACCCCACAAAACAAAAATCGCTAATTCGATAAATCTGAAAACAAGAAATTAAATATGAAAAAAATGTCAAAAATCACAGTTTCTTTTTTTTTTTTAAGCAACCTATTTCCTCTTTACCTAATAATAATTGGATTAGATTTAGAAGTACGCTTTCCATAAATAACCCAATGCAAACGTTTGTAAATTAAGAAAACAAACATCATTAAAAGAAACAAAGCCAAAAACCATAAAAAGAAAACAAATAAAACAGTATAAAAAACACTGACAGTGGCGTTGAAGATCATCAAGGAGCCAGTAGTCTGCATGGACTGGAGCGAGGGCGGAATAACGGAGCCAAGCAGACAAACCATAGAAACCCACTGGCCGCGATTCAAGGAGTCTCCGACGAACACCATCCTCTTATTCCTCAGCCTCTTGAGCAGCGCCGTCCCGTTAAACCTCGGCAGCTCGCATTCCTCAGGCTGCCACCGCCACTTCCGGTACTCCAAATCCTTCCTCCCAAATTTCTCACACGCCAGCTGCTCCGACATGAATACACATCCCTTCTCCTTGTAAAGAGGATACGACTCGTTATCATATACCCATTTCCCCGTGAACAGATCGCACCCAGTTCTGCCACCGCTGCGGGTCCTGTAATCTTCCACTACTTGTTCGCCTTTGTTTTGAGTTAGATAGAACACGGAGATTAGGAGGAGGGCGATTAAAATTGCGAGCGCGCACTGGAAACTTGTTCTTATTGGAATGCCCCATCTGCACTTCAAAGAAGCCATTTTGAAGTGCAGATCACAGAGATCTGTTTTGTTTTTTAATGACATTTTCTGAGTTTATTGGGGTCTTTGGATTGGCGGTTGGTGAGGAATGGGTGTCAAGGAATTTGCTTTCCAGGTAGGAATCTTGGAGTAGAATTATGTTTTCTTTGGGTTTGTTAGATTTAGTGAAAGCTAAATTAGATGGAAATGGATAATCTTTCACTTCACAGTTGGGTGTATAATGGACAATGTATAACTGATTTCTTTTTAGGTATGTTGGAATTACGCATTTATTACTACTATAAAGTTATATTATAAGGTCTTTGAAAGAGTTTTTGAAAAAACGTCTTTTCAAGAAAAAAAAAATTATAGGATAAAATATAAATTTAGTCATTATGTTTTCAAAAAAGTTATAAATTCTAGTTTTCAAGGTTTCAAAAATTAGAGTTTGATCCTTATAATTTAAAGAAAGTTTAATTTAGTCTCTATAATTTTAAAAATTAGAATTTAGTCCTTATCCTTTTATAAAAGGTAAAATATACAATTTGTCGTATGTAATTGTTTACACATTAAATACATGGAAGTTGACTACTCATGCATAAATGATATGATTTTTTTTGTTTTATCAATCATTTAACTCATAATTTCATTATTGACACATGAATAACTAACTTTCAAGTACTTAATCCGCTAACAAATAGAAACGACAATGACTATTTTTTAGGTTTTATCAAAGTATAAGGACTAAATTCTAATTTTTAAAATCAAAGGGACTAAATTCTATATTTTTTAAAACTATAGGGACTAAACTCTAGTTTTTGAAACCGTAAGAACTAAACTCTAACTTTTTTCAAATCATAGGGACTAAACTTATATTTTACCCTATAAAATACCATTTTGGTTCTTCACATGTTTCCATTTTGTTCTTGGTAAACCCTTACATCCATGTTTTATTGTAAAAATAACTTTCTTCAAACTATAAAGACTAACTTTCTCCGGTTGATGCGTAACCCTTACATCCATGTATTGTAAAAATAATTGTATTTATATGTGCTTGATTAAAAGAAAAAGATGTTATAAATATACCAACACAAATATATACATAATAGATATTTCGATAAAGCCATCTCTACCTTCTTTTTAGTTTTGAATACTCACCTTCCTTCTTCTATGATAGCTTCCAAAATGTGTCTTTTTTCTTGAATTTTGCTAAAAAAAATCAAACGTTAATTATGGAAGAAATGATGAAAAACATGACAATGAAATTGAAAGAAAATAACTACATATTTTTAGAAACCTAATAGTATACCAATAATAGAGAAAGGGCGAAGGTTATTTCTTATGGAATCAATAGTGATTACAATAAGGATCAGACTCTTATTTATACAGCACCAGCTTAGTATAACAACAAACCAAGTTAACTAATGGTTAAGTAATTAGACTAGTGCTTTTCAAAAAAAAAAAAAAAAAAGTAATTAGACCAATGATAATATAAACCAAACCTAGTTCTATAACAAACTTATAACATAACAACTAATCTAATATCCCCCTCAAGGTGGGGTGTAAATATTGTGGATACCCAACTTGGAACAAATAGAAAAATATGATGATGCAGGTAAAGCCTTTGTGAAGACATATGTGAGCCAATGAGTACTCTTAATACATAAGATATTCATGAAGCCGCTTGTAATCTTATCCCTGATAAAATGGCAGTCTAATTTATGTTTGGTAGGCTCGTGAAACATGAGATTTGTAATTAGGTGCACAATAGATAGATTATCACAAAACATCACTTCTTCAAAAAGTCTCGTTATGTTTTTTAGGTTATTCTTGGGCTAGACGCTCCTATTTGGACGTTGAGCATGATAGCAGGAATGGAGTTTGCAAAGATTACCTTTTAGTACAACGGCTAGTAGTGTGACCAATGTCGTGAGAGCCTAACGTTAGGAGTCAACTCGATGACCTTAGCTTCGAGGTTCTATTCCAAGTTCAAACAAGCTTTGAGTAATAAGTTCAATAATGAGATTCGACACTATGATTCAAGATCGATTGATGGTTTAGTCATTGTTTAGCTTGCAGTGGCTTTTAGTGCTCTAGAACTTGCGCCTGTAAGGTTGAAGGATCCACTAAATGAAGTCTCGTACAATTTGGAGTTGTTAAGGTGCCTAGAGGCACTATGGAGGCAGTTTTAGTAGGAAACAATCTATTTCTGACTATTGAATAGGACTCTAGAAGATTTGAAAGTTCACTTAAGAATTGTGCGTCGCTGTTTCGTTACAATGGTTAATGGATCTATGGATGAATCAGAGATTGTGGCTAGGTAAACCACTTTAAGAATTGAGGTTTTAGTAGTCAAGAATGAAACTAGAAGTTTTACGTAAGTTAGTGGATTCCAAGTTTCCAAAGTTGCTTGAGCTTTAATCAGCTTTCGAGGATGAAAGTCTTTTAAAGGGGGGAGTAATGTGACAGGCCGCCTAGAAATGAACATTTTAGGAATTAAGTTGTTAACTCTTAATTATGAGAATTCATTTGGTTAAATTGTTTTACAAAAAAGAAGTAATTTATTGATAGTAAGCCACGACTAATGAACAATTACGAGATTTAAGCAAGGTGGGTTTTCTTTAGAATTAGATTGCAATTGAGGGCTTATTAGAAACTAAACAAAAATTTAATTTGTAAAATCCCTAGCCTCACATGAGAATTGTGCTTTCCTTCCCCAATTCCTTCGAAAACCCTATTCCAAATCGCGATTCTTCTTCGATCGAACTCCATCACCGGCAATGAAGTTGCATTTGTTTTCTTGTCCAAGATTGATCAAAGCCCCTACCTTTGATTTTATCTTCTTTATATCCTTTAACCAATTTCAAAATCCCTTCTAGTCGTTTTCATTGATGAGCTGCTTAAATTTTGGTGGGTTAAAGTTTGATCTTCATCCTTCGATATTCTATTTTGGGTTATAGTCGTGAGTATTGGTTGAATGTGAGTTTCTGTTGCTTGTTTATTTTTCGTTTTGAAATTAGAATACAATATTGCTAGTATTGTTGAAGCTTAGGTGAATTGGATTCAAGATAAGGCTTGGTTTAGGAATGTTATATTTATGACCGAGAAAAGAATTCAGGCAGGGGGTTGGCTAGTTACTTGAGTTTGAAACGGTTTAAATGAAGAAGAACGAGTTTGATGGTAATTATTTGGTTCAGTTTTGAGAACTCTTGGGTACATATTTGAGTTAGTGTTATTTGACAATAAATTTCTTG
>JBBMKA010000020.1:11486389-11506389 GCA_037833695.1 Sechiopsis laciniata | reverse complement strand
ACCCTAAAATTAAAGTAAAGGTCTCAATTTGTCAAACTCTGTTTTTCTCTCAACTCAACTCTCAATCTCTCTCCTCATCTCTCTTTTTAATGTTTTGTGTGTGTTCAACATCTACATGTAGGTTTTATAGGGTTCTTATACTTAAATAAGAAATTCAATCAATTTGCTAAAGAAAAAAAGTATACACGTTTGAAACAAAGATCTACATTGGACAAAGAAGAGGAGATCTAATGTACTGTAGATGTTTGAAAGGAAGATGGGTTTAGTCGAGTTCGGTGAAATCGAGCCCGACAGATTGATGTTTTACCAACATCCAAACAGCAGCCAATCGATAAAGCAATTTTAATCGACTAAAGCAGTTTGGCCTGTTTGGTCGAGGTTTTGCTTGCACTCCTACCAGACAACATCTAATAAAACTAATGGTAGTTTCAACAACTTCGACCTAATATGATATTTGTCAAGACAAAGATCCATAGGTTGAGAAAAATTAGAAAATTTCAGGATTTACAATAACTAAAGACAGCATACCAAGACAAGCTCTCAAAGATTTTTTTTTTTTTTTTTTTTTTTCAAACATAGCTACTTAAAGTTGGATTAAGAGAATAAAATCATTAAATTCCCATCTTCAAAATGCTATAAATTCTAACAAGAACACAAAATGCAAGGGTAAAGATTTATATAATCCTATAAGTACGGGAATTAAATGCACTTTTAACTGAAATGCTAAAAGAAAATAAGACATTTTTTAATCCTACCAGACAAAAGCTTCACTAAAAAGTGCAAGCAATATTTTGGTAGGATTACAGATTATTTTCACAAAAATATACAGAAGAGAAGCACAACCAAATTTCATCTGAATGATGAATTTTTATACTTCTGATTTTGTATGTCAAGGACTCATAGTATACATAACCTATGGGCCACTTCAAGGGCCTCCAAATTCAGTATGGTATAGTGAAAATGACTATGTTTTCAGAACAACACTCAATTTTAGTATTAGAATTACTTCCCCATAAATACTCGTACCTGATCGTAAGAGAATGTCGATTGCACAAATGTGCGAATATGTAGGCGACGATGAGAGCTTCAGAGAGAACAGGCCCGCCACATTCATTTGGGGTCCAAACCATAAAAGACAGGACTGGCCTCGAGCTGCTTCACAAGTATCTCCAAAACCTCCTTAGCAAGTTTTTCAAATTGAATTTTTTCAGATATTGAACAGCAATTCTCCTTTGCTATATCTGCAAATATTGCATCATAGAGAAGTACCACAGCTTCATTGGCTTCTGTAGGTGGCAAACCCAGTTCCTTCCATTCTTTTTCGAAGTAATTCCTGATTTTTCGCAAAGTTGCTACACCATCCTGTCCTTCATGGGTTACCTGGCACTGCCAGAGCTTTTCCATGACCTCGTTGAATTGCTTCTCGTCAGCCAAAAGCTGCAACTCACACACATAAGGAATTACAATGTTTTCAAAATTACTTAGTTCCCAAGTAAAAGTTAAAAGTAACTATTAGTTTATATAATTAAATTCATTTAGTTTTTGGGTTGATTTGATGATTTAGCATGATTCAAGATAATATCAGGGCAGGAGATCTTGAGTTCAAACTCCAGTTCAAACTCATGTCGAGTCATTTAATCCTCTCAATTAATATTGATTTCCACTTGTTTGGGAATTTTTGGGCATTTTTTTTTAAAATTTTCAAGCCTTTTCAAACCCACGTGTAAAGGGGAGTGTTGTTGATATAATTAAATTCATACCAATCTATCGACTTAAGCTTTTGAGTTGATTGGTGATTTAATATGATTCAACAAAAACTAATAACTATTGGCTAGAGCAAACTAGATGAAAAGATAGCTTTATTAATCAGATACCAAAAGGAAAAAAACTACCATCTGCCATTGTGAATATATATAGACATTCAGTTTACAATATGATGTTTAGCAAACCACTTAGTTTGGAATGGGTACACTTGATGATGATATAAATCATTTATGAGACAGATTTTGTTCAATAGCAGAATCTTTTACAGGATCAATTAGCATAGGCTCTAGTTCATTTAGAGAATATGGTAAGAGTAATATATGTGGAGCAATTAGACATAAAATGATATGGACTCCTCACAACAATTTGTTAACGTCTAACTCCACTGAACTAGCTCACAGAAATCAATAGTAGCTATCTATTATCATAAGACCGAAAGGACATTTTACTCAAGTATAAAATACAAACTATAATTTTACATGGTATAAAGTGCAGTGGAAAGCGTCCTAACATTCGTAAGCCAATACAGTAGCAGAATTTAAAAGAAGACAAAAATTACAGGTTGGGGCTTACCCATTTTATTCTGTGCTACTGATATTTTTATCTCCTGCAGTTTTTATACCTAACTCCTACAGATTTATCTTTTCCGAAATCAAAAAATCATTGGAGTTAATCAGTTACATCCCTTACAATTGAATTCACAATTTGTTTGGGTAAAATCCTCGTTCTAGATTTAGGATGCAGATAAGCCAGGGCAGTAAAAATCGTCAACAAGATAATGCTAACAACATTAAGTGATTTTTTTTAAAAAAAAAGCAAACATAAGGTTTTTTTGCTAGAGCATCTACACTTCTCATTCCGGATGACAAGGAAGAGATACCATTGAAAGATATGTTCAAGGAAGAAAAGGAATGGCACAATAATTTACCTTTTTTATCCGAGCTCCGTTACTAATCTTGATATTTTGAATGAAAACATAAGGTTTTTTTGCTAGAGCATCTGCTACTTCTTGAAGGACAGGCTGAAGCACTTCCGCAAATTGAGCTTGACCCAATTCATTGTTGCTCTCCACTTCATGCTTTTGCAAAATATTGCTCAGCAAAGGATATTCTGTTTCATCACCAAATATATTATATAGAGAAGTTTATTGCAAATGCAAAAAGGTAATCACTTCATATTAAACAAGAGTAGCTTGAAAGCCATTTGATACTTGGAAAAATCCTAAATTTTAAAAACAAAGGCCCCGTTTGAAAACCATTTTATTTTTCGTTTTTGGTTTTTGAAATTTAAGCCTATAACAACTATCTTACCATATGTTTTTTCTTACTTAGATATCTACGTCTTACTTATATTTTTAGAAACCAAACCAAAAATTGGAAACAAAAAAAAGTAGCTTCCAAAAGCTTGTTTTGTTTTTTTAATTTGGTTACTATTCACATACTTTCTTAAGGAAAGATTGATGCATGGTAGTAAAGATGGACCACATTGTTGGAAATTTGAATAAAAATAAGCTTAAATTTTAAAAACCAAATGGTTATCAAACAGGGCCAAAACTTTCCAATTTATGAGTCTAATCTTCATCTCAGTGTCCCCAAGGCGTGGCGCGGTGATCAAAGGCTTGGTTTTGAATATATGCTCCCTTCAAGATCTTAGGTTTGAGACTCACCTGTGACATTGATTTTTAGACACCTCTCATGTATCCATTCCTTTGATGTCTCTCGGTGTATGGCCTAAGGATAGGAGTGGTTACTCTAGGTATATTAAGCGAAGCTCTGATTTCCCGATTTAAAAAAAACACACACACACATGCAATGCAACGATGGATATAATTGAGTACAAAGTTTTTAATTACTTCACAAGCAAGGGTAGGAAGACCAACTTGAAATAAATTCATTGTAGAAGTGTGTATGTACAACACAATTCTCAGTCTAAAGACGAAGTAGATAAAAGTATATGACCAAGAATTAAAAAAGGAGATGAGAAAGAAAATAATAATAATAATAATAATAATAATAAAGAAGGTAAATTATGAATAAACCTGCGAGAGGTGGTACGCCCGTTTCAACACCCATAAGAACAAGAGCATTTTGAATCTCACTCTTCTTGATTTTTCCTTTATCTTCTGTATCTAAATCAGTGAAAAGAGTCTCGGCTAGCATTGCAAAATCATCTTCATCATCTAAGAAAATACGTAGAGAGTTCCCATCCAAAATTGACACCACAAGAGGATCATCTGCAAGAACAAAAACTTAATTGTAATGTTTTCCCGCTATAGAATAAATGAAAAAATATCCAACAAACCAATTACCAACTTAATAATGAAATATGGCAGGACTTCAATAGAGAAGTGGATCATCCGGAACATAGTGATGATCCACGAAAGCAAGCCCAATTTCATATGACATAGCCAACTACACAACCATACTGCTTGTGCATATAGATGCTACATACAATAACTAAATATTTAGCGCAAACCAAAGCAATAGCTCAACGACATTAGTATGTACACATGAACCTAATGAACATGGATTCGAATCCCCCAATCCCAAAACTAAATATTTAGCATTCTACTCATTTGCAGGTAGGTGTAGTTATATCAGATGGTCTTACACCTTATTATCCTAAAAATAGCTAAAATGGTGATATTGTTCGAAAATTCCTATGAAATTCACCACTTTTCAGCTTCGCAACCGCACACAAGGATTCCATCACTTTCTACTCTACTCAAACCCTTGGTCCACACAACATTTTACACTCGCTCATTACCAAAGATGCTATAAACTTCTCTAACATAAGTATGGGGCTTTCTTTTTCTTTTCATATGCTTACTTAACACCAGGCCTTCAAAGTTCCAACCCCTGCCCTGCTGAACAGCCTGCAAGTCCACAGCAGAAAGCTAGAGCTGTGTAGACTTAAATTATTGCTCGTGTACACAATAACACTTCACGGATCTTCATTCTCGCCAAACAAGCATAATACAAAGTTATTTCGGTAACCTTTAATCTCTAAGTCCAAGCCCTTCCCTCTTAGGACCTTAACTTGGGTGTTCAACTTCCTCAGTGTTTACGTTTTGTATTTACCTTATTATTTCATTCTAAAAAAGGATCACAACGAGGCTCAAAATGTATCACGTTCATCTTTATCAATCAAAAAGTTTTTGTTTCCTATTTTTTATTTTTTAAAAAAACAACAAAAATCCTCAATCTATAAGTATCAGAATTATGCTTTTGAGTGGATCATCCAGCTGAACCAATTTGTCCCTTCCTTTTCCGTCCGTCCTTTAAAGACTAATTCACAGTTTGCAAAATCTAAGAAGTCAAATTCAAAGCGTGTGGACATCCATCTCAAAACCAATTGATAACGAGAGTAGTAGTTCACCTCTCTTATTTATTGGTCTCCACTATTTCTGATGTCAGATTGTATCCCCTCAAGATGGTATCAATCTTGAATCGGATCTCAATTTTATTTTTATTAGACCGAACACCTGTTTGAGCTTAATGGGCTCCGGTAGCATATTAGATAGTTTGGACATTGAGTCGGAGGCTGGATCCTAACAATCAGATATCCATAAGAACAAACAGAAAAACACTCAATCGAAGTTCCTAATGAGCCGGTAAGACCTCAGACGACTAAACTTACAAACATTACGCATTCAAACAACATAGCCGCGGTAAGACTGAAAATACGAGATTAATACCTCTTAAGCAATCAGCAATCGCAGATACAAAGTCCTTCAGAATCTCGGAGGCTCCTTCACGAGTGAGCTCCGATCGTCGGAAAGCAACAATGTCGTGGATGCCGATGCGAGTAAGAGCAGATGATCTGAGAGTCTCCGGCAAGGCGATCCCGAACAGAGACGAGGAAACTGTGGAATCGGCGAGGTCAAGGACCTGAGCTCCGTTGACGTCGCCGTCGGGGAACGGTAGAGAAAGGTCAATGTCTGTAAGGTGCGTGCCGTCTAGGACCGTTACAGCGGCTTCTGACATTTTCGCACAGAGGAAAAGCTCGAGAGAGAGAAAGAGAGAGATGAAGAGTTTACTTGAAATGTGGTATTGACTCACCAACACTACCTTTGCCTTTAAGAAATATCGCTTTCCTCAAACGAAAATGTATCTTTCTTTTTTTTTGTTAAAATACCATTTTGATATTTCAAACTTTAAGTTTTGTTTTATTTTGGTATTTAAGCTTTTAAAAGTTTAATTTTAATTTTTAACTTTGAGTTTTGTCTAAATTTAGTCTCTTAACTTTGAGTTTTGTTCAAATTTAGTCTCGAAACTTTGAAAAATCTAATTTTAGAACTTAAAAATAATCCCTAAAGTTAGTTTCATGTTAACCTAAGGTTAAAAATAAAAATATTTTATATCTCTTTTGTACCATCTCTTTCTCTCTCCTTTATTGATCTTTCTCTCTCCACCTCACATTTCTTTTCTACCCTATTTTTTTATGTTTCAGCTTTCTTTTTTATTTTTAAACGGTGGTGATTCTCATATGTGGGGTCGTTTTTTTTCTTCAAAATCCACAGCCCCAATAAACAACCAGCCGTAGATGGAGGAGAGAAAGTGAGAGAAAAACAATACCCAAGAACTCATAAAAATATCATACACATCAATAAAACATATTAAAACATGAGAAGAGTCACAAAAAACAACAACAACGTCATTTTTCTCTGTTTGATTTAGGAATTTTTTGGACATAACCATTGATTTGGTCCAACTGAGCCATTGAAGAGATGAAAATATAAAAGGGAAAGGGACTCTTGTTGTTGGTGTATTTGAATTTGATTAGTGGTGGGTGAAAAATTTGAGTACAAAATTCATTAAATTGTGGGAGAAATTGTATTGGGAAGGAAGAGAGAGAGAGAGACGGAAATAAATAATGAGAAAAAAGATTTGTTGTTGTTTGTTCATGATGTTTTTTTTCTTTTTTTCATTCTCTGTTCTTTATTTATTCATTTTTTCAAAAATCATTCTCTGTTCTTGCAGTTGATATTGTGGACAGAGGATTGCTTGCATTTAAGCTTTTTTTTTCGCATAATCGATAAAAAGATGCTCCCTTTCCCTGGTGAAGTTATGGAGATTTCTGGCAAATTTCCAATGGTCGCCGTCCCCTTTTTTTGTTCATTTCTATGGAGGAGAGAGAAAGAGATGGTACAAAAGATATATAAAATATTCTTATTTTTAACCTTAGGTTAACATTAAACTTACTTGGAGACTATTTTTAAGTTCTATCAATAGTTGAGGGACTATAATTGATCAACTTCTCAAAGTTTAGGGACTACATTTGAACAAAACTCAAAGTTGAGAGACTAAACTTGGACAAAACTCAAAGTTGAGGAACTAAAATTGAACTTTTGAAAATTTAAGAACCAAAATGGAACAAAAGTTAAAGTTGAGGGACCAAAATGGTATTTTAACCTTCTTTTTTAGATAACTTTTTGGGGGTGTTTGTTTACCATATTTAAGGAGGATTTAACTTGAGGAGTTATTGTAGATTTAAAATGAGTACTTAAAAAAGGTAAAAATGAATTATTTTGATTGATTAGAAATGAATTGTTAGAATTAATTGAGTAGTTATAAATGAATGATTAGAAATGAATGCTTAGAAATGAGGAGTTATTTTTAAAAGTAAAAAGAATGAGAAGTTAGTAAAAACTAGGTTTGGATGTAAGTTTTCGATGAGGAATTAGTAAATCGTTCATCTAAATCCTCATTAAATATGACAAATAAACATCCCCTTTAAAAGAAAGGTATGCATAAGGGTATGTTTGTTTTTTTGGAGAAGATGTGGTTCCACTCCTCTCAAAAACCACTTGTTTGTATTTGATAGCAAACAATCACCTCTTAACCTCCTTTAACCACTCATCAAACCCTTTATCCAACTCCATCAAACTTCACATCAAATTTATCATTCAACCACTACTAACACTAATCTCAAAAATTATATCAACCACTATTAACTTCAATCTCCAAAAAAATAGTTGATTACTCCACTACTATTAACTTCAATATTCAAACGAGTAGTTAACTACTTCAAACTACTATTAACCACATCTTTTTCCTCCATTCCACCATTTTCTACCAAAAATAAACACACCCTAAGAGATAATTGGGGCGGTTCTAGTAAAAAGATAAAAGAGTCATGTGGGTGATGGTTTTAATGAGTACAATAGATAGTCTCAAGGCACATATCATTTTTAATTAATATCGTAAATAGTTTTCAACCAGTGCCACAAACATATTTCAATTAATGTAGTTTTCAATAGGGATGATTTTGGTTTGGTTTTTGTCAGTTTTGTACCAAACCGACAACCGAACTGATATCTTTGGTTTTCAAAAAATGGATTTGCAATGTCCAATAAAGTATAAAACCATTGGTTCGGTTTTCAATTGGTTCGGTTGTCCAATTTTTAAAATATTTCTCATAAAAAATAATTTTTTAAAGGTAGGAAGTATTTTTTAACTTATTGAAAATTATTTAAAGATTTTCTTTTTACTTCAAATATGAGTGAATTAAGGAAATCTTCTAAATAATGGAAGGAATATGAATTTATATATTGGTTTGGTTCGATTGTATTGTTTTTTTAAAACGAAAACCAGAACCGATCCAATATTTTCGGTTTTTCAAATTACAAACCGATATGTCCAACTTTGTGTTAAAAAACTGATCTGATCCATTTGATTGGATTAGTTCGGTTTGTTTTTTCGGTTTTTTGTTGCGCCTCTAATTTTCAATCAGTGTCACATGCAATTTTCAATCAATACAATCGATAGTTTTCAATAAAAAAAAAAAAATGTCACATGCAATTTTCAATCAGTACAATCGATAATTTTCAATCAAAAAATGGTGAAGGGTAAAATTAGAATATGCAAAAAAAAAATTGTTAACAATGAAATATTTCTAAAAACTTGTTATAATTAAAATAAACAATAAAAAAGTTGTCACTTAAAATAAATTCCATTAGATAAATGGCATGACATTAAAATCAATTAATAATGAGAGAAATATTTCATCCATTTTATAAATATTAAAAATTCTCTCCATATTTTCAACCTCAAATTCTGAATGTAATGAGCGTATATATATCATTTTACGAAACACCTCATCCAACACAGGAAAATACCAAATTAATATGATATGCCCATTTAGTTAAATAAAAATGCTCAATTACAAATAAAACTGTTGGCATATTTTTGTCAGTATAGTTATCAGATATGTTTTCAGATATCGTGAATAAAAAAAAAGACAAAAAAAAAGAAGAAGAAGTAATAATAGAGAATGGGTTGTGAAAAGACAGTTTACTCAGATGTTTTCATTTAAATTATGTTTATTAAAAAAAAGCCGTGGACATATTTTTGTCAATATAGTTAATCGGATATGTTTTCATTTAAATTAAATGAATAAATTTTCAATTTTTCCCTTCTTAATTTTATTATTATTATTTTTTTTCTGAAGACCTTTCTTCTTTTCTATATGCTAACATGTGGACATATTTTTGTAAGAAATGAGTGAAATCTGATTGTTACTCAACTTAATTTTTGTTTGTAATAAATAAAATCTTCATTTTTTACAAATCATTTTTTTAATATAAAAACCACCTACAAGGACTTAGTCTCAATATGTCCACATTTTCATTTCTCAAAAAAAAAAAAAAAAAAAAAAAAATCACATTTTCAAACAATAAGATCAATGTGACAAATTAGTTTAAAAAAGAAATACATGAGGGTTTAAAAATTCTATCTTGATTACTATTTATGGTTGAATTTTTTTAAGAATTGTCTAAAACATAATTTAAAAGTGGTATAGAAACATTTTCGTGACTAATAAATACATATTTTTGTTCATTGTTACTAAATTTTTAGTGGTTACTCATCTTGTAAGAAATGTTGCTAATTTATTAATAAAATTTTGTTACTCTTCAAGAACACAAATCTATTATTTTTTTTCTACAAGATATAAGTGAAACTCTGCCTTTTTGGAGATTGTGCAAGGAATATATATATGTTTGTATTAAATTCTTAAAATTAGCAGAAACCATGAAGTCAAACTAAACAAAGCCATTGTTTTTTTAAAATATTTTATGGATGCCTTCACCAAATTGGCATTATAAAATAAGTTTAAAAGGTCTTACTGTTTATCAAAGAAAAAGCATGTGACTCCAGTATAATGTATATTCAATATTCATAAATTTTAAATTATATATTTTTTTTAATGTATTTATATAGCATTTAAAGTTTCTCAAAGCAAAGCATATTTTCATCAAAGACTCACTGTTTCCTTTTCATTACAATTATGTCTGAAGAGCAAATTTTGGAGTTTCAAGAAGCTTTTTGTCTGCTTGACAAAGATGGTGATGGTATGTATGAATCCTTTTTTTTTTTTTTTTTTTCTAAATATTTTACAAATAGAAATCAAAATCTCTTTGAGCCATTATTACTTTCACACAAAAACACACCCTGTTGTTCTCTTGAGTTTAGGTTTGAGCCACAATTATATTTTAATTACAACCACTTTATTGTTTTTTAATTTCTTTTAATTTTGTAGAATTTGTTTGATTCAACATCACTTTGCCCCAACAAACATGTTGTTCTTAATTAGTCTATAAATTATCGATTCTCTTAGAATATGGTTGAGCCAACAACGATCATGAATAATATATTTTTTATCAGT
Organism: Sechiopsis laciniata; assembly: GCA_037833695.1. Classification (NCBI taxonomy): domain Eukaryota; kingdom Viridiplantae; phylum Streptophyta; class Magnoliopsida; order Cucurbitales; family Cucurbitaceae; genus Sechiopsis; species Sechiopsis laciniata. The sequence goes on along the minus strand of JBBMKA010000020.1, from coordinate 11,495,958 downwards.
ATTTTTAAATTCACTTATATCGGTGTTTTTAAATTGGGTGCGGGTCATCTTATATCAGTGTCTTACAAATTCGCTTTGTAACCGTCATCTATGTCCTCAATCGTAGTAGTGTTATCACAATTTAAACTGTGTTTGCGATGTAGGGTGCATCACGATCAAAGAGCTAGGCATAGCAATAAGATCATTACATCAAAACCCTACAGAAGAAGAACTGCAAATTATGATGAATGAAGTTGATGTTAATGGGAATGGATCTATGGAATTTGGGGAGTTCTTCAGTCTCATGGCAAAAAAGATTAAGGTAACTATTTATTACCTTTGTTATGACCGGAATTTCTTAAATCTCATAACAAAAAAGAGAAATAGAATGTGGTTCATATTAGACTACGTAAATTGACATTATTTTTTAGGTCATACTCTAACATGATCTAAATATTCCTCTTGTTCAAAATGTTGAATGTGTGAGATATTTATTATATACAAAATTGAAGTACTAAAACACTCTATTAAAAAAAAGTACTAAAAAACTAATAGATACAAAATTAAAAATTCATTTAATATTTTTTTTAAGTGGAAGGATCTATTAGACATAAACATGAAAGTTTTGAGATTAAACTTGTGATTTAACCATTTTTATCTAAGTAGAAGTTTCTCTGTTTCTTCCCTGGATTTTTCTTATAATTAGTTGATAATAACGTGTCATTTTATACGCTTTATCATTTCTCTTTAATTAGTTAAATTATTAAATTTTTAAACATTTTAAAAAAACTTTTGTTAATATAATTACATTATTTATATTACATAATATTATCCAGCCAAATAGTGAAAAGTAGAAAAAAACGTAAGAAGTACCTTTGAGGAAGTTGACAAATTTGTCACTTTATTATTATTATTATTATTTTTTATCATTTTGTTATCTTTATTTGTTAGCGAAGAAAGTAAATTAATTGTTAAACAAAAGAGGCATGTTCATATTTTAAATAACTATTGTTTAACAAAATGGTCGGATCTTCATTTGGTTATAAATGAAGTCAATCACTTGTTAAACAAGCATGTTTAATTGACAAATAAATTAATTTATACAATACAGGTTGATGATTTACTACGGCAAATCGTTTGGCATATATATATTAATATCACGTTCGTTTCAATAAATTTTTGTCCTATTAAAAGAGAAAAAATACATATTTAGCTTCTAGGTTTTGGGTTTAATTTTCATTTCAAACATATATTTTAGAATCATGATCGACATGATTATCTAATATAAAATAAAATAAAATCATGATCCACATTTACTAATAGTTAATTTTAGTGTGAAATGTTATTTGAGTTTTCTTTTTTCATTTATTTTCTATTAAAAATTAAATTTATACTAAGACTAAAATAACCATTTCATCAAGTTATAATCTTAGTCTACATTTCATTATATTATAACTAATGATTTTATTCTTTAAAAGCAAAATTAATGATTTTATTATTTCTAAACTAAAATGAAACATTATTTAAATGTCACAAATAAATTTATTTGATTTTAAAATATAAAAATTAAATAGAAATTACTAATAAAGCTTAGCATTACAATAATTTTGGATTCACGGACGAATTGGACTGAAAAACTTACTTTTTTCCCTTAAATTATAAAATATTTAAAAAATTGTACAAACCAACTTTAAAGTATAGTGTTTATAATTAAGCCCTTAAATTTTCAATTTAAATAATCACCTCTTAGGTAATGCAATTAACTTCTTAACTTAAATATTCTCAAAAAAAAAAAAAAAAAAAAAAAAAAAAAATCTTAACTTAACTTTAAGATACTTTCACATATATGAAGAGGGTCAAATTGTCACAAAAATTTACCCTTTTTCTCTCTAATTAAAAGCCTACAATTTCCGCCTCTCCATAGAAAGAACTACTTTTATTCCATTATTCATAAGCGCAACAAACTTTACACAGATTTGCAAAGCCCCGTTATCATGTCTACTAAGAAAAAGAAAAAAAAGGCTAAACCCAGAAATACGAAAAAAAAAATCCCAAAATTAGACAAAATTATCCCAAATAAAGTAATTTTTGGAAACCCCAAAACGAAGAAATTGTTATGAGAACTGTACCCACAATGCAGCAACTTTAAAAGCTACAAAAAAAAAAATCTCTTATAAACGAAAAAAAATTAAAAAAAGAAATTTGTAGTGTTTAAAGCCTTACATTAGTGACAGCATTTATGGGGTGCAGCTACAACTACACCTATATCTTTCTCAATTATTATAAAAGCCACGAAATTATGACTTTTGATTCGGCGAGACCTTCACCGCCACCCCATTCGTGCTCGCCAATGAAGCTTTTCCAAACCAAACCAAAATTTAGAAGAAAAAAAAAATAGATTGTTTTTGTTTTTGAAAGTTTGTTAGCATTCACATATTTTCTTTAATGAAAGATGAATACAAGGAAAGATAGAATACATTGTAGAAAGTTTGAATAAAAATAGGCTTAAATTTTAAAAACTAAAAATAAAAATCCAAATGATTATCAAATGGGACTTTAGTTTTTAGTTTTTGGTTTTTGAAATTTAAGCTCATTTTTACTCATAATTTCTACGATGTGATCCATCTTTCCTACAATATATCTAAATTTCTTTGAGAAACTATGTCAATTTTAACCAAATTTCAAAAACTAAAAACAAAATAGTTATCAAACGGCATCATTAAGAATTATTGTTACCGACAATGTTTAAGAATGAAGTTTCGAACCCATAATCTTTTCGTTACTAGATAATACATAATGTCACTAGAACACTCCTCCTTTTTGCACATATTTATATATTTGGGTTTTATTTAATAAACCTTTAGACTTTCGTTTTCTTTTATTAATTATTTGATTTTTACTTTTTGAAAATTGAGTATATTAAATATAATTTCTATCTAACATGTTTCATTATTTTGTTATCGATGGTTTAAAAACATAAAATTTAAAAAAAAAAAAAAAAAAAAATCGATTTGTGTATATAAATTTTTAGTTTCTAAGTTAGACAAATTTAGTAAACCAATCATAAATCTCAAAAAAAAAAAAAAAGAAAAAAAAAGGTAAACCAGTCATCTTTTTATATAAGTAAACCAATCATTTTAAATTTTAGTTTTGGAGAAGAACTCTAAAATCTACAACTTATTTTAAATTTTTGATTTAGTAGTTTCTGAAATAAGTGCATTTGAACATTTAGGAAAATGACGCTGAAGAGGAGCTGAGAGAAGCTTTCAAAGTATTTGACATGGATCAAGATGGGTACATATCACCTAATGAGGTTTGACTCATCTAATTAATTAATTTTTTTCAATTCAACATATTTAAGATACGCGTGAACAAAAGAATCTAACAACCCGAGCCAAATGCTCTATACAACTCAAACCATAAGAATTATGTTGGATTATAATTATCTTTATATTAGATTAAGTTATAATTTTATAATTTTATTGAATTGAGTTGTTCTCGGGTTGGTCAATTTTTTGCTCATTCAATCCAACCAAACTCGAAGAGCAATAATATATATATATATATAAAATCAACAAAATAACTTTTTCATATAAAGAAGGACATACAATAATAAAATAGATAACCTAGATTCGAGTATATTATCATGCATTTTTTTTTATAAATTTGTTTACAGATTCATGGACTATGAGAGTTTTTTTTATAAAAAATAAGAATAGGTTATAAAAGTTGAGAATATTAATATAATCTGAGAATCTAACCCAATCCAACTAAAAAAATATAGGATTAAGTTTCACTAATACATAGAGTTGGATGAGTTAGCAAATTGACCAATCCAAAAATTTGAGTTGATCCAACAAAGTTTTCGAACTCAATCCAATCAAAACTATGTACACCTATACTTAGGAGTGACGATTCAAATATATGTAATCTCTTAATTATCCAATCATATGTCATGTTAGTCGATCCCAACTTTAATTAGCGACTTTTCTAATTACTAATTAAATAATGTTAAAATGCTAAAAAAAAGACTTGTTTTGAGTCTTTTGATGGGTGAATTTTAGTATGTATTCCATTTAAGTATTGAATATCATTTGAAACTCTTCTAACTTAAAAATATTTTGTTTTAGGCCATTATATTTGGATTAAGTACAGTTTTGATTCATGAAATTTGAATTTAGTAATTTTTTCCTTTTTTATATTTGTGAGTATTTGAGGCAAGTTATATATTTTAATTATTCCTACCGGACATCTAACTTTACAATATTTAGATGTTCTTTTTTTTTTTTTAATTATTCCTACGAGATATCTAACTTTATAATATTTAGATGTCAAAAAAATATGAAAGAAAATTAATTTTCAATTAAGTGATCTCTAACTTGATAAAACCAATATTCTTTTAGTTTTCAAAATCTGTGTCCACTAAACCAATTAATAAATAGGTGAATTTAGTTTCTATTTAGTTCTCATAAAATTTTAAAACTTCACATTTTTTATTATTTAGATTTTAATTTTGTTTCTATTTAGATTTTAAACCCTAATCGGTCCATAAAATTTGAAATTGGTTTATAAAATGATCTTTAGTAAATTTGGCATTCATCGACTTAAAAAAATGATGGCGTGAAGGTTTATTAATACATATGTTACCGATATCAAAGAAAAGAAAAAAAAAATGATGGTGATGCATATGTGACCTAAACTTTGACGTGCATTTGTTAAATTAGTTGAAAATTTATTATTTATCTTTTATTTTTAATATTCAAGGACAAGTAAAATTCAAAGTGAAACTTAAGACCAACGAGAAATAAATTTGAAACTTTATAGTCTTAATTAGAAATCAAATAATTTAAAGCTTAATGAGCAAGTCAAACTAAGACTTCAATTGGAAAAAAAATAATGTTGAATTTGTTTAATATTGTATTTGAATATGTATTTGGCAGCTGAAGCATGTAATGAGCCACATGGTGGAGAAATTAACAGATGAAGAAGTTGAGCAAATGATCAAAGAAGCTGATTTGGATGGAGATGGACTTATTGACTATGAAGAATTTGTTCAAATGATGCTTCTTATTTGATCCCAAATCTCCCTTTCTAATTAGTTTCATGAGGATTTATTACATATATTACTACAATTATTTTATTTTTAAACGTTTAATAAATATTTAACATCATCGGAGTGATAAGGAGTGTATATTATTGCTATGACAACCTCTTCGTACCAAAAATATTTTTTGGACAAATTTATTAGATTAATCAAATTTAGAAAAATAATTACAAATAGAGTTGTAATTATTTTTTAAGAACTTAGCAATTATGTTTATGGGTATTATTGAGTATTGTCATATGTTTTTTTTTATAACATTGTATTAATAATATATAATATTGGTATTCATGAGTATTTCTAATACAATATTAAAATATATTAATAATTATAAATATAAATACTTTAAAATTTGACTACATTTGTAATTATTTATAAGAAGAACCTATCGAATATAATTTCATTTTTTTTTATCCTTACTCTTGGTCTACCATTGCTTTAGATTGTATGTTTGTCACATACTTCTTCTCTATATTATTATCTTCTTTTCTTTTCTTTTTTTTAAGTGTATATGATTGAGTTGGTTTTAGTTAAGATTTTCTTTTAAACAAATTCAAATTTTTGTATTGGTGAATCCAATAACTCGTCTAACCTTGTTACAAGTACTCAACACACAACCTAACCCATATTTTTAGGTTGCGTTGGATTAGGTCATTTCATTGGGTTATTTTTTGTTCTTAATTTGAATATCTATTTGTTATTTAGAGTCAATTTTAATATAAATTAACATAAGTTGGATTGGATTATGAGGTGGGGAATCAATCTTTTAATTTTAAACTTTTTAGTACAAGTCTTATATCACTTGAAGTATGCACGGTATATAATTTATTTAATTATTTTTAAATATTGAAATTAAGATTAACTATTCAATTTTAATTTATATTATGAAAGACACATTTTGAAGACTTAAAAAGACATTTTAAATAATTTTAGAGAATAAAAAATTAAAAACTAATAATAAAATTAAAAACAAGTGTATGCCTGTATAGTAAGTTATTGGTAAAAAAGAGTTGTGTACAAAAAAATCGACAATTCAAGCAAACTAGACTATCTAATCCAAACTATAAGAATTATGGATTGAATTAGATTATTATATTCTTTGGATTGGATTGAGTTCTTTATTTGGGTCTTGAGTTGACCTTTTTTTTGCTCGTTCAACCGATCTCAACCTAAATTAATAACAGTATTATATAATATGTGTATAAAATTAATGAATAAGATAAGTTCTATCATATTGATAAAGAACATATCTAATAAGATAGACTTATAAAGAGGGTATTACTGCTCTCAAATAAATGAGAGTCAAATACAAATACCGATTCTCGAGATCGAATCTGTGACCATAGTATGAAATGGTTACCACCAAACAATTGAAATATCAGGCCATTGTCCCTTTTAGTATAGATAAACTATGATTAAGTATAATATAATGTATTATTTTTTTTAATTTGTTTTTTATAACCTATTTATGGGATGTGAGTTAAATCTTAAAGAGAAGTTATATTTTGACTTTAAAAAAATCTTAGAGAAAAAAAAAAGATTAATACAATCCAAGAATCTAACTCAACACAACTTGAAATATATGAATTGAGTTGCTCTAATACATAGGATTGGACGGGTTGGTACCAAAAAAGTCATCTAACTCAACCCAACCTATATCATGTATACCCTTAGTTAAAAATAATATATATTTTTAAATGCAAAATTATGGATGTGCTATTTTAACAAAATAATTACGAATGTAGTCAAATTTTAAAGTACTCACATTAATAGTCATTAATACGTTTCAATATTGTATTATTAATACTTATTAATACAATATTATTTATTATTAATACAGTATTATATATTATTCATACCGTATTATTATAAATAGGATTATGCGTGCTATTTTTTTTAAATGATCATACTCATAATTATTTTTTGAATTTGACTAATCTTATAAATTTCAATTCATAATAACTTTGGTTAGCTTAATAAAGTCAAACTAATTTTAAATTAACTTATTGAAATTTTGTTTATAAATTAGTTGGGTTGGATCAAGTTGTCAGGTTTTATGATCACTCCTATGATTAACAACTTGCATGTTCATTTATTTATCTATGTTAAAACACCTTTTTAATTCTTGAACTTTAGTATGCAATTCTCTAGTCCTTGTACTTTCAATTCGTAACAATTTGATTTCTGTTATAAAAGAAATTCATCAAAATTGAATGTCGATGTTTATAGTTGAACGTTTTAGATTTTTAAGCTTAAAAGTATATTAGGTCCGTAATTTGTTCATTGTTCTTGATAAACGACATCGCTACAAATTTTAAAGGACGAGATCAAATCAAAGTTGCTGAAATGTATAGACTAAATTGTTATCTAAAATGAAAATGGAGGGACTAATATATATATATATATATATATATATAACAGTTTGTATCTTAGTATTAAGCTAGACTAAACCTAACATTATTGGTGGATTAACACACTAAACTTAAAATATGTGTTTGTGTAGTTCTTTTTTTTTTTCTTTTTTTTGGTTGAATTGAAATTCAGCTTGGATTTTGAACAGAAAATCATGCCAATTTTCAAACACAAAATCCTTAGACTAAGAAACTTTAATTAACGTAGAATTCTAATTTTCAAATTTTCATTAGAGGCGATAAAGAGACATGGTGTAAAATTCTTCAAGGTTGAAATTTTAATTTTGGCTTCTCAATTATTATTATTTTTATTTATTTTTTATTTTTATTAATTACAACAAATATTAAGAGGTTCGTTCGACAATAAATTTGATTTCAATTTTCTATTTCAAAGATTTAAATTTCCGTAACTTTATAATCTACTTTCTTAAAATGTTTATAATATCCTTGATTATTTTTATAAAATAGTGAGGCCTCAATTACGAAAAATTGTGATAAATGGGTCCGTGTTAAAGTTTCTTTTACAAAAAAAAAAAGAAAAATGTCACTTTTTTTTTAATCTATAAATATATTTTTACTATGTTTCAACTTGTTATTTTAACTAAAATTTCTAGTAGCTTAATGGTTTAATTATTTAGTTGTATTTTAACTATGTTTCGATCTTGTATTTTTTTTTTTTTTTAGTATATATTGGGGGAGGGAGGATAAATACTGATTTTTGAGATCGAATCTGTAACGCTCGTGTTGAACTGCTTTACAACCAAACAATAAAATTATTGCGTCATTGACTCATTCGATTTGATCTTGTATCTTATATGTAAGGTTTATAGTCGCTCCTCCCCTAACTTATACTAAAAAAAATATAGATTATTGTTTTAAAAAAATCAATCTTAATAAAATATATTAGAATCAAAAGAAAAACTTTCAAGTTTAATGTTTAGGATTTTAGTATTTGAGGATTTTTTAAATTTAGAATATAGTATTTAGAGTTGTGTATTTTGGTTTCAAAATTTTGGGTTTAAAGAATTTAGAATGATATTAAAAAAATTAGAAGTAAATCATTTTTTTTTTTTAGTATCATATACAGCAATGTGATAAATTTGGAAATTTTCCAAATTTTTAAAATTTTTAATATGTCGAATACAAAAGTTAGAGAAAGTGAACATATACAAATATCATTAAAAAAATATATATATTTACAAATAGTTACTTGAAATAGTCTACATATGTGAAATAATTTTATATATATATATATATTAAGTTTAGTAATAACTAAGGGCATGTTTGGGTAGGGTGAGTTGGGAAAAGAAGGGATGGGAAGGGATGAGTAAGGAAGGAAAGTGAGAGTAAGTTAATGTTTGGTGGGAAGGGAAGAAAATGAGAAATGATAATAAATAAGTGTTTGGTATGATGAGATGGGAAGAGAAGTGATGCAATTTTTTTTATTTGATTTATTTTTAAAAATAGGTATTTAGTATTTTTTAATATAGTAATGAGAATTGAATATGTAATTTATTTATTGATGAAATATTATTTTAAAATTTATTATTTAAATAATATTTAAAATTTAGTAGATCATAAAATTATCAAATAAAAATTCAAATAATTCAAATAACTAGACTTCATATTTGAAATTATAATAATCAAAATATTTTGATGTAAATTAATTTTATATAAACAAAATTAACTCAGAACTTAAATAGTTTAGTTACATAAATATATTTATTTTTAAAAATTATATAAGTATATTTAATTAATCTTGAATTATTATATCTTATTTAAATAAATTATATAAATATGTATTTAACTTTCTTTTTTAAATAACATAGACGTTTTTTTTTATATATATATTTTATGAATATGTATTTAAAAAAAAAGAGATTTTAAACTTTATTTCATTTCATTTATTAGTTAATTAAATTTAAAATTTATTAAATATCAATCATTAAATTAACAAAAAAAAATTGAAGTAAAAAAATTTAAATAATTAAATTTAATAATTTAAAAAAAAAACAATGTCCCATAATATTTATCAAAATAATTACAAATATTGTTTAAATGATAATTTAAAAAAACAT
>JBBMKA010000020.1:11453844-11486289 GCA_037833695.1 Sechiopsis laciniata | reverse complement strand
GTATATGTCTTCAAAGAAGTTCAGGAATTCAAACTCAATTTCCTTGTCTGTAATACAACTGAAACCATTCTGGTTCACAATTTCAGAGATAAAGTTGTATCTTCTTCGGGCAATGCAAGATTTATGAAAATATGTTGAATTTTTGTCACCTTCCAAAAGCCATGAGTTTTTACTCCTCTGTTTCCACTTTCTGGTCTCACAAATTGAGATGGAGCATAAATCAGGTTTTAAAGCAATCCTTTTCTCGAGATCAGATTGATCGAGAGTGCCAGCTTCTTCTTTTCTATCGATATTATTTATTTCATCCAGAATCACTTTTTTTGCCATTAAATTGGGCTGAAAATGATCGATGTTCCATTGTTTGCATTTGGCGGCCATCAGCTTTAGTTTACGAATCAACGCGTAACCTATGTGTCCTTCTGAATCTGTTTCCGTCCACCAATTGCTGAAAACCTCTCCAAAATTTTTGTTGGAAAGCCACGCATTTTCAAATCTAAACGGGCATGGACCCCATTTGAGATTACGAGACTCAAGCAAGATGGGATAATGGTCTGAGGTCACTCTTGATTTACGAGAACAATGATGCTGATGGAATTTGCTTAGCCATCCCTCTGAATACAAGAATCTATCCAATCGAAACAGAATAGGAGAGGCTTGAAGATTAGACCAAGTGAAAGGTCTTAAGAGAAAGGAAACCCTATATTTTTATTAAGAATTGAAATATTTTCTTAAGAGAAAGTAAAATCACATGCTAGATAAATTAGATAAAAAAGAGCTTCATTTTCCAAAATCCAAAAATATAAAACTATATAATTATGAAACATGTAGATCAATTTTCTACAGCACAAAAATCTTTTCAAAACAGGTTTGTAGACTATAATGTTCTTAGTCTAAACTAAGAGATTTTAGAATTTTATTGCAATATGATTGAGTAATTCGTTTGGATAGTAAGTCTAAATATAGAAACAAGTATGCTATATTTCAATGACAGCATAAAAAAATACGGTTATAGTATAGAAATAAAAGTTTTGAATTTGCTAGCAAGAATCACTTTTGAACAAAATTTTCAAATCAACTTATTTAGTAAGAGCTTTTAAAATCCATGTTTTGGAACTAAATTAAAACACAAAAAGTAGAAGTTAATGCAAAAAAATTAATACTTTTAATTAAACGCACTTCACATGTTTTTTTTTAACATTAAATAAACTAAGTTGATTCTAAGTTATCTTGCACCCTAATTTTTATAAGGTATAAAGTTTGATAGTATCAAATTCTATAAATTAGATTCGATGATATCACTTTTAAGATTCGGTCCACACAACCTATAAATACCAAAATTATTCATGTAAAAAAATATCCTTACCAAGTATTTTTAAAATATCTATAAAAAATGTGATAATGAATGATCCAACTCCACGTGTGATAAGGGATGTCGATAACGCATACGTGCAAGGACTTGGAGTTTTTGCAGTGAATGAGCATAACATGAAATCAGGAGAGAAATTAATATTCAAGTGCGTGGTGAATGGTTTGGAGTATGGTGATTTTACTTTGCTTCCAAATGTGAATTATGATCTTGTGGTGGAGGCTGAAGTTCCTAATGAGTTTAATTGGACATATGTAGCTAAAATGACTGTCATCAAGAACATATGTGGGAATGTAGAACCTGATAATCTACTCATGAAGCATCTCATCTCTTTTGAACCTGTCCTCAAGTATAAGAAGTAATAGTCGACTTTTATATTTACAAGACAATATGCCTAACTATTCTAGAAAAGTTGAAATATTGTCTCTTTTTATATGAATAATATTCCCACTATAATAAATAAAATAAAATAATGGAATTTATATATTTATAGTCTTCGTGCACTCAAAATTCATAGTGCAAACTTTTCTTTCCCTCATATTTTCTATGATCCTTGTTACTATATGCATGCAAAATAATTTTATTTAAGCTTTATTTCTACAAAATTAAACATATTCATAACAAACTAGTATATAACAATAGTAAAAAGATACATTAAATTTTTCGAATGTACAAATGTCTCAAAATTTATTTTATTCTTTAGTTATATCTTATGCCTTTAAGCACAATTAATTCTTTAATGAACAATCTGTATATAATCTAAATTCTCTCTCAAGTCATTAAGGGGATGACTCTTATTATTCAAATTCTTAAACATGAGTCTAGGGAACTACTTATAATAACTACTTATTCTATTCTATTGTAACAAATTGTGATTATATTTTTTTGTTGTATCTAATTCGTCTACTTATATTTATAGTTGTTGCAAACTATCTTTGGAGATATGGTTCTAAATTAGATTGAGTCTCAAACAATTGTTTACTGCGCTTTCAACAACGTAGACATACACAAATTCATGCTTGAAGGAACACAATTTTTCTTGGGTTTCAGCTTTCTTTTTCTATTTTCCCTATACTCGATATGTATATTTTGCTGTTAATTTGTAAGCTAGGGCTAAAATTTGTGAGGCTTGACTAAATTATGAACTCTATTTTGTAACTTGTAAACATGATTTACAATTAACAACCAACATCTCTCATGACTCCATACTTGTCCTTTTCAAACTTCATATTTATCTTCGAATTAAGTTTAACTGCAACGGTTCTAAACTATCCGTTTTAAAAAATATTTTCCTTAAAATCAAGATCGTCTAAAACATACATGTTGGAAATACAAGTATTAAAAGACAAAAACGTAATTTAATAATTTTCGAAAATTAAATTGTCACGCAAAATTAAAAATAGAAGAGCTAAATTATTAGAAACTATCGTCGAACATTAAGTAAAAATTAATGAATTAATGTTATAAGAAATAGGTGGTCTAAATTATTCATTTTAAGAATTTGGTTGCAATATGATTGAGTTATTTGTTTGGATAATTAAAATAGAAACGAGGGTATTTTATTTAAATGATGACATAAATGATGGTTAAAACACCCTTTTGGTCCGTTAACTATGATGGTTGCAATATTATTATTATTTTTTTTTTATTTTAAAGTACATATAGTTTTAAATAGTCAAATCCCAATAAGCACGAAAACATCGATTGGTGATGGTTGGGTGAAATCAAGTAAGAAGGGTTCGGAAGCCTTTATGGCTTCAACTTTTCCGGGAAAGAAGAAAGGAACAATTTTCATTTTTCTTTCTAGTTCATTGGGAAATTTCCGGCTAATGATAACCACCGAAACCTCCATTGTTTAGTTAAATAATCAATTTCTTCAACAATTTCTTCTGTGCAAGTGAAATCTTAATTTAAAAAAAAAAAAAAAACTGATGAAATTATGACCAATTTAGCTTAATTTGACAAAAGCCAAGAGGGTAGCTTAATTTGGCTGGGATTTCTTGCTAGAAGTCGGGAAAAAGAGTTCGTCGCGGTGGAAACGAAGGCGTCAGGCGTCACCAACGTAATCTCTTACTACCTACTTGGCACCCTTTGCATATTTTTGTAACCCAGATTTTTAAATGATCCCAAGGGAGTTGAGGAGAAAGAAATTTGAGGAGAAAGAAAAAAAAGGAGAGAAAGGTTGAAGAGAGAGAAAATAAATATAATTTAAAGATCTCTTATTTTAACGGAAACATAACCCCACTTTAACTGCATGGACTAAATTTAAACTTTTATTGAAGTTCAAAACTACAATTGACATTTCAAAGTTAAGAGTAAAAAATGGAAGCAACATCATAGTTGATGGATCAAAATGGTACTTTAACCTACAATAATATGGTTGAAGGATAAAATGAAAATTTAGGTGTTACTATAAATTTTCAAATATGTCTCATCATGAATGTGATTTTAGATTTTATGTTTTGGAATTAATTGACACAACAACATAAAATAGTTAAAATTATCTATTCACTCTATTGGGGGAATTTGCACAGTACTTGGGCTTGGTAGCTTAAAGATAGGCAAGCCTAAATGAGCCCAAAAGTGTTCAAGAGTACCGGGGGTGGGCCTAGGTGAGCCCAAGGACACTGGAAGGGAGACCGAAAGCCTATGCCTAGGCAGATGCTTAGAGAGCCCTTTGATCGGGCCCAAGTGGGGTTGGGAATTTCCCGACCTAGGCCCAATTTGGGTCGAGGATCGCTAACCCGGGCCCATGAGGGATTAGTGATCTCTGACTTGGCTCCAACGCGTAGAGTAACCTTCATTGGGTCCCGACTTCCTCTCCCATTTTTGCCCCTTCGTGCCTTTAATGGATCCCAAGGCCTAGTTCTGGTCTTATCCCGTCTTATAATATAGTGTCATAAAACGCGCATTTTTTATTTATAAGATTATGATTATAATAAAATGTCAAAAAATACGCATTTTAATTTATGACACTTTAGTTCCCTTCCCCTTGAATTTGATTTAACACGAGTGTCATCTGTTCTACATTTTTTAGTAGTGTCAATGTGACCTAGCAGGCTGGATGGCCAGTTCTTAGTGATCATAAAGGGTCAAGATTCGCTAGATCTACCTAGAGATAGAGGTGATCGCAGAGGATCGAGGAAAACAAGAAAGAGGGATGAGGCAATGAAGCACGTCCCTGCCTATAAAAGGCCAAGAAGAAACTCTAAAGGTAAGTTCTAAATTACTCATAAACACTCTACAAAACCCTAATTCGTGTCTGACTTAGGTGTTAGGAGAAACATGGAACACACCACACCGATATTTAGCGTTTTCTCTTTTGTTGGTGCTCGTTCCCGATACAAATTTATAGGTTGATCCAGAAGCCAGATTTAGGAATCAATAGTTGGTGCCATTTGTAGGGACAAAGTAGTGTTTTGCTTGAAGTTTAGACGTTGACAATGAGCTTGAGTCACAGTGATGCAATATTTCGGTGCAATATAATAAAGATAAATTCGTAAGGGTAAGATACTAACTACTAATATCCTACGCTTCAGAACTGCATTCTACGCAAGTATACGCAGTCGAAAGTGCAACAAGTGATAAGTATTTATTTATCATTTTCCATAAGGATTGACGTCTATAATTAGTTTAATTAATCTAAGAGTCAACAGGAAAAGTAAAAATAATTGTTTGGGGTCTTGTTTGGTTATAATCCTAAAATGCGAAAGTAAAATAAGTAAGGCTCAGGTTAAGGTTGTGGGAAACATCTAGTGATTCTTAGGGTAACTAGTGATGAGTAGTAAATGTCATACTTTACTTCGACTAAATGTTTACTTTCGCATTCGTTCACGCCTACTCTAATTCCCGCTGCGAATCAGCGTAGCTTTCAAAACAGTGCGTCGCAAGCAATAGTAGAATGTTTATCTCTAAACTCTTCTTAAATATGTAAGAGATCCTACACTAACCTACTGAACATGCAAATTATCCTTAAGTTACTTCCTCTCTCGATTCAATAACTTACAAGTTCATGTGGATGATTGATCGACATTTACTATAAATTAAGACCCTTATTAAACATGCAACATTTATCAACTCTTTTTTTTATCTTAGTACATGCTTCTACAACCCGTCCCCTTAACCTCTGCCTACGATGTTTAGCTAAACATGCAAGTAACGAAGATAAATAACATGATTAAAGTGATAGACATTGCAGAAGATAAAACTAAGAAAATTGCATTCAAAGAATAATGTTGTGTATCAAAGGGAAAGTAGAACATAAAACTACTCCTAACAAACACTACTAAAGAAATATGAAAGCTAAAGAAAACTAAGATAGATTGGCGGCGGCTACTGAAGGGCACAAATCCTTGTCACCAAGAATTATGAACTTCACTTTGAAACCCTAATCTCAATTGCGGGAGAAAAACTAAAAAAACAAGCACACTTTCTCTCTTTATTCTTCTCCTATCTATAGGCTTCAAGGAGGCTTGGAGATCAAGGGATTGGATTTGGAGTTGGAAAAGATCTTTTGTTTGAGTGGATTTAGGAATATCTTTTATCGCATTTTATCTTTGGCAGCATATCCTTAATTCTCGTGATTTAGTTTCGAAAGATCTTGTGATTCTGCAACTTCCAAAGCGTCCGTCGTTGCATTCCGGCCTTCCGTTTCTCTGAATGCGAAGCTAACCATGTTCTCGACTCCTGTAGATATAATAATAAATTAGTGAAGCGTGGGATCTTTAACATTTAAGTAACGTCATCCATAATTTATTCTAAAAACTTTAGCTTTTTATATTGAGGCTCCTAAATCATAAATGCATCTTATTTATATAAAATTCTCATCTTTATGTTATTCTAACTCTAAAATTCATTCAATTAATGCACAATACCATTAGAATATATTAAGTTATCACAAAACATTCATGTGCAAGAGGCTAAGTCAAAATGAGGAGAGGGCTCCACGGAGGGTACCTGCCCAGAAGACAGAAGGGCATGACAAAAGAGGTTGACTCCCCAGTGAGGTAAAGGCGCTTCCCCCACCGTCGAAGGGTTTGAGGATCCAAAGATGGCAGCCTGGAGCGGAAAGTTCAAGCTATGATCAACTCCATTACACTCGGTCTTGGTAGCCATTGATGAAAATAAGATAGAAACCCTAGCTAAGGTGCCACTGCCTAGGGCAAAGCACTGGAAGGGAGTGAGGCACCTTATAGTAGATGGAAGGTTAGCAGGCGCCAGGTCGGCCCTTGTCCAAAAGTATGGATGCAAGTTGGATTAGGGAGCAGCAGTAGAAGACACTAAGGCTATCACAACACAGCAAAAACTGCCCGAACGACTGGTTATTGGAGGAAACGATCTAAGAAGAGACTGAAGAGAATGAACCCGAATAGTGTCTCACGTGGTAGACACGTACAAAAGAAAGTGATCTGTACTGACACCCTAAGATAAATTTCAAATAAAGTAGTTATCTAGGCTTATTTTATGGTAATTCTCAGATTTAGTTGTCAAACATAGACTAATTGTAAGTTGAGAAAATTGTTAAATAAGATGATTCGGTATTAATGCAATGATTTACGCATTAGGGACGAAAAGAAGGATTCTAGGAGTACCCGCGTGAAAATTTAATAGAAATAGGAGTACAAGGAGAATGAACTTTGTCTATCTTAAATTATTTGGTTGTAAAGATCGTTTGCTTATATGACCCATAAAATAATATGGTTATAGTATTGAAATAAAATTTTAAAGTTTAGCTAGCAAGAATCACATGATGTTGCCATTTTGAACAAAATTTTCAAATCGACGTATTTAGTAAGATTTTTTAGAATCCATGTTTTGAAATTAAATTAAAACTCAAAAAGTAGAAATTAATGCGAATAAAATTAATACTTTTAATTATACAAATTTCACACGTTTTTTTTAATATTGAATAAATGAATTGGATTCTTGTTTATCTTCTAATTTATAGATGTTTTATGAGCCCTAATTTTCACAAGGTATAAAGTTCGATAGTATCAAATTCTATAAATTTAATTCGTGTTAATAGTATTAATATTCCAACCATACAATCTATAATGAAGCTTATTTTAGTATTCATTTCAAAATTATCCTTACCAAATATTTTTAAAAGGGACAACTAAGTAAATGTCTAAATTAACAAGCATATTAAGGGAATGCTTATAATATTTTAGAATTTAAATGAATGTCTCCTTTTAATTTTGGAAAAAAAAATATTAATCTGTAAAAATAATTAATATGGCAACTATACCCCAATTTTATTCTTGTTTTTTTTTTTAATTATTTGAAATACGATTTTTTGTAACAACCAATACATAATATCTCCGTATTTTGAATTGAAAGAATCAACATATCTTTGACCAAATTGATAAAGTAATAAAATAATATTTTAAAAGTTACCAAAATATTTCCCGATTTTTTTATAGTATTAAAATCTTTGACCAAGGATACCGGAATATTTCTAAATTTTTCTAAAGTTTTAAAATTTGAATGTATATCGCAATCCATAACTATACATATTCCTCCCAAAATAATGAATACTATGATTCTAACTACAATTATACAAAAAAATTGAATGGAGTCAACTTACCAGCCGCCCCTTATGGAGTTGTGATGATTGTTGTGTTGGGGTGTGTGATGGTAATTAACCACCATAAAACTTATAAAGGTGAAGATGAAGGGTCGAACTACCAAAAACATGACCCTGAGTTTCTTCGTCCATTGTATTTTCTAATTTTTCATTTTGTCTTTTAATGGTAATTCAGTTGCACCTTTTGTTCTTCACTATGTACTTATATGTACAATAAGGGGTCACTACTACAATTTTAGCCTTCCATGACAATTTTTAATTGTCATCGTAGACTTATTATGACAATTATGCCCAAAATATACTATATCATGGTATCCCCTGTCATGGTAAGTCTTTTATGACAAATAATAATCATGTCATAACATATAATTTATGACAATTATAACATTGTCATATTTATTTTTTCATGACGACTAAAAATTGTCATGAAACAATGGATAATAGGGTTTATTATATCTATTTATGACATTTTATAATTGTCATAAATTATGTTACTTTTGCAATTATAGTTTTTTTTACTATGACAATTTTATAATGTCATGAAACAAGGTTATTTTTACAAATAAAATTAAATCGTAAACTGTCATGAATTCACCATTCATGACAATTATCATAGCATGATTTCTATTTCATGATAATTTAAATCTGTCATAAAAGAGATAACATGATTGTTGTGATCATCATGTTTCTATTTCTTGATAGTTTCAAGTTGTCATAAAATGAATTACATGACAGTTCTGATAATCATGATTTTTATTTCATGATAGTTCAAAGTTGTCATAAAAGATTTATCATGACAGTTTTAAGATTTTAAAACTAGAAAAAATTCATTGATTTATTCGTATAATTCATATTAATTACAATTAAACTTATCGATTCAAAAGCTCCAATATTTAAGCTATTAAATAATTGTGCATTTAAAAAATACTGTCACGATCCACATAAAAGAGAAATAGATTTCATTGATCACAATGTAAATAAGGCTTTAACAAGCTCTTAAAACTTATACAACTTATAAGTTGTAAATGAATTTACATTCAACTCCTCATAAAGCGTATAATGAAAATCAAATACTTCGACAACTTGTACGATAACTGACAATTTGGACGATAACTGTTTGCAAATGATCTCTACCTTGAACAAAGTACCTGCACAATATAATTATAAAACTTTGAGTGAATGTAAAACAAAATGAAAATATTTACAGACATAACCTAAATTGGTGTGGACACTCACATATGTAAAAAATATATTTAATAAATAAAAGAAAGCAACGTAGCCTAGCCACCCAATTCAAACGATCCATATATTTGCAGACACAATTGGTAAATATAATTATAAACTTTGGTAAGCTAAATCCAAGAAATATCTAACTGGAAGGAGACAATTACAAAGAAAAACAAGAAATGAAGAATGAACCTATATAAAGTATTAGCTTATGCACATCACCATCTTCAAGAACTCTTTTCCTATATCAATTATATCTCAAAATAAGAAAACAAAAGTAAAAGGGTTTATCATTTTTCGCCAAGCAGACAATGAAATAGAACCTTACGAAAATCTTAAATAAATGCTTGTATAATTTTCTTGTTTTCCTTTCTATTTTCCACTTGAAATATATGCATCTATACAGTAACTTCCAAAGAAATTGAACAACACATTCTTCTAAGGCGAGTTGCTTCCACACATTCAACTTCAAGTTTGAGTATCAGCTTGAAAATAATTATATACATCATCAGACAACATCTTTATGATTAAAACATGATGTTATATGAGAATAAATAGATTTAACCAGTAAGCATAAAAGTTGAGTTCATAAGAAGATAAAGAGTTTACCACAACATTCTAGGCTAAAACTCTCAAAATGAAGCTAAATGTTTGCAACCAAAGCATTCAAATACATCCACTTTCATAGGACCATCTAGCCTAAAAGTCTCAAACTCTTTTCCGTATTCAGCCCCAATTGTCTTCAAATCTGATGCCTGAATTTTTTTTTTTTTTTTAATTTTTACTTTTTCAAATGAAAAAGACACAGCAGCAATATAAATAATAATAATAATGTGACAAAAAGATAGACTTACTTGATTATTCACCCATGCTTTCCATTCATATTGGCAACAATCATTGGGGTTTCCAACCAAAATAACTTAGTATTCAATCTATTAAAGAAAATGAGGAAGAAGACTAGAAGATGGAAAGAGAGTGGGAAAGAAGGGTGATGAATAGAAAATGAAAAAAGAGAGAGACAAAGATAAGAACTATTGATTTTTAAATAAGAGGAGTTCACAGTTTTTTATAAAACTACTCAGGAATTTTTTAAAAGTTCAATTTTGGTTCTTTAACTTTCTAAAAATTTTAAAAATAGTCCTTAAGTTAGACAAAAAACTTAACCATAGTTAAAATAGATGAGGTGGTAAATAATAATAATAATAATAATAATTAAATAAAATAATTCATCATCTTCTTTATCCCTTTCACTTCCCTCTCTCAAGAACTGCACTTCAAAAAATAAATAGAGCATTAAGACAGCCATCTCACGCTCTGTTTGTTTTTTTGTTCACATCATCACCACAGATAAATGCAAAAGACTATAGATAAACTTAAATGTAGATAACTTATGCCCTAACCATTATCATCTTTTCTTTTTATGGGTCTTTAAGTAGGTTGGTCAAGTTGCAATTAGATTAATTTTGTAGGAATTGCAGAAGCACTGAAGTGTACATAACTCATGCCCTACCCATTATCATCTCTTCTTTTTGAAGTGCCATAGACTTCAGACAGCCACCATCATATATTATTATGAGTTTTAAAAGAATAAAGATTATAACATAAAACTATTCAAGTTTCTATCTATTTTTTTAAAGTGTAGTACAAATTTGGCAAGAAATATTCATTCATAATAAACTTAGAATAAAGAAAACACTCGTATAATCAACTACAAAGTGATACATACCTCGGCTAAAAAACGACGACAGCCCTTACTTTGAACTCTAAAACAATGCACATAACCACCTAGCAAAAGCAGAGAAAACGAACATAAACCCTTAAAACAATGCACACAACTTTATATTCGTAAATGGCACAATGTTTACAAAAAGTAGACTCACATCACTTTCAAATTTGCACAAGTGTGATTTTACTTTAAAATATAACATATTTACTAGCAATAATGAATTAGAATTTTTGTGTCAATTCCACAAACAAGACAATCCATAAATTCTAATTCTTACTTTTCATTCTTTAAAAAATAGAAGATGCATAGGCTATGGATCAAGATTTAGCATATAAATCAACAATATAGTAGAAAACCAAATTTAAATCAAGTCCCCTTCAATAAATTATGTCATTGTTTAGAATTCTTCTACTATTCAAAACAGTCACAAAGAAGAAAAAAAAACTTGTATACACCTAACAATGATATACCATAATCAAAAGTTTCATCACAAGTAACCAACATAGAAAAGAGAATGTAATATTTAAACATGTGAACCTTATGGAACATAACCCAAAATCATAGCATTTCAATAGACCAAATTCTTCAAGGATATTGAAAATTCATAACATTTTCAATATTACCTCTCTTATATTACATATCAATATTATCAAACATTACAAGTAGCTCTACTCATTAAAATATCCAAATACCCACTAATCATAACATTACAAAGATCAGTTTGTGATTAGGAAATTTATCAAACAGTTTGAGTGCATTGTCCAAACAACCCTTGTCTCAGTAAACAACAATCTTACCATTCAAAAATAATAAATTTCAATACTGATAAAAGTATTTACAAAAATTTAACCATGTTTTCTATGAAGGTTTTCTAATGGTATTTCACATATTAAAGATAACATTCAGTAAAAGAGAAATAATCCCCTTTTGAAAGGGATTTCAAAGTAGAGGAAGTCGTCAATCAAAAGTTTTTCCATGCAACTTCGTAGATACTCAGCCCTGCAAGAGTATTGAACATAGGCACAAACATCCAAAATAATCAACAAACCAACATTCTAGACATTACCAAGAAAATCAAGCTTATACAAGTCAACCAATACCAAACATCCAAAATTAAGAGAGATCAAACATAATTATACAAGAATTTTATAATACACGTACGTCAACTCCAAAACATTAAGAGGCAATTCAAATAGGCTACTTACTTGTAAAAGAGCTTTTAAGCAATTGATCCTCACAACTTCAAAATGTTTTAGGATCACCTAAATAATTAAGTCGATATAAAATCCATAAGAACAAGCTTTTAATGTCAATAATCCTAAAATTTAATTTGAATATTTTGTTGCATCTAACACTAAAGCAAAATTCCAAATACTATTAACTAAATTGGTCATTACCATTCAAAATCATATTTCAAAACAGAGCATTTTATTTTACTTCTAGGACTAATGAACTTCAATCATTCAAATCTAAAATAAGATACCATTGTTATCCATTATATTCTCATATTTTTCTGTTAGCATTCATATCTAACCATCTTTATAGCATATAAAGTAACAATACTAGAAGAAAAAAAAAAATGAATGCCAACATAAATTAGTTAATAACAATTTCATTGGAGCTCCCTAACATATAAGACAAATAAAACAAGCTAAACTAACAACAATGTTAGGCTAAATATTCAGCTAAAAAATAAAAAAGAAATCTTAGAGTACAATAACGTGTTGACACTGACAAGTAAAAAATGCATATGCCACATTCAATTTAAAGAATTCAAAACAGAAATTTGTTCAAAAGCAAAAGAAGAAACCATACAACAATGAAATAGAAGAGAAAACAACTCAATCTCTTCCAAGTTAATAGAGAATGAACAAATTAAAAAAGATTTAAAAAAAAAAAAAACCAGGCACAAGATTGATGCTTATAAGTTCATCAAATTTATAAGTCCTATCTCCCATGAAAATCAAGGAATTAAGAAGAAGAAAAAAACAAAAACAAATAAAAACTATGATTATTTAACAAAACTCCAATAACTCAAACTTGTTTAACACCTTCTCAAATGAGACGACTATTCCACTCAATCTGGGAAACAAACTTGTGATCAATATTTTGAAAATAAATTAGATTAATAGAGAAATGTTAAAGAGAACTACACCACTATTTTTGGAGTAAAAAATACCAACATTCTCTTTATATTTTTCTTTATTTATCCTTCAATGCAGGTAAAAATTGGGCATGTTCTTCCATCATTTTAAAAAAGTATGTTACATTTAGTTAATTTGAGAAAAAACAAACATAAACCACAAAGAATGAAAGAATTAGGGTTTGAAAAGATATCAAATATGAAAATAGAGAATTTATTTTAGCATGTGAGGGAATAGGAAGTGGGAATGATAATGAAAGAAAAAAGAAATATGAGAGAATTTGAGGTTCCACCTGAAAACCAATTAGTAATGAGAGAAGTAACCCATATGTGGGACAATTCCAACAATAAAAAGATTAGGGACAGTTATAAAGATTTTAAGATAAGTAAAAAGAAGAGAAGAAGAGTGTCACCTGAACGAAATATGGGTGGACGCAGTCATGGCTCTCAATCTAGAAGAAAGCGGAAACATAAAAGATAGATGAAAAGATAAATTTCAAAAAGTCTCACTATCGCGAGTTAATTAAAAAATATTGATACTTTATGCTAGACTTGCAGATCAGAATAGGGTTGGGTCATCGGGTTCATAAATGCATTACAGATATAAATATTTTCTACCTAATTAGTCTACACTAGGGTTGAGTTGGGTCATTGGATTCATAAATACATTGTAATATAAAAAAATACCTTCTTCAAGTCGGCCATAATTAATGAGTGTATTCAAACTCACCTTTAGTAATGTCAAGCTCTTGTTCTTTATTTCGTTCAGCCATAACCACAACTATTCCTTCTCACATTGGCTATAGCTAGCTGAAATATCATTGCACAAAAAAAATTTAAAAGAGATCAAAAGAAATAAATATATTATTGTATTAGTTCATAAGATATTTTTCCTTGTGAATAAAAACATAGGCAATAGTACTAGTATTGTTGTACTTGTTCTACTCGTGTATCATACTAACCATTTTTTTAATTACCACCGTAACCCAAATCATAAACACAAATATTTAAAAACACCAATATCAACTTCAATATCAACTTTTTTGCTTTCATGATTCTAATGGCAGGTCTCATTCCCAAGTTACTATGCTTTCCTTTTTTAATATTAATCCTGCTAACCAGAAAAGAATAATCAGATGCAACATTTTGGGTGCCTACTTATGGTAGTTGTGGCTGGAAAGAAATGGGAAAATTTTCAGCCTTCAACATAAAGAGAAATCTTGTTACATACTCTGGAAAATATAATTTCTAATGCCTCTATGTGGTGTACTAAGTCTACTAAACTCTTTAAAAATTATGATGCCCCTTCTATCTCTTTAAAATGGAGGGTTTTCTTGTAACTTTCTCTTTGTGTAAGGCTCTTGCATACACCTTTTTTAAGTATCTTTTTTCTAAAAAAATAATCAAAACAACAAAATACAGCCACAAGATACAATTGTAATTAGAAATTGAGCAAATTACTTAAAGAAATTTATTTGATTTTAGGTGTTTGCAAGAAGATTAGTTCATTTAAAAATACCAATTTGGAGATTACAACCGTGACCACAAGATTCAATTGTAATTTCATTTTTAGTTGAGATTTTGTTGATTTGAAAGTGTTATAAAAAAAGAAAGGAAACATGGTGCATTTAGCATTAAACCAGTTTATTTAAAAAAACTAAAGCGAACTTAGTCGATCATTTTTCAAACATGATCAAAGACTAAAACAGTATTGTTAAGGGGAAAAGTGCAACATTTATATATATATTAAAAAAAAAAAATCAAAAATCAAAAGTATGACCTGTGTTTGTCGATGAACAAAAGAACACTGAACAAAGGGGAGGCGACGGTGTGCAACTGCTTTGAACGGAATGAAGGGGACGCAACGGTGTGGCCTGCGACTGTAACGGAGGCCGACGACAAAGTTAGCTAAATACGATTTCCTTTTTTTGTCGATAAAATCGTGGTGGAGGCGACGACACAGTAAAATAAAATCGCCAGCGAGGAGGACGATGCGGTGTTTCTACTTTCTAGGGTTAGCTTTCTTTTTAAACACACTCACACACACACACATATATATATATATATATTTTTTTTTTTTTTTTTTTTTTTTAATATAAGACACCTTTCGGTTCGGTTCGACAAAAAATGCCCAACCCAAACCTGAACCGAAAAATTCGGTTATGAAAAATACTAACCCAACCCAATTCAAATAAAACCCAACCCTTCTATTTTGGGTTGGATTCTTTGGGTGTTTGTAATCGGCATTTGTAATCCTTAGAATCGGTATTTGTAATCTCCCTTCCCCCAACTTGTACTAAAAAAAAAAAAAAACTTACAATTATTTATTTTCTATGATAGTTTTTAAAATGTCATAATCTTATGAAAATATGAGATGTTATTATTTAAAAGTAAAAATTTCTATGGCAATTATTAAAATGTCATTACCATTGTTTTATGACAATTATCAAAATATCAATAACTGTCATAAAACTTCAATAACTTAGAAGTCATCTATTTTCCACAAATAAGCATGTTTTTATGACAGTTTCTAGATTTTTAAAAAAATTTGGATTGAACTAACTGTCATAGAATATCAAAATTGTAGTAGTGGTTTTATTATCATTAATCAACTTCAATATAATATTTATTATAAAACTTACCAATATAGTAGAAGTCTATTTTGATATAGAATGTTAAGAGTGATTTGGTTTAGCATTAGTTAACCTATAAGTCCAATGGTTTTTAGGTTTATTGTTATGAAAATGGCAATCAACAACCAATATGAAGATGTAGAAATCCAGAAATTTACGTGGTTCACTAACATTGTGTTAGCTAGTCCCCGGGCAGAGAAGGAGTGCAGTTTTATTAAGGAGAGACGAACAATACAGATTACATAATGAACATCATAAACAGCTAGAGTTTAATTTGAGTTTTATATGCACTCTCACTAAACCCTATTACAGAATGCGTAAACGTAAACTAAAGTTGCGCAACAGAGCGCGGACGCGCTTACGCTGTGCAGTGCAAATGTGGGATGCGCTAAATACATGCGGAATGCATTGCAGCAATACGGGATGCGTTTGCTGCAATGCAGAAAACGTTTACGCAATGGAGGCGTTGCCCCCACACCCTCACTCGCTAATCGAGCAGCGAAACCTCCAACTACTAATTGCAGGGCACTAATACGTTTAAGGCATATCTCAACATGTGGTATTTATGCCTCCAATATTTCCCTTAACAACAAACTTCTTTTTTCTCTCTCTTTCAATGGCTTCCAATATGCTGCATTTATCAAATTATTACATAGAATTCTGGCGTATACTTCAATGTAAATAGAATTCTATTAGTGATAATCATGATTAGTAGATTTCAATGGTATCAAAACAATATAAATTTATTAGTGATTGAACTCAATTATATTTAATTAAAGTTTATAAGTGGTATATGTCTATATCACTGATAAACTTAAATTATTGATTAATTTCTATTTGTTTTGAAGTTGTATAATGGTCATTGGAGTTTGTTTCTTTTTTTTTAGTGAGTAATTGAAACATTGATAGTATTCTATCAATAATAGAAGTTTATCGTTGACAATTTTTTTCAATCATTATTTATCACGTGTTTGATTATGATGACAAATGATCAAACAAGAGCAATAGCTCAACAATATTAATCGTCATTTAAATTTTTAATTTCTTTTAATTAGGTAATTTATTGTTAGTTCAAGATATTTCAACCAATGATATATATTTTCATAGAAATTCATCAACCACCCATGATGTTTCTCATTCCTAACTCAAACCAAACCCAACAAATTGAAAGAAATAAAAGTTATTGTTAATTAAGCATATACAATTCCACATAGTATTTCGTCAAGACACCTAAAAGTTTTTTCTTGCTTATTTGAATAACTATAACTTTTTGACCAAACAAAAATTTAAGATATATTTATTTTTTGGAGTAAAATCAAAGAAGGAAAAAGTATTTATTTTGTTTATCTTATAAGATATATTTTCCACTCCAGTGTCAATTTTCATGTATGGTATATGAAAAATCAAATGCTAAATATGTAGACCAATTTGATGTTTTTAATTTTTTATTTTTGAAATTTAAGTCTACAATAACTGGCATATCATATGTTTTTTCTACATGGATATATACATCTTGCCTATATTTGTAGAAATCAAATCAAAATTTAGAAACAAAAAAGTAGCTTTCAAAAGCTTGTTTTTGTTTTTGAAATTTGGTTAACATTAACATATTTTCTTAAAAAAAGTTAGATATACTATAGGACAGATGGAGTACATTGAAGGAAATATAAGTAAAAATAAGTTTAAATTTTAAAAACCAAGAACAAAAAATCAAATGGTTATCAAACATGGGTTGTAAGTTTGAATCCAATTAAGATTTATATGAGTTCGAATCTATATTTTAAAAAAAAATTACAGTAATAGATAACAAGAGCAAAAACCCAACTACCACAAATGTACATTCATAACCTAGGATTCCAATCCTAATCTCTCTAATTTATGTTAATTCAAAAGAAGTTTTACATAGGAAAAGTTGTTTGCTGGGCTAAATAAGGACTAGATAACTTTTAATCTTCTTTCACAGGTTTCTTGCATGCAATTATGAATGTGAAAGTTATTAGAAATTCCCTTGATCCTTCTCGGAAAAACTTTGGTCCGTTTTATTTACTTTCTTGTCATTCATAATTTGATATGATATTAATCAATTAATTCATGAGTCCTAATAATGTTATTGTTATGATAGCTAGTAAATCAAAGAAGATAGCCATTGAGACTTGAATTTTTAGTCTCTTAATTATTAAATTCTACATTATATTATTAGAGCTTTATTCTTGTTAAAGAGCATTTTTTCAATTTAACAATATTTAGATGTGAAAATTTAAACTCATAACTTTTGATTTATACGATATTGTTTGATGGTAATCCAGCTCCACATCATAGTCACACATTAAATTTCGAGAATCGATTTGGCTCTAAATTATTTGAGAGAGGTAGTTCCTTATTTGTAGGGTTTGTAGTCCCCCAACTTGTAAAACCTGTATATGAAATTGTCACAATTTCTAAATATATCAATATCAAATTTTTGTTTTTTTAAATTACTAATTAACATTAAGTTCACATCAATAATCTTTCTTTTGAACCCATAGACATGAAAATAGGTATTAGAAACGTTTTTTTAGTATCGAAAGAGTTAGTGACTTAGTGGTTTCATTGTTTGGTTGTAAACTAGTTCAACAGCACGATATGTAAATAAAAAAAATATATGGTAAGCTAATTATTGTAGGCTTAGTTACTAGAACATAGAAAATTGTATCTAAGTTAACCATTGTGTCAAGTAATTTGTCTAAAAAAATCATGGGTACGACTAAAATAGTCTTTTGATTTAGAGACTAGATTATATATAATTTGATTAAAAAAAAAAAAAAGAATCAACAATATTGAAAAGATAATGTTTAATAATACCTTTTTAGTTGATTTTTTCTTATTATTTTAGACACTTTTTTAGTTGAGAAACATTCCATTGGTCCATTTCCAAAAAAAAAAAAAAAGAACATTCCTATTGAAAGCCCTCTTCTAGGTCAAGTATTATAGTCAAGAGTCAATTTAAATAAAGAAAGAAATATAATTGACGTAAGGCCTTGATGCTCCTTATACGTGTGGATGACAAAATATGTACTTGTGAGGTGTTTGTTTGTTGGAGTTAAAATAATGCATTGGATTAAAATAATTCCTAAAATAATGCTTTGGGATTAAAATAATTCCTAGAAATTATTTTAAACCCTCATTTTGGTGGAGGGTTTAAAATAATCCATCCATCAAAATGAGAGTTTAAAATAACACTTCAATTTTTTCTCCTCCTTTTTTTTTCTACTTCTTTTTTTTTTTCTTTTTTTTTTAAATTTATTTTTCAACACTTTTATAATTAAATATGTTTTGTAATTTTAAATTTGTAATATTTTCAAAATTAATTTTATTTTTTATTTATTTTTTTGAAATATCTGATATTTTTTTAAAATTAAATAATTGAAAATTGTTTGTCTTTATGATATAATATTATAAAAACATATTTTTTGGATTTAAAATTAAAAATAATTTTATAATCAATTTCGTATTTTAAATTATATTTTGTTATTTAAAATTAATTATAGTTTTATAATCTTTTTTTTTTTGTTTAAAAATTTTAATTTTAGTTTTTAGAATAATTTTAATTAATATTTATACATTTGTTTACCATCATTAAGTTTAAACTAATTAATTAGAATTTTTTTCTTATTATTTTTTTTTAAAACAAAATTTTTTTCTTATTTAAATAATATCATATTTTCAAAATATGTTTTATAATTTGAAAATAACACTAATTTTATATTCATTTTTTTATTTTAAACTATTTTTTTTAATTTGTATTTATCTAACATAATATGAATGATTCGTCATTAATTCATTAATTATCATAACGATGACTTATTTTACAAATTTTTGAGTAATTCTTTAAAACATAAAGTAAAATTCACCACCTAAATAAATTATTATAGCTAAAAATAGTTTTTTTTTCTTGTTTTTTTTAAAAAACAAATTCACCATTTTTGTTTTTAGTTATGTTTTGTAATTTTAAAGTAGTGATCTTTTTTTATAATTAATTTTTTTAATTTTTTTAATATTTTATTTATATTTTTTATCTACCTAATATTTTTTTCAACTTATTAATTAAAAATTGTTTTCGTTTACCTAATAAAGTATTTTTTAAAAGTATTTTTGAAATTTAAAAATCAACTATAACTTTATATTCAATTTCATATTTCAAAATTAAATTTTGTAATTTAATATAGTTTCCTAATCAATTTTTTTTAAAACATTTTTATTAGAATTTTTTGTATACTTAATATTATTAAGTTTGAGTTAATTAATTGAAATCTATTGTCCATCACATAATATTTAAAAAACATCAAACTAGTTAATTTGTAAACTTATTATCTTATTATTTAAAATAAAATTCATATCATAAAAAAATATTATGGTGAATACCAAATTAAATAATGTTAGTAAAAAAATATTATATTTATATTCATATATGAATATAAATATAATATTTGAGATTTGAAATAATAAATAATTAAAAGAAATTATTTTTATTAAAAAAAACTCAAAAATGTCAAATTATTCATAAATAACCAAACTCTCCTACAACTCCACTACAAACATCCAAACGAGTTCTTATTATAACATCTCCAAAAATAAACACATCCAAACAAGTTGTTATTATAATTCATCTACTAAACCCTTCACAACTTGTCATCCAAACACCTCTTTAAAATAATATCTCAAAATAACCCCTCAACCAAACACCTCCTCTTAGTTCTAATTGAAGAACAAATAAATATATTAATACAATATTATATATTATTAGCAGAATTGTGTATTAATAATATCGTATAATTATTAATACTTATGATATGATTGCTATTTTTTTTTTTACTTAGCATTGTAAATATTTTTTCAATTTGACTTATTCCTAAAAACCCTCTAATAATATGAAATTTAAGTATTTGATAACCATTTTGTTTTTTGTTTTTTGTTTTTGAAATTTAAGCCTATTTTTACCCAAATTTTCTAGAATGCGTTTCAACTTTCTTACAATGTATCTATCTTTCCTTAAAAAAGAATATGAATATTAACTGACTTTCAAAAACAAAATCAAGTTTTTTAAAACTATTTTTTTTTTTCTAAATTTTAGTTTGCTCTCTACAAATATAGGTGAGATGTAGATATTCAAATAAGAAAAAACATATTGTAAAGTAATTGTTGTAGACTTAAACTTCAAAGATCGAAAACAAAAAAATAAATGGTTATCAAACTAAATCTTAACTATTCTATTTAAATTTCAACAAAACTAGTTTTAGTATAATTATTGCTGACAAATTATTCAACTGACCTTTGACGTTTGAGAGGGTAATTAATACATTCTCACTATAAATTTTTAATAATATTAATATATATTAAAAATATTGAAGATCAGGATTCAAATACCTCTGGATTATTAGATTTGGCGATTAGGCATAATACAGCTCTATTCTTATTGATTATTTAAATAAATTCTTTTTTTTTTCTTTAAAGTATTTTAATAAAATTTTAATTTGGAGACATTCATCTCTCAAAATAATTGATCCCTAGGAATGAAAGCAATTTCTATCTAATATGATATCAAGATTCTCGGTTATTGATTTTTAAATTTCGATGCGATCCAAACAAATAAAAATCTAAGTGGGTGATTTGGACCACCCCAAGTGAGTAAAAACTTAAAGAGTATTTAATCTCAAAAAATTGGATCAAACCCAAAGAAAGTAAGCTAAAGCAAATATTTCGGTTCATAAATTCAGATATGATCTTCTCAATATAACATCATTTAGATATTAAAGATATTCATTTTGGGACATTTATCAGATATTGAAAATGTGATGAGTTTATAACAGATCTTTAAATATTATGTTTACTCACTTTACTATCTAGGTGTAATTTCATATTACCCATTGGTTTTGTTGACGAGATTCCATATCCAAAAGTGCAAATTAAGGAAAGCCCTCTCTCATTGATGTTATTTCCATTTATAATCCCTTAATGAAAGTTCATAGAAATTTCTTGCAATAAATTTTATTAACTTTCCACTAAATGTTTTAAAAGTTGAATTCACTTCCAAGATCTAACTTTCTTATTCTTATTCTTTTTTTCTTTTTTTTTTTTGAGAAATCTAACTTTCTTATTCTGATCGCGAAGATTTGTATGAAAAATTTTGTATTTTAATGATTTAATGACTAAGAAATATAGTGTTTAAATTTCTCGCCTAATATATTATTGAATCTCTCACCTAATTTATTGTTGAATGAAACAAAAATATTACTGTAAAAAAACGTTTTATTTATTTATTTACACGCGACCTGTCATGTAAAATACAATTAGAACTCATTTTGGGATAAATTCATAATAAAGTAATGCATTTCAATGTAAAAGTATTAAATATAAATGATGTAACATAATCATTTATTGCCATGTGAATGAACAACATATACCATATTTATTTCATGTATATAAAAACATTGTATTTGTATATATTACACTACATCTTTTAGTTTAAAAATAAATACCAACAAAAACAATTGCTTCTATTAATGTGCCCAATTGATCAAGAGGTTTTGAGCTCAACGGCATTAATATATTTATTTTTATTTTTTGTTTTTATAACACGAGAACTTGGATTATCGCCCCTCTAATTCAGAGAATCACTCATTTATTTATATCTCTTCAAATTCATAATTGTTTTGCCATTATATTTAACAAAAAATTTCTTTATAAAAAACTATGTGGTATCAAACAAACTTATATATTTGTTTATTCAACAATATTTAAGAAAAGAGATTCGAAGATAGTTGTTTGATTATTAGATTATACACAATAATTTTTTTTTTTTTTAATAACATTTAGAGTTTCCCTTTCACCACAAATTTATAATTTAAATAATACGTATTGAGTTTAATATGCATTATCTTTAATAGATTATTTCACTCATCCGAGAGTGCTAGCGCGAAAGTTGTTGAGCATTAACTTACTAACGTAAGCCGTTTTCTTTCTCCTCTTTCAATATGGTTAAATTAACACAATGAAAGTTGAAGAATTCGACATATCTTAATTGTTAAAGTCTTGTTTGTTAACCATTTCATTTGTTGTTTTATGTTTTTGTTTTTAATTTTTAAAAAAATAAGTTTGTTTTACCAATTTTGGTTTTTGTTTTTAAAATTTTTAAAAACATTTTAAAAATACTAAGAGTTATCAAAACCAAAAAACAGTTATCAAACCTATTTTTAATTTGTAATTTTCAAAAAACAAAAACAGTTATCAAATATGTATAATTTTCATTTTTTAAAATAAAAAATTATAAAGGAAAAATAAAGGAAAAATTGCACAACCTACCTCTAAAGTATGGTGTTTGTAGCAATTATATCTTTAAAATTTAAATTTGATCAATCAGCTCCCTTGAAGTTTAAAAAGTGTTGCAATAAATCTCTTCAAGCTAAATTTAGATGGGCAAAATTGTCATTTAAATAAAAGTTGTCTTCTTCAACCTTTTTTGCCATCCTCATACAAAAAAGTTGGTTGTCCATCTTTCTCATTCAAACACTTTCTTTCATAAAAATCGCAGTTTGAACCTCCTACATCCATAGCCAGAAACAAATAATCAAATGTCACAAATAACAACACATTTGAAATAATTTGAAATAGATTTTGTTTTTGAGGAAAAAAAATTGAAATACATTAGAATTTAAAAAAAGTAAATATTTTTTTAGCGAATTAGACGAGTGCAATGAAACTTTTTTTTGTTTTTTTTTTTGAAATCGAATGCTATGAAACTTCATAGTATCAACCCACACTAAAAATAAAATTATTACCATAAACACACAATTAATTTCTTAACACGCAAAATAAAAAACGGTTTAAAGGAAGCCACAGTAGAAACTTCGTGGGTTATTATTATTATGAAAATTATGTTGAATTAACTTTCTGACTAAGATTCTCAAAAAAAAAAAAAAAACTTTATGACTAAACAATTATAAATGTAGGCAATAATTATATTGAATTATCAAAAATAATTATATTGAATTATCAAATATATTTATATTCAGTCAATAATACGTTTTTTTTAATTGTCAATAATGTATTATAAATACTATTTACTACTGTTTCAAAAAAAAAAAAAAAGAAGCTCTTTACTAGTATTATAAATAAATATTCATTCATATAAATATTATAAAAGAAATATTTGACAATATTCATTAATATTAATAATAATATTTTTGTTTGTAAAATAGTTATATTTATAATTATTTTCTAAATTTTAATAATTTAGTAAGTTCACCCTTGTTGCCACCATGGTTAGGTGGAGGAAAAGTGACTTAAAAAAATTCATCTATTACATTAAATAAAATAAAATAACAAGTTATTAAGATTTAAATATTTTATTATTATTGCTTGACTATAAACAATTATTATTATTATTCATTAGTAAAAAAAAAATTCATTATAACTATAAGTTTTATAATAATAATAAAATAAAAGAAATTCATTTTTTTAAAATTTTTCTTAATTTTCAATTAACATAATTTTTAATATTTTAATAGAATTTCATAACCAGTAATAATATAGCTAATCAAACAATATATTTTTTTATTATGAAATAAAAATTCAGCAAACCAAATATTTCGATTCCAAAAAATCAAAAATCATAGTTGCATTCCACAGAATCCAGGTTACCAAAAGCTCCATCGATTTCTTGACAAAAAAAATAAAAAAAACACACACATTAATTAAAATAAATAAATAATAATTACCATAAACAATCGGTTGATTTCTTAACAAGCAAATACCTAAAACGGTTTCGAATCGAAGCTAAGCAGAAACTTCGTGGGTAATTATCATTATTTTCTAATTTCTTTCATCATTAAGAGGGAATTAAATGATTAAAAAAAAAAAAATCAATGGTTTCTTCAAATCCAATGCGTTTTGATTTTCTACTTTGTTTTCTTCATCAAATTCGTCTGTTGTTGCATCCATGGCGTTGAGGTGCAGGAAACTTCATAGTAATAACTTAATTTAGCAATATTATTTGACATGATTATCCTCCATTATGAATTATTTAAATTTGAAAGTGTTAAGTTACAGCTTCATGGATACCAATTTCAATTAGAGAAAATGATTATAAAGATAATAAATATATATATATATATGAAAAAGAATGATTATTGAAAAAAATGATTATTATGTGCAAAAATGAATATGAAGAGTACTTAAAAAAAAAAAAAAAAAGAATATAAAGAAAAAAATAGTTATGATAAAATTTTTAAAAGAAAATAAAAAATCATGAGAAATAAAAATGGGTGGAGAATGATTTTTTTGTGATTCAAATACATGCCATCATCCTATCCTAGCCTCAATTCTTCACATTTTTCCTCTTTCACAACCAACTCCCTTAATTAAAAATAATATTATTTTCACAAAATAATTATAAATATTGTTAAAATTTTAAAATAGGACTATATATATATATATATATATATATATATGTTTTTTTGACGCATATTTACTAAATTTTTTAAAATTCACTGCAATGTTTTTTTTTTTTTTTTGCCTTCGAAATTTGACAGTCTCTAATAATAATCACCATAAACACTCCATTGATTTCGTGCTCTAAAACGGTTTAGAAGCTAAGTAGAAATTTCGTGGGTTATTATTATTAATTTTAATTTATTTTTCGTGGGTTTAGCTTCTTTCCTTATAAGAGGGAATTAAATCAATGGTTTCTTCAAACCCAATACATTTTTCTGTTTTGATTTTCTTCACCAAATTCTTCTGTTGTTTCATCCATGGCGTTGAGGTGCAGAAAAAGCAACGAGATAGTTGAAGCAGCACATGATCGTGACCAAGAACACTCGCCAATGGCGAAAACTCACAAACGTCGCTGGAAGATGGCCTTCGCCGCCATTTCTTTCACCAGAGCTCTCATCTCACTGTCCAGGAAACTCGCCGGCCGTAAATCCGCCGTCCTGTTGCGCTCCATTTCGTACATTGCTGTCGATGTGCAGCCGAGTGATGATACCAAGGGTTCCGGCGAGTTTCCGTGCATGGCAGCTTTCTCTGGCGTCGATCAGAAATTAGTTCTGAGCGAAATGGTGAGGGAGAAGAATATTGAGTGTTTGAATCGATTTGGAGGCGTTCGCGGACTGGCGGAGTTTCTTAAAACTGACGCTAATAGCGGAATCTGTGCGACGGAGGATGATTTAGTTTACAGGAAGAACGGCTTTGGAACGAATACTTACTCAAAGGCTCCTGGTAGAAATTTCTTGAGTTTCGTGATGGAAGCGTTTAACGATACGACGATTGTTATTCTTTTGATCTGTGCGGCGCTTTCTTTGGGATTTGGTATCAAACAGCACGGTTGGGACGACGGATGGTACGACGGCGGCAGTATTGTAATCGCCATATTTCTTGTGGTCGTCGTCTCCGCCGGGAGTAATTTCAAGCAATCGAGACAGTTTGAGAAGCTTTCGAACGAAAGAGAAGACATCAAAATCGAGGTCACCAGAGCCGATCGACGCCAACCGGTGTCGATTTTCGAACTCCTCGTCGGCGACGTTGTGCATTTGAAGATTGGAGATCAGATTCCGGCGGATGGAGTGTTCCTCGAAGGACATTCGTTGAAAATCGACGAATCAAGCATGACTGGAGAGAGCGAACGCGTTGAGGTAAATCATGAAATTAATCCGTTTTTGTTATCAGGAACGAAAGTGAGCGATGGATTTGGTGTGATGATGGTGACTTCTGTTGGAATGAACACAGCGTGGGGAGAGATGATGAGTTCAATTAGAAGGGAAGTTAATGAGGAAACTCCATTGCAAGCTCGTTTGAACAAGATGACCGCAGTTATCGGGAAGCTAGGGCTCACGGTAGCCGTGCTGGTGCTTCTTGTTCTTCTGGTTCGATATTTCACTGGAAGCACCCGCGAGTTCAATGGACGCAAGACGAGGTTTGATGATGTGATGAATGCTGTTCTTGGCATGGTTGCGGCCGCTGTTACGATTGTCGTCGTGGCGATTCCGGAAGGTTTACCTCTTGCTGTTACTCTAACTTTAGCTTACTCCATGAAAAAAATGATGGCAGATAATGCAATGGTTAGGAAACTCTCTGCTTGTGAAACAATGGGCTCGGCCACAACTATTTGTACTGATAAAACTGGTACTCTTACTTTGAATGAGATGAAAGTTACAAAGTTTTGGATTGGAGAAAATGAAATTATAGGTAGAGATTATTCCAATTCAAGGATTGGGAGTAATGTTGTTGAATTACTTCACCAAGCAGTTGGATCGAACACAACTGGTAGTGTTCAAAGACCGAGTTCTTCATTGCCTGTAGAAATATTCGGGAGCCCAACTGAGAAAGCGATACTTTCGTGGGCGGTATTCGACATGGATTTGAACCTAGATGAACTAAAGAAACAACATGAGGTAATCCAGGTAGAGACTTTCAGTTCAGAGAAAAAGAGAAGCGGAGTTTCGATGAGACGACATGGCGAGAGGCTTATTAGTACACACTGGAAAGGAGCAGCAGAGATGATATTAGCCATGTGCTCACATTTTTACGAGAAACAAGGAACACTTAAAGCCATTGATGGTGAAGCAAGAAGACAGCTGACCGCAATAATCACAACTATGGCAGCAAAAAGTCTGCGTTGCATAGCTTTTGCCCACAAGTCGAACGAAGGCAACGCAAATCAAAAAGATCGTGAGAAACTCGACGAATCGGGATTGACATTACTGGGAATAGTTGGATTGAAGGATCCTTGCAGGCCAGGAGTTAGAGAAGCCGTGGACTCATGCAGAGCTGCTGGAGTGAACATCAAAATGGTGACAGGTGATAATCTGCACACAGCAAGAGCAATAGCAATTGAATGTGGAATACTAAATATCCATGATGCTACAAATGTCGAAGCTGTAGTCGAGGGAGTACAATTCAGAAACTACACACCAGAGGAGAGGCTAGAAAAGATTGGGAACATCCGAGTGATGGCTCGATCTTCCCCATTTGACAAGCTTCTTATGGTACAATGCTTGAAGAGTCAAGGCCATGTAGTGGCAGTCACAGGGGATGGAACAAATGATGCACCTGCTCTTCATGAGGCAGACATTGGCCTTTCAATGGGGATTCAAGGAACTGAAGTGGCAAAGGAGAGCTCCGACATCGTCATCTTGGACGATAACTTTACGTCAGTCGTCACCGTCTTGAAATGGGGAAGATGTGTTTACAACAACATTCAGAAGTTTATTCAATTTCAGCTCACCGTGAACGTTGCAGCACTTGTCGTAAACTTCATCGCAGCCGTCTCCTCTGGCAAAGTCCCCTTAACAGCAGTGCAGCTACTATGGGTGAACCTCATCATGGACACCATGGGAGCTTTAGCCTTAGCCACAGAGCTACCCACCAACGATCTCATGCTGAAAATGCCGGTCGGTCGATCGGAGCTGTTGGTGACGAAAGTCATGTGGAGGAACCTCATTGCTCAGGCTGTGTATCAGGTGACAGTCTTGCTGGTTTTGGAATTCAAAGGAACATCAATCTTTAATGTGAATGAAAAGGTTAAGAGCACACTGATCTTCAACACTTTTGTTTTGTGTCAAATATTTAATGAATTCAATGCAAGGAAGTTGGAGAAGAAGAATATATTTCAAGGGCTACACAAAAGCAAACTCTTTTTGGCAATCATTATGGTGACCATAGTATTTCAAGTGGTAATGGTTGAGCTCTTGGGAAGGTTTGCAAATACAGAAAGATTGAATTGGGGCCAGTGGGGAGCATGTATTGGGATTGCTGCTTTGTCTTGGCCAATTGGATGGTTCTCAAAGTTAATACCAGTTTCTGCCCTCCACTTTCCAATTTGGAGAAGAAATTCTGCACCATAAAGCAAAATCAACACAATCAGGTTCATTTTAAATGTCATTTGTTTTAGAACTAACCAGAAATTAACAATGTCTATAGTTAATGTAGTTTTGTGTTTTCTTGTTCTTAAACTTGTTTAGCATTTCCAAAAGAAGATTTAGTTTCCTTCAAGCTTTTCTAGGTTCATATAGCAGTATTAATGACATTGCACAAATTAAAGTTCATTTTCTTGTGATAGCTGTTATACATTGATTATGTTCTATTGCTGTAGCTTCTCCAATTAATCCCTAGTCTTTATCGATAACTTTGTTTCGAATGTTTGTGTCGTTTTCTGGATTGATCTTAAATCTTTGAAGATTTATTTCATCATTCTAGGTTTATAAGTTTTTCAATAGTCAAAATTCACTAACCAAGTGAATGATTTTGATGTTAAAATTTGTGTTTTAGTGTAATAATTCACTTGAGCTCTGTAAGGTTGCAATAAAACATGGACCCAATATGCAATAAAACATGGACCCAATAAGATTTCAAGTTTGACATCTTCTTATTATCATGAGAAGACTTAAATTATAAACATAATATTCAAAAGCCCAAATTATAAAAACAATTAAAAAAAAAGTCTTAACACCTAAAATATAAGATGGAAACTTTGAAATATAGAATATACATGGAGGCAAAACCTTTCTTTCAGCTTCATTCTTCATTGTATTGTTATTATTTATCATTTTAGGCTTGGATATGTGGATCGTTCTTACTATCATGAAGTCACTAAGTGGTCAAAAGACCTTAAATAACTAAGAGACGATTGGTTCAATCCATAATGATCACTTACCTAAAAGATAATTTCTTATAGGTTTCTTTGACATACAAATGTTGTAGGGTCGGGTGATATATCTCATGAGAATAGTCGATGTGTGCCTAAGTTGACCTGAACAATCATAAATATATATATAAAAAAAAGTATGTAGATCCCTCTAACAAAACAAATGCTAAGTTCAAAGGGAATGAGTCTGAATTCTCTCACACCCTTCATATTGTTGATTAAAAAAGACACTTAGATCGCTTCACCTTCTCACAAATAAGTTTTTGTTTATGAACCCTAGGATTGAGAAGTCTAAGTTTACCTAGTTTAAGTTTGAATCTGTGTAATGCGTGATCCATTTATGAGTTTATAATTCGTAAAAGTCGATAGTAACCTACAAAGTCCATGAGTTTATATATCTCATAGAGTTAACTAACTTAACTAAAACATAGGCTCGGTTTCTTAACCTTGAGTTGCACAAGCCTAACTTCGAACTTGGAAGTCATACAACTTAGTTACTTCATCTGATTCAGAAACTAAATGATCTGATAAGGAAGAGGCAAAAGGGAAGATTTTTTTTTTTTTTTTCAAAAACATTTGGACGGAGAGATTCGAACGTATAATCTCATGTTTATTACTTTGTACAAAATCATATTAGAGTTATGCTTCTTTTGGCAGTAAAAAGGAGGATTTAAGAACTGGGTCTGATGAATCTGCACATTTGATTATGTTAGTAGCAAACTTTCTCAGGAAACAAACAGGTTTTGAGACATCAGAAACCCATACAAATTTGTCAAGGAAAAGGCAAAATGATGGGATTCAGGAAATGGGTTTGATGAAACTGGGAATCTTGAAAATGAAAATGAAATTAAAAAAAATGAACAAAAATGGCAGGTTCTTATATATTTGTTGTAATAGAAAATTAAAAAAGGAAAAAAAAGAATAAATAATGGCTGACCTTTGATTTGATGGGGACGAGTCACAGTTCCTCTCTAGTTATTTTGTCCGTTGGTTGAGAGAGTACACTGAACAGAGTATACTAAAAAAAGAGAGGGAAAAATAACTTTTCAAAATCTAAAGTTTGTTCTTATCTCTTTATGAAGTATAGAATTTAGTTTTTATAATTGGAATAAATTTAGAATTTAATTCCTATGATTTTAAAATTTTGAATTTAGTCTCTACAATTTTATAAAATTTAAAGTATAGTTTTTATTTACGTAATCGCTAACATATTAAGTTCATGGAAACTCACAATTTATGCATACATGATATAATTTTTTTTTTGTTATATCAGTTACTTATCTAATAATTTCATTATTGACATACGAATAATTAACTCTTAGATACTCAACTCACTAACATTTACAAACAAGACTATTTTTTAGATTTTATCAAATCATAAAAACTAACTTCTAGTTTTTAAAATTATAAAGACTAAATTCTATATTTTTTCAAACCATATGAACTAAAGTCTAATTTTTTAAACCATGAGAACTAAATTCTAATTTTTTTTCAAAGCACATGAACTGAATTTATATTTTACCTTAATTTAATTTCATTTTGAACAATTGAATACTTTTATTCTTAAATATTTTAATAATATTCACTTTTAAATGTGAAAAACCATTAATTACACAAAGTCATGTTGATTAAATTGACAATTAAATTAATTTAAAATTTCAATAAATTGATAAAGTAGTTAATTTTAATTTTCATATTAATTTAATTTTTTTTTTAAATGTATTTTAAAATACAGAAACCAAATTAAATTAGATTACGTAATATTTCGAAAAAAGAGGAAGAGAGAATAAGAATCGATGAATAAAATTAATGGCTGGACCCCACCATATTGTTTATTCCTTTCTTCCTTCCTTGTCCATGAGATTTGCAAATTAAATACAAATTGTCTACACGTGTCATTCTTTTTTGTTTTTTACTCAACAATTTTGTAATTTCTGCGTATAATAGTCTATATATATATATATATATTAGATTATGCACACTTTTTACTATTTTCCTGATATATAATACTTTAGCTCCAATACTCAGATGCAAAAAAATTTATAAAAAATTAATTTTTAAATAAGTAATCATGATATATTTAATTTTTTAAATTTTTTAGTTATTTAAAACTTTTTTAAGCACTAAACTATTCACATTGAATTTTAATCTTTATATTTTTTATAAAATTTAAATTAGTATCGATAAATTTAAAAAATAATAATTAAAAATGAATTATTTTGAGAGGATAGAAATGAATTTTTTTTTTTTATACTCGTGTCTGTCTGGACAAGCTTGAATGTTAAGAAAATTTATAAATTAATTTCTAAATAGATAATCACCATAGATTAAACT
The DNA here is from genome assembly GCA_037833695.1 of Sechiopsis laciniata. Classification (NCBI taxonomy): domain Eukaryota; kingdom Viridiplantae; phylum Streptophyta; class Magnoliopsida; order Cucurbitales; family Cucurbitaceae; genus Sechiopsis; species Sechiopsis laciniata. The sequence goes on along the minus strand of JBBMKA010000020.1, from coordinate 11,454,599 downwards.
ATCACTTTTAGCACTTCAAAACTCTTTTTGACCATTAAGTCACTCCATACTTGTTTATCCAACTAAGATTGAAACTATAAAAACTAAATACTAACTTTTCTCAAATTATAACGAATGAACTCTAATTTTCATATTATAAAAATTAAGTTGTATTTTTATCTAAATCATAAACACTAAATTTATAGTTGAACCAATCATATTTATAAGTTTTCACTAATTTTTTTCTAAATAAAATACACTTCATTAGCTTTATTTTGATAAATTTTAAGAAAACATATTTATATTGTCTTCTCTCTCTCTTTTTTTATTATTATTTTTTTAGAATATATTGTCTTCTCTTTTTTTTACAATATGTGAGGTAAGAGAAAATCAAATCTCTAATATCGAGATCGTTATTACAATATATCGATTGAGCTAGGCTTATTTAAGTATGTTGTCTTATTTCTTGTATTAAAACTATTACTATTAAATAATGTCCATTCATTTTATTTCAAATGTATCTTATGGTTCAATTAATGGTGACCACCTATTCCAACATTTAATTTTGTATGAATTTTATTGACATATAAATATCATATGATCAATCGGCATGTTCCGTGATAATAGTCGAGATGCAAGTTAGTTTGTTCTGACAATTATAGTTATAAAAAAAAGAACTTATCATAGAGACAATATTCAATCAAATCATCATGAAAGTGACCTAGTGATAAAGTGCTCGTCGAAACAGTCACCGATAAAAAAAAAAAAGCATATAT